>OY756953.1:19130000-19638000 GCA_963580275.1 Crataegus laevigata | reverse complement strand
TCATCCATCTATCTATTTCTTGAGTTTGTTTCACTTAGATATGATCATCCATATGATGTGTGGTTTTGATCAAATTATCCTAGTCATGAACCTAATTGTGATGTGCAACTTTGGTTCCTAAACAAGAATGTATTGAGCATAAGAAACTTTCATAAAACCAAAGGGAACACTCGGCATGATGTTTGCAAAACATTCCCTTCAATCATTCCCATATCCGCCAAGGTTATGCATGATGTGTACTATAAGATTGGCTATACAACCTATGGTTAATTCAAATGGTGATCAAACATTAAAATCAACACACAAAGTCACAAATAAATTCGAGAATGAAACAAGAAATAGAAGGATAAAATGAGCATTCAAAATTAACTACATGGCAATCTTGCTAGGCTACATCGAATCCCTATGGAGGGATTAGTTACACTTCATGTTTACAAAGATTTGACATAGAAATATAACATGAGTGTACATAGAATTAAGAAGAAGAACCCCTTGAGGCAAAACTGTGTTGACGATCACTTGGGAATGGCCTTCGGTGCAAGCTCTCCAAGTGTGGTGTAGTCCTCCAAGAATGGTGTAGATGAATGTGGCACGGTGATGATGAGATGGTTTCTGTGAAATGGGAGAGAATGGGCAGAAATGGTGTGGTGTTTGGTGTTTTGGGAGTAAGTATGAATGTAGTAGTGTAGGGTTGTGGAAAATTGGAGAGTTTGTGCCGAATTGGAGATTGATTGCTCCCCCCTCAGATTTCTTTACACTTAAAGAGAATGAATGGAATAGCTTTTCAGGTTTAGATCCAAGATTGGATCTCAACAAATGTAAAATATGGGATGCAAGTGTGTGTAATGATGGGGAATTCAATTTCTGAAATGGATAGTGCATGGCATGGGGAAAATGAGCAAGCATGTGGTCATTTTGAATGGAGAAGCATGTGAAAACTGCAATGACAGGCTGGCAAGGGATAGAAAAGGCTCGGCATGGGTGAAATTGTTTGTGAAATTGCATGGCTGAAAGGTTTAACTAATGGGAAGGGTAGAAAATGTAAGTTAATGCATGGCAAAGTGGTGAAATCATCCAAATCCGAATCCAATGCATGTGCCATGCATAGGTTCTCCAATATGGCCGAATTGCACCCTTCTTCCCTCCATATTACTTCCTGAAATTCCAGCAACCAACATGCTTAGATACTTCATTTGGACTTCAAAAATCCATCTCCATGCTTGGAGTAATGCTCGGCTACCAAATGTGGTGTTTTTGGTTCATTATCCTTCCAATTGATCCTAACACACACATAGCTGCACACTAACACAAAATGATGTAAAATGCAACTAGTTTAAATCAAACACACCACAAAGACACAAAATATGGATGCTATAAATGCATATGAAATGTGAACTATCAAATACCCCCAAACCTGGTTTTTGCTAGTCCACGAGCAAACTTAGAATTAAAACACACAAAACACTAACATCTAACAAACGATTGCATTGAGCATATGCAACAAGCCTTTGAACCCCTAGGTGTCCCTAGTTGGAGGAGTTGTGTCTCCTGAGGGTTTACATTGATGACACCCTCAAACATCAACAAAATCAGCAAACAACTTGGTTAAACATGCTTTAAACAAACTAATCAAAACCAATGAAAACTTTGTATTACACTCAAACTCAAAAGGCCTTGCCATTCCAAAGAATCATATAAGGTGTAATGTATAAAGATAGTGCACCATGTCTTACAACTTCAAGGTCACCATATCCAAATGCTTAAGAATGAATTCGCCTCAACTCTATTCCTCACGGTTCCACTCAAGTTTTCACTCAGATCCTAAGGTTTTTAGTCTCTCCACTAGCATATGTGAATGAAGTTATGTAAAGGAAATCAAAATTCTCACATATGAAACTTGAAATGAAAGCACAATTTCTGAGTAGATCTCATGAAATGAATCAAATGCTAAGAATATAGAATACACACATACTTACCATCACCCATGAATACTTCCTCAATGATCAACTAGGTCTTTCTCAAGATTGTAATGTACGGCTTAGGTTATGGGTTATGAAAGAAGTGATATGAAATACTAGAACTTGGGGCATACCAAAGTGTCTTTGAGATTCATGCTCTTCACTTGCATTTGCATTCTTTCATCTTCATTTTTGGCGTCCAAGACCTATGTCTTATGATGAGGAGATTTGGAACTTGTTTTCACTTGATTCTCTTCTTTGTTAACTTCTCTTTTTTTTTTTTTTAGAATCACACTTCACATAGGCCTTCGGTACACACCAAAATCTTGTTCTATTATTCAAGCTACCTTTAGAGTTCATCACCATGGTATTCCCCAAGCTATAAGGTACGGCTTGCATTGAGCTAAAATGGGGTAGAGTATGGTGTGTGGGTGATGAAAGAATTAAGCAAAAGTGTTTGGCTGCAAAGAGGGTGAATGGAGCACACAAAGGAATAGGATTTTAGCCATTTAGTAGTTAAAACATGCATAGCCTAACATCATCTCATTGAGTTCATTCATGAATGGTACTAAACACATGGTATCTACAAAGGAGAGTAATTCTTAGCATTCAAACAAAATAGAAGCAATGAGATCATTTAGAGTGAAATTGAAAGAAAAGATAGGAGTAGAAACACTTTAAACCCTCTCAAAGAAACAATTTAGGCTCAAAATAACTCACTAGGGTAGTCTCCACTATTCTTCTTTGTGAATTTGAGTATGGTACCTCTATCATCATATCTTCAAGTTTTACAACTTTATACATGCCAACAAAATACAAAACTTTTCATAGTGACCCCAAAGTTTATTTGCAAACATAGCTCTCATATACATTTGTATTAGTAAGCAAAAACACATTTAACCAAAACAACACAAACAAACACTAAAACATGCTTTTCAATACTAAAACAGAAACACCTATCCAAAAACTCCAAAATACCCCCAAACCTAACTTAAACATTGTCCTCAATGTTTACATTTGAATGTAGTGCAAGTAGGCAAAGAATATGGCATGGAAACAACATAGTCACAACATAAGTAAAGAATACAAACCACACTAGGTTGCCTCCTAGCAAGCGCTTTATTTAATGTCTAGGCAAGACATGGAAGATTGTTCACGGTGTTGTAAACTCAAGGTAATCCACCACTTGATACATTAGCTCATCCTCCACATTGTCCAAGTATGGCTTCAATCTCTGCCCATTGACTTTAAAAGAGGTGCCATTCTTCATGCTCTCAATCTCCACAGCTCCGTGGGGAAATGTTTGCACCACCTTGAATGGTCCAACCCATCTAGACTTCAATTTTCCTGGAAAAAGTCTCAAACGTGAGTCAAACAAAAGTACTTTCATACCTTGGTGAAACTCCTTCCTTAGGATGGCTTTGTCATGATAGAGCTTAGTCCTTTCCTTGTAGATTTTGGCATTCTCATATGCCTCATTTCTAAGCTCATCCAACTCATTAAGTTGGAGCTTTCTTGCTATGCCCGCATCTTTGTAATCAAAGTTGAACTTCTTGATGGCCCAATATGCACGGTGTTCAAGCTCCATTGGCAAATGACAAGCTTTCCCAAACACAAGTCGATATGGACTCATGCCAATAGTATGCTGTCCTATATGCCCATAGTGCATCATTCAACCTCAATGACCAATCCTTCCTTGTAGGGCTCACGGTTTTCATCAAAATGTTCTTGATCTCCCTATTGCTAATCTCCACTTGGCCCGAGGTTTGAGGATGGTACGGGGTAGATACTTTGTGGTTGATGTTGTACTTCTTCATCAAGGATTCAAAAGGTTTGTTGCAGAAATGGGTGCCACCATCACTAATAATAGCTCTTGGTGTTCCAAACCTACAAAAAATCACATCTTTAAGAAAATTCAAAACAACCTTATGATCATTAGTTCTTGTAGCAATGGCCTCCACCCATTTGGATACATAATCTACGGCCACTAAAATGTATAAGTAACCAAAAGAGGATGGGAATGGTCCCATGAAGTCGATTCCCCAAACATCAAAGAGTTCTACCACCAAAATGTTGTTCAATGGCATCTCATTCCTTCGGCTTATGTTCCCCATTTTCTGGCACCTATCACACTTAGAACAAAAATCAAAAGCATCTTTGAATAAGGTAGGCCAAAAGAAACCAGATTGTAAAACCTTTAGGGATGTCTTTTTGGCACCAAAATGTCCTCCACATGCCAATGTATGGCTAAATGTTAGAATGCTTTGTTGCTCACTCTCCGGGACACATCTCCTAATGATTTGGTCAGGGCAATACTTAAACAAGTATGGCTCATCCCACATGTAGTGCTTTACCATGGCAAGGAACTTCTTTCTTTCCTGAAAAGAAATGTCATTTCTAAATACACCACAAGCAAGGTAATTGACAAAATCAGCATACCATGGTTCCTTTTCTTGAACAACAAAGAGTTGTTCATCTGGAAATGATTCATTTAGAGGCAAGGGTGGTCCAACTTCATGGTCTTGATCAAGCCGAGACAAATGGTCAGCCACAACATTGTCACTTCCCTTCTTATCTCGAATTTCCAAATCAAACTCTTGTAGTAAGAGTATCCATCTAATTAGGCGCGGTTTAGCATCCTTCTTTGTCATCAAATACCTAAGGGCTGCATGATCAGAAAACACAATGACTTTAGATCCCACAAGATATGATCTAAACTTTTCTAATGCAAAGACAATAGCAAGCAACTCCTTTTCAGTTGTGGAGTAGTTGAGTTGAGCATCATTGAGAGTACGGCTTGCATAATAGATCACATGTGGGAGTTTGTTAACCCTTTGTCCTAAAACTGCACCAATAGCATAATCAGAGGCATCACACATTAATTCAAAAGGTAGAGACCAATCTGGTGCCATAATGATAGGAGCCGAGGTTAGTTCATGTTTCAAAGTATTGAATGCATCCATACAAGCTTTATCAAAGTGAAACACAACATCTTTAGCTAACAAATTGCATAGAGGCCGAGTTATCATTGAAAAGTTCTTAATGAAACGTCTATAAAAGCCTGCATGCCCTAAGAAACTTCTCACTCCCTTCACGGTTGTAGGAGCTGCCATAGTGTTGATAATGTCAATTTTGGCTTTGTCTACCTCCATTCCTTTGCTAGAGATCACATGGCCTAAAACAATGCCTTGTTTCACCATGAATTGGCATTTCTCCCAATTGAGAACCAAATTTGTTTCTTGGCACCTTTGAAGCACTAAAGAGAGATGGTTAAGACATTCATCAAAAGAAGAACCAAACACTGAAAAATCATCCATGAATACCTCAATGAACCTTTCCACCATGTCAGAAAAGATTGCCAACATACATCTTTGGAATGTGGCCGGGGCATTGCAAAGTCCAAAGGGCATTCTCCTATATGCAAATGTGCCAAATGGACATGTGAATGTTGTTTTCTCTTGATCCTCCGGGGCAATTGCAATTTGATTGTAACCTGAGTAACCATCAAGAAAACAATAGTGTGAATAACCTGCCAATCTCTCAAGCATTTGATCTATGAAAGGCATGGGAAAGTAATCTTTTCTAGTGTTAGAATTCAACTTCCTGTAATCGGTGCAAACTCTCCAACTAGCCGTGGGTTTTATGGTCACAAGCTCTTTGTTTTCATTCCTCATCACCGTGATTCCCACCTTCTTTGGTACCACTTGAATGGCACTCACCCATTTGCTATCAGAAATGGGATATATGATCCCCACATCTAACAACTTCAAGACTTCATCCCTAACAACTTCTTTCATGTGTGGATTGAGCCTTCTTTGTGGCTCACGGGTTGTCTTTGCTCCATCCTCCAAGAGGATCCTATGCATGCACCTAGTAGGGCTTATTCCCTTGATATCTGCAATAGACCAACCAATAGCCGTTTTGGACTCTTTTAACACCCTAAGTAATTTATCTTCTTCATTAGGTGTTAGGTCCGAGGCTATGATAACAGGTAGAGTTTCAAATTCAGCTAGATATGCATATTTTAGATGTGGTGGAAGTGGTTTAAGTTCAAGTTTAGGTGCCTTAACAATGGAAGGGATTAAATGTGACCTTGATGGTTCTAATGACTCTACAAGAGGTGAAACATTAAAAGGATACGGTGCTAATGCTTCCAAGGCAGCAACCACTTCCATGAGTGCATCTTCATCATCAAACTCATCTTGAGATTGAGTCAAAACGGTTTGTAATGGTTCATTAGATTGTGCCTGCAAGAACTTAGAGAAAACAAGTGAATCAAGCACATCAATGGCATAGCAATCAAGAGATGAAGAAGGATGAGCAAGAGACTCAAACACTTTGAATTGGACGGTCTCTCCTAGCACTGTCATAGTGAGGATTCCATTTTGCACATCAATGATGGTCTTGGCCGTGGCCATGAATGGTCTTCCAAGCAAAATAGGCAACTCTCTATCATGTATAGGTGCTTCTTCCATGTCCAACACTACAAAATCCACAGGCAAGATTAGTTTATCAATTTGAACTAGAATGTCCTCTACTATACCTCTTGGATACTTCACGGATCTGTCCGCAAGTTGTAGTGAAATGGTTGTGGCCTTCAATTCCCCCAAACCTAGTTGAAGGTACACGGAGTATGGCATTAAGTTGATGCTAGCACCCAAATCAAGCATGGCCTTCTCCACTTTCTTGTCTCCTATGGTTATGTTGATTGAAAAACTTCCCGGATCTTTGAGCTTTGGTGGAAGTTTTCTTTGCAACACCGCACTTACATTCTCCGACACCACTACCTTCTCATGTGGTCCATACTTCCTTTTGTAGTTGTTTAACTCCTTGAAGAATTTCCCATAAGCCGGCATGTTCCTAATGACATCAAGCAACGGTAAGTTCACATTCACCTTACTTAGAATATCAAAAATTTCTTTAAATGACTTATCCTGCTTGCCCTTGGCAAGTCTTCCAGGGAATGGTATTGGTGGAGTGTAAGGCTTCTCGGCCTTGTGAAGGTTTGGTGCTTCATTTGAGGAAGAAGCATGGCTTGGTTCCTCATTTGGTTTCTCATTTGGTTTCTCATTTGCACCTACATTCACATGATCAAATTCATTAGTAACTTCATTTCCAACTCTATTATCAATAACCTTACCATTTCTTAGTGTAGTTATTGCTTTGGCTTGCTCTTGGTTCCTTTGGAGTATCACGGGTTGGCTTGGAAACTTGCCAACCTCTCTTTGGTTCAAGGCATCTGCAATTTGTCCCAATTGTGTCTCCATTTTGGTTAGGGCAGCCGAATGTTGTTGGAAAGTGCTATTTGTGGCTTGTTGGAATTGCAATGTGTTTTGAGCTAACAACTTAACCGTATCCTCGAGTGTAGGGGCAGGTCTTGGTTGGAAGTTTTGGACTTGATTTTGGTTGGCATTGGGAGGTCTTGGTTGGAAATTTTGGTAGTTGTTGTTGTTCTTCCATGAAAAGTTGGGATGATCTCTCCACCCCGGATTATATGTGTTTGAAAATGCATCATTCCTTGGCCTTTGATTGTAAGAATTCATGAGGTTCACTTGTTCTTGAACAAACTCGGGATAGGCCTCCCTAGATGGACATTGATGAGTAGGGTGGCTTGGTATGTTGCAAATGGCACACACCTCACTTGGTGTTGGCACCAAGTTGAGCACGGATTCAAGCTTTCTTTCTAGGTTAGCTACCTGCAAAGAAAGGTCATGGTTAGAACTTGTTTCATACACTCCAAGTTTCTTACCCCTTACATCTTTGTGTTGAGCATTAGATCCCAACATCTCATAAATGTTGTAAGACTCTTGAGCATTCTTTTTCTTCAAAGCACCACCTGCGGCATTATCAACGGTTGATTGACATGTTTGGGTTAGTCCATCATAAAAAATTTGCATTTGTAAGTGAAGAGGTAACCCATGGTGTGGACATTGCAACAAATGCCCTTTAAAACGCTCCCAACACTCATTGAAAGGCTCTCCATCATCTTGTTTGAAATTGAAGATTTGTCCCCTTAATGTGGCTGTCTTTTGAGTGGAGAAAAACTTCTCCAAGAACTTCTTAGCCACGGCATCCCATGTGGTGAGTGAACCTGGAGCTAAGGTCATCAACCAACTCTTGGCCTTGTCTTTCAAAGTGTAAGGAAACACTCTCATCCTCAAGTTTGCTTCACTTACTCCCTGCAAAGGTAAACCACTCACAACATTGTAAAATTCCTTAACATGAGCTAAAGGATCTTCATTAGGTATGCCATAAAATGAGGGAAGCATATGAAAATGTGAAGACTTAAGATCATAGTTTCTAGCTTCGGTGGAGAGCAAGATGCATGAAGGAGAGTTTGGTATGATTGGTTGTGCAAAGTCCTCCAAGGCTCTAAGTTCATCTTGGTTGGCAGCCATCTCTTCTCCTCTTTCCTTATGAATGTGCTCAGAAGCTTCACTTGTGGAACTAGATGAACTTGCTTCTTCTTCTCCTCGGACAAAGGATGAACTTGTTGGTACAAAGTTGTCCAAAGTGTTGCCTTTCAAACGTTCAATTCTTTGGCCCAACTCAACAAGTCTATGTGACATATACTACCTAAAACAAAACAAAACAAACAAGATTAAACAGAAAACAAAACTAAACTCTACTTAGAATGAAAATAACAAAGTTTAAATAGCAAAACAAGCAATTACAAGGGACTGAAATCAGTCCCCGGCAACGGCGCCATTTTTGTTGAAGTATTTCCTTCCTAGTGCTAAGAACATGTTGAGTATAATAACACAAGTAAGGGTGTCGAATCCACAGGGACTAATTAGACTTATATAACCACTTGTTTTGCAAGGACCTTACTAGAAACTAGAATTAATCAATTTAGGCAGATTTAGATGTTGTAACTTGATACACACGGAAATGAAAGGAATACAAGTAGATGAGATAACAAGTAATAAAATGGGGTAGAACCAAGGGAGTTGAGGCTAGGGATTGTAACAATAGAGAGGAGGCTAGGGATTCGATTTCACCATTGCTAATTGATTCCATGTTTGTTGATTCAGATTATGCTCATCCATCTATCTATTTCTTGAGTTTGTTTCACTTAGATATGATCATCCATATGATGTGTGGTTTTGATCAAATTATCCTAGTCATGAACCTAATTGTGATGTGCAACTTTGGTTCCTAAACAAGAATGTATTGAGCATAAGAAACTTTCATAAAACCAAAGGGAACACTCGGCATGATGTTTGCAAAACATTCCCTTCAATCATTCCCATATCCGCCAAGGTTATGCATGATGTGTACTATAAGATTGGCTATACAACCTATGGTTAATTCAAATGGTGATCAAACATTAAAATCAACACACAAAGTCACAAATAAATTCGAGAATGAAACAAGAAATAGAAGGATAAAATGAGCATTCAAAATTAACTACATGGCAATCTTGCTAGGCTACATCGAATCCCTATGGAGGGATTAGTTACACTTCATGTTTACAAAGATTTGACATAGAAATATAACATGAGTGTACATAGAATTAAGAAGAAGAACCCCTTGAGGCAAAACTGTGTTGACGATCACTTGGGAATGGCCTTCGGTGCAAGCTCTCCAAGTGTGGTGTAGTCCTCCAAGAATGGTGTAGATGAATGTGGCACGGTGATGATGAGATGGTTTCTGTGAAATGGGAGAGAATGGGCAGAAATGGTGTGGTGTTTGGTGTTTTGGGAGTAAGTATGAATGTAGTAGTGTAGGGTTGTGGAAAATTGGAGAGTTTGTGCCGAATTGGAGATTGATTGCTCCCCCCTCAGATTTCTTTACACTTAAAGAGAATGAATGGAATAGCTTTTCAGGTTTAGATCCAAGATTGGATCTCAACAAATGTAAAATATGGGATGCAAGTGTGTGTAATGATGGGGAATTCAATTTCTGAAATGGATAGTGCATGGCATGGGGAAAATGAGCAAGCATGTGGTCATTTTGAATGGAGAAGCATGTGAAAACTGCAATGACAGGCTGGCAAGGGATAGAAAAGGCACGGCATGGGTGAAATTGTTTGTGAAATTGCATGGCTGAAAGGTTTAACTAATGGGAAGGGTAGAAAATGTAAGTTAATGCATGGCAAAGTGGTGAAATCATCCAAATCCGAATCCAATGCATGTGCCATGCATAGGTTCTCCAATATGGCCGAATTGCACCCTTCTTCCCTCCATATTACTTCCTGAAATTCCAGCAACCAACATGCTTAGATACTTCATTTGGACTTCAAAAATCCATCTCCATGCTTGGAGTAATGCTCGGCTACCAAATGTGGTGTTTTTGGTTCATTATCCTTCCAATTGATCCTAACACACACATAGCTGCACACTAACACAAAATGATGTAAAATGCAACTAGTTTAAATCAAACACACCACAAAGACACAAAATATGGATGCTATAAATGCATATGAAATGTGAACTATCATGTTCTAAAGTCGTTGCATGATCTCATTATTCTTTGCTTGGTTGCTACTTAGAATGCATGCGTATCATGATAGAACTAAATGCTAGAACTTATATCCGTTTCATTCAAAGCATGATATTGAATTGCATAACACACGAACAAGATGAAGTTGTGTAGTTGCCACTAAAGCCAAATAGCCGTACCTCTTGTTCATTTGTTTTGTAGGATTTAACCCCGTTGAGCCTTGTTTAGCCTTTATTCTTTGTTAAACTACATTATCCCTACCTAGCCTAGAATAGGACCATCCATACCCTTGTTCTTAAAAGATAGTGAGCATGACTTAAATTGAATTCCTTTTGAGTTACATTATGCAAGGAAATGAGTGTGAGGGAATGAATGGTTGTTTTTCAGCTCAATGTATGTTTTGGGGTTCAAAAGAGTAGAAAAGAAGTGAAAAACGTATGAAAAGAAAAAAAATGGATAGAAAAGAAAAGAAAGAAAAGAAAAGAGCTTGAAAAAAAAAATAAGTGTTTGAATGTTGATTGTTGAAGAAAGGGTCCAAAACATCCAATATGGCCCTAAAGTGAGTGAGTTCTCCCCTCTTGGTTAAAAAGTTGAGTTTGCATTCAAAAGTGAATTCTAAGTTGATTTCAATGCTTTGCTCACTATTTCTTTAAGAACCTTTGTTTACCCTATCATTTCTTTGTTAACCAAACACCCTTAGCCCCGTTACAACCCTTACACTTCTATCTTGGGTGTTATGTGTTCAATATGTGGAGTTTGGTATTGGTATGAGCATATGGTGTCAATGGTTCTTGCATCTAAGTAGTAGCATTCCTTTCATGAGAACATATTCATATATTCACTTATAACTTCAAAAAAGTGCCTTCTTTGTTAAAACATATGTGAGTTTTAGTTTTCATGTTTACATCAATCTTCTCACATATACCTAGTATAAGGAGTGTAGTTAGAAAATCTGAGTGAAAATTGAGTGTATATCTGGTAAGGATTTGAGGGAATTCTCTAAGGCATGTTACTACATTCAAAATGTTGTTTTCATTGATTAAATGTGAACTAGTGAATGATGACTATGGTTAAGTTGTGCTTAAGGATTTGGAGGGCCAAAATTTGTGTAAGTGATGTGAAAATTAACTTGACACACAAATTAAACCCTATGGATGACAATTGTAGTATATGAGCAAATAGGGATCGTTCTAGACCGGGGATTAACTAGGGATGCTAATCAATGTGAAACTGACTCAAAAACGTAAAAACACAATGTAAAACACTAAACTAGACTCAAAGAATGCAAAACTAGAGTTTAAAACACTTAAACAAAGCAAAAGACTCAAAACAGCCCAGAAACACTCAAAACTGCCTTAGAATAACTTTCTGGGCAGTTTTGAGCACAAACACTAATTTTGACGAAATTAAGTTGTAACTTGACACAAGACTCTTAAAAACACAAACTAAATGGATTCCTAACTAATCTAACACTTTAAAATAATTGGGAGATTGATTTTGACGAAATTGAAATTAAAACAAAACTTTGTAAACTAAACAGATTCTAAAACAGATTTTGACGAAATAGAATGATAAGACACTAGTTAGAGGGTTCCTTATCCACACATGAACATATGCATACAATTTGATTCCCAGTTATGATTTCAACGAACGATGAATGACAATGCTCCAAATTAATTGTATTGAACTAATTAATTCTCAGATTTCCCTATGTTCATTGAATTGAATGGAATACGCATCGCAATCAAATTATTCCTCATCAAAGTCCCTAACTATGGAATACGCATGATAGAGACATTCAACAAAGATCATTAAGTTCAATGGAAATCATAAACATCGACTAGGCATTCATAACTATGGAATACACATGTTAATCCAACCTAGGGTTTACTAAACACAATCGTGACTAGCGATCTTTACTACTCATGAATATAAGTTCATAACGATTAGGTGAAATTCCCTTATATCCTAGCATCAAGTTTAGGCATGCAAATTAAGTGTCGACCCTCAACCCACATACATAAACAAGTTCTTAATCAAAACAGAAAAGTAAACCACATCCAAAGTTCATGAATTCATAACTGGAGTAAATCAAATCATAACCAACATATGTCCATGGCTTCAAATTCGCCTCTAACTAAAAAGAAATTAGTTCCACATGTCTAACATAATTGAAGAACGAATTAAATTAAACATGAAAACAGAAACAAGAAGAGAAAGAACTCCAAACACTGCAATTGTGGCAGATTGTTGCGAGCCTTCTCCTCCCTTTTTGGACTGCACGGTGCACTCTTCTCTCCTCCAAAGGTGGCGGCGCAAGGTGGCTATGGTGGTGAAGGTTGTATGTGAATGGTGGTGCACGGTGGAGGTAGGGTGGTATGGTTAGTGCTTGCGGCAAAGGGTGTAGGTGGTGGAGAATGGCGGATGAATGTATAATTGATGAGAGGATGGTGCGGCTGCCTTTGTTTCTGAGTGAATGAATGATGAGGGGGTGCGGCACACTTAGGTTAAGAATATATAGGCACCCTAAACCCTAGGTCAATTCAGATTAGGGCTTGGATTTCATTTAATTGATGGATTAGGCCCCCTAAGTCCAGCAGGAATTGTAAGTCCAATAAGGAAAAGGGCCAAATAACTCAGAAATCCAAAGGGAATTCGGGTAGAAGGTGCGGCAGATCGTAGACGATACACCTCTCCATGCCGTGGGGTCCAATAAGCTTCAAAGGAGTTTTCGTCCGGCTGTACGACGTTAAAGCAAGCGCTACTTGGGAGGCAACCCATGCATTCAACAAAGGAAGACCGAGAAAGCACTCCAATTCCAGATTTGCGTTCCTAAACCCTTCTCTTTGTTGCTATTTCGTTTCTGCCATGTTAGGTTGTTTAGTTGCTGTTTTGATTGTTTGTTTGTTATTTGTGTGAGTCTATGCTTGAAACATTGAGGACAATGTTTGATTTAAGTGTGGGGGGGGTAACCAAAGTGTTTTGATGCAAATTCGTAGGGTTTATCACTCATAACTTCTAAATGTTGTTCCTTGCTGTTTTTAAGTGTTTTTAAGTGTTTTAAAGCTGTTTTAGTGTGTTTTGATTCAAAAATCCGAAAAATCCCATAAAAATTTGAAAAATTGTTTTAAAAACCCAAAAAGAGTTGTTTTTGTGTGTTTATTTGTGTCTTAGGGTACCTTCCAACACAATGATGAGGATTCGGTTGTAATTGCATGACTGTTAAAAAGAGTTGTAAACATGGATGAAAGTTTGATTTACTCTTTGGTTTATGCTTGGGTATGGTTATAACTTATGAATTCACACATAATCATAAAGAAAAATCAATTTTTGTAACATGCTTGAAGGAAGGAACTCAAACTAACGCTACAACCTTGTGAGACTTGAGCCTAAACGTTTATTTGGAGAGTTAATAAATCTGTGTATTGTTGTTTTCTAAAGTCGTTGCATGGTCTCATTATTCTTTGCTTGGTTGCTACTTAGAAGGCGTTTCATCATTTAGTTCCAAACACTAGAACTCATACCCAATTCATTCAAAGCATTTTATTGATTTGCATAACACAAATTCAAGATAAAAGTTGTGTAGTGACCACCATAGGCAAATGGCCATATCTCCATATTTCATTGTGTTTTGTAGGTTTTAACCCCGTTGAGCCTTGTTTAGCCTATATTCTTTGTAAACCACATTATCCTCACCTAGCCTAGATTAGGACCATCCATACCTTTGTTCTTGAAGCATAGTAACGCATGACTCAATATGAATTCCTTTTGGTCATTGTTTGGCAGAAAACAAGTGTGGGGGAAGTGAGGTTTATGTGGGTGTGCCAAAGTCTTGAATAAGGCACGGGTAGAGAGAGAAAAAAAAATTCGTGGAAAATAGAAAAAAAGAAGAAGAAAAGTTGTGAAAAGAATGAAAAAGAAGTTTGAAAAGATGTGCAAAAGAGTCCTTAAGTGTTGTTTGTTGAAGAAAGGGTCCAAAACATTCAATTCGGCCCTAGTCGTTGCTTAAATCTCCCCTTTATGTTTAAAAGATGATTTATGCATGCTAATGGCAATTCTAAGTTCAATTTCATTATGGTGCTTGCTATTGCTTTAAGAACGTTGTTTTCCCTATCCTTTCGTTGTTAGCCAACTCCCCAAAGCCCCGTTACAACCCTTGACTTTAATCTTGAGTGTTGTGTGTTTCAATTTGTGGAGTTTGATTTTGGTATGAGCATATAGGTGTCACTGGTTCTCGCATCTAAGTAGTAGCATTCCGTTCATGAGATCATATCTAAACATGTTATTTACTCCGGAAAAATGCTTTTCTTGTTATACATATATGTGAGCATTCGTTTTCATATTTACATCAATCTTCTCACATATAACTAGTGTAGGGTGTGTAGTTAGAAAATCTGAGTGAAAATAGAGTGCATATCTAGGAAGGAATTGAGGAAATTCTCTAAGGCATGTTACTACATTCAAACATCATTTTAATTGGTTTAATGCGAACTAATGAGTAGTGACTATGATTAAGTATGTGCTTAAGTGTAAAGATGGCTAAAATCTGTGGGAATGATGATTTTTAACATGTCATGTGCATTGGAAATCCCTGAGGCAATTGTTGGAAGGTTTAGGTTATGTTTTACTCGTTTTGTTTCGTTTGTTTACTTTGTTTCGTTTTGTTTTGCTCGAGGACTACCAAACGCTAAGTGTGGGGGAATTTGATAGGAGCATATTTATGCACCTTAGTTTAGCTTGTTCTTGTGCATTTATATTGTTTTTCTTAGTTAAAGTAGTCTTTTAAGCTAGTTTTATGTATTTTCAGGTTTTAAGGGCAAAATATGCAAAAGGAGGCATTTTGGAGCAAATTAGAGCTTGGAATGAAGATCATATGCTTGGAGCCATGAGGATGGACGAAATTGAAGACTTGAAGATGATGTTTCCTACTTGAGCTAGGTTTCCTAGTTGAAGTAGGAAAATACTTAGAAAAATGGAATCCTAGCTAAATTGGGAATCCTAGTTGAAATGGGTTTCCTAGTTGAATTGGGAAACCTAGAAGATTGAAGTTCCCTACTTGAACAAGGTTTCCTACTTGGAGTAGGAAATGTAAACCCCAAATGGCATCAAGTGCAGCTACAATGAAGATTTCCAAGTCCAAGAAGGAAAAGGTTTCCATAGTGAAGAAGGAGAAGAATTCCAAGTCAAGGAAGGAGAAGGACATGTTTTCCTAATGCTAGAAGGACTCCTAAGTATTGTAGGACACAAGTTGGAAGGTTCTAGAGTGTTCCTCCCCTTTGCCGCAAGTTCTAAGCAATTTCCTATCAGTTTTGGGGCTTTCTAGAAGCCCTATCCCTAATCCCTACAAAAGTGCCGACCCTAGCCTTCTAGATGGACCTAATCCCTTGCCTTGCAAGGCTTTCTAGAAGCCTTAGCCTATCCCTACAAATCTGCCGCAAGTTCCCCTTGTTCCTTGAGGTTTCCTAGCTTCTAGAAGGCCTATTCCTATAGGATTTAGATTTTATTATCCTTCTCTGATTCCTAACCCTAAATCAGTCCCTAAACACTATAAATACACCCCTTGACCGCACCAATTATTCATTCACTCTCCCACATTCAGAAATTCGCCAAAACACCATCCTCCCTAGTTCTAAGTCTTTGCCGCAGCCACCACCATACCTGAACACCATTATATCCTTCCATACCCATCCACCCATCCACACGAGGTCCTAAACTTGTCTCTACACCCTTTGCCACACCAAGGAGGAGGAGAAGGAGTCTTGGAAGTTCATGCAATTCAAGCCAACATCCCTGGAATTTCTAGGTGTTTCTTTTCCTTTGATTTCAATGTTTAAATTTAATTCTCTTTGTTTTGTGCGTATGAGGAACTAAACCCCCCTTGGCTAGGGGGGGATTCGAAACACATGTTTATGCTTGCGATATGATTTGATTACTTCTAATTGCGTTTCATAAGTTATGAATTCAATTTACTTATCTATGTGAATTATGATAGTTCACATTTCATATGCATTTATAGCATCCATATTTTGTGTCTTGGTGATGTGTTCGATTTAAATTAGTTGCATTTTACATTGTTTTGTGTTAGTATGCAGCTATGTGTTTGTTAGGAGCAATTGGAAGGCAAATGAAGCAAAAACACCACTTTTGGTGTCCGAGCATTACTCCAAGCATGGAGAGGAGTTTGATGTGTTAATTTGAAGTCCAAGTGAAGAATTGAGGACAAGTTGGTTGCTAGAATTTCAGGAATTGACAAAGGGTGCAATTCGGCCAGTTTGGGGAATTCTATGCATGGCACATGCATTGGATTCAGATTGGGAGGTTTAACACACCTTGCCATGCATTTGGTTACCCTTTTACCCCCTTTTTCACCTAGAACATTCACCCCCCATTTAGTTACACCATTCAGCCACAATTACACCACAAATTCACCCATGCCGTCAGTTTTATATTCATTCAAACCTGCCCTTGCAGTCATTCCACATGCTTCTTCATTTAAAATTACCACATGCTTGCCCATTCAACCCCATGCCGTGCACTACCTATTTCAGAATTTGAATCACCATCATTACACTCACTTGGATCTCATATTCTACATTTGTTGAGATCCAATCTTGGATCTAAAATCTGAAAAGCTACTCCATCCATTTAATATAAGTGAAGCCTTCAAGAAATCTGAAGAGGACTTTTACCCCATATTACATTACATTACATTACATTCTACACGGGGATTCCATTCAAAAACCTACATTCCATACTACTCCCATTGCATCTCTCACACATCTAAACACTCCATTTTCTGTCCATTCTCTACATTCCACAAAAAACCATCTCACCATAACCGTGTCACATTCATCTTCACCACACTTGGAGGAGCCACACCATACTTGGAGGAGCTTGCACCGAAGGTCACTCTCAAGGGATCTTCAACACGGTTTTGCTTCAAGGGGTTCTTCTTCCTAATTCTATGTACATTCATGTTTTATATTTCAATGTCAAATCTTTGTAAACATGAAGTGTAACTAATCTCCTTCTAGGGATTCGATGTAGCCTAGCAAGACTGCCATGTAACTCATTTGGAATGCTTAGTTTTATCTTTCTATTTCTTGTGTCATTCTCTGATTTAATTGTAACCTTATGTGTTGATTTTAATGTTTGATCACCATTCGAATTAACCATAGGTTGTATAGCCAATCTTATAGCACACATCATGCATAACCTTGGCAGAAATGGGAATGATTAAAGGGGATGTTTTGCAAACATCATGCCGAGTGTTCCCTTGGTTTTGTGAAAGTTTCTTGTGCATAACACATTCTTGATTAGGAATCCAAGTTGCATATCACAACTAGGTTCATGTTTAAGAATATTTAATCAAATCCACACATCATATGGTTGATTATATCTACGTGAAACCAACTCAAGAAATTGATAGATGGCTAAGCATAAATCTGAGTTAACAAACATGGAATTAGTTTAGCTATGGTGAAACCGAATCCCTAGATTCATCTCCCTTAGTTTCACCTCCCTAGCTCCGTCTCTCTAGTGATACAAGCCCTAGCCTCAACTCCCTTGGTTCTATCTCATTTTATTACTTGTTATTTCGTATACTTGTTCCATTGCCGTGTGTTTCAACTTACAACCTCAAATCTGTCTAAATTACTTAGTTCTAATTTCTATTCGAGTTCTTGCAAAACAAGTGATTATATAGGTCTAATTAGTCCCTGTGGATTCGACACCCTTACTCGTGCTATTATACTCAACATGTTTTAGTACTAGGAAGGAAAAAAAACTCAACAAAAATGGCGCCGTTGCCGGGGACTGATTTCAGTCCCTTGTAATTGCTTGTTTTGCTATTTAAACTTTGTTATTTTCATTCTAAGTAGAGTTTAGTTTTGATTTCTGTTTAATCTTGTTTGTTTTGTTTTGTTTTAGGTAGTATATGTCACATAGACTTGTTGAGTTGGGCCAAAGAATTGAACGTTTGAAAGGCAACACTTTGGACAACTTTGTACCAACAAGTTCATCATCCTTTGTCCGAGGAGAAGAAGAAGCAAGTTCATCTAGTTCCACAAGTGAAGCTTCTGAGCACATTCATAAGGAAAGAGGAGAAGAGATGGCTGCCAACCAAGATGAACTTAGAGCCTTGGAGGACTTTGTACAACCAATCATACCAAATTCTCCTTCATGCATCTTGCTCTCCACCGAAGCTAGAAACTATGATCTTAAGTCTTCACATTTTCATATGCTTCCTTCATTTTATGGCATACCTAATGAAGATCCTTTAGCTCATGTTAAAGAGTTTTACAATGTTGTGAGTGGTTTACCTTTGCAGGGAGTAAGTGAAGCAAACTTGAGAATGAGAGTGTTTCCTTACACTTTGAAAGACAAGGCCAAGAGTTGGTTAATGACCTTAGCTCCGGGTTCACTCACCACATGGGATGCCGTGGCTAAGAAATTCTTGGAGAAGTTCTTCTCCACTCAAAAGACAGCCACCTTAAGGGGACAAATCTTCAACTTCAAACAAGATGATGGAGAACCTTTCAATGAGTGTTGGGAGCGTTTTAAAGGACATTTGTTGCAATGTCCACACCATGGGTTACCTCTTCACTTACAAATGCAAATTTTTTATGATGGACTAACCCAAACATGTCAATCAACCGTTGATAATGCCGCAGGTGGTGCTTTGAAGAAAAAGAATGCTCAAGAGTCTTACAACATTTATGAGATGTTGGGATCTAATGCTCAACACAAAGATGTAAGGGGTAAGAAACTTGGAGTGTATGAAACAAGTTCTAACCATGATCTTTCTTTGCAGGTAGCTAACCTAGAAAGAAAGCTTGAATCCGTGCTCAACTTGGTGCCAACACCAAGTGAGGTGTGTGCCATTTGCAACATACCAAGCCACCCTACTCATCAATGTCCATCTAGGGAGGCTTATCCCGAGTTTGTTCAAGAACAAGTGAACCTCATGAATTCTTACAATCAAAGGCCAAGGAATGATGCATTTTCAAACACATATAATCCGGGGTGGAGAGATCATCCCAACTTTTCATGGAAGAACAACAACAACTACCAAAATTTCCAACCAAGACCTCCCAATGCCAACCAAAATCAAGTCCAAAACTTCCAACCAAGACCTGCCCCTACACTTGAGGATACGGTTAAGTTGTTAGCTCAAAACACATTGCAATTCCAACAAGCCACAAATAGCACTTTCCAACAACATTCGGCTGCCCTAACCAAAATGGAGACTCAATTGGGACAAATTGCAGATGCCTTGAACCAAAGAGAGGTTGGCAAGTTTCCAAGCCAACCCGTGATACTCCAAAGGAACCAAGAGCAAGCCAAAGCAATAACTACACTAAGAAATGGTAAGGTTATTGATAATAGAGTTGGAAATGAAGTTACTAATGAATTTGATCATGTGAATGTAGGTGGAAATGAGAAACCAAATGAGAAACCAAATGAGGAACCAAGCCATGCTTCTTCCTCAAATGAAGCACCAAACCTTCACAAGGCCGAGAAGCCTTACACTCCACCAATACCATTCCCTGGAAGACTTGCCAAGGGCAAGCAGGATAAGTCATTTAAAGAGATTTTTGATATTCTAAGTAAGGTGAATGTGAATTTACCTTTGCTTGATGTCATTAGGAACATGCCGGCTTATGGGAAATTCTTCAAGGAGTTAAACAACTACAAAAGGAAGTATGGACCACATGAAAAGGTAGTGGTGTCGGAGAATGTAAGTGCGGTGTTGCAAAGAAAACTTCCACCAAAGCTCAAAGATCCGGGAAGTTTTTCAATCAACATAACCATAGGAGACAAGAAAGTAGAGAAGGCCATGCTTGATTTGGGTGCTAGCATCAACTTAATGCCATACTCCGTGTACCTTCAATTAGGTTTGGGGGAATTGAAGGCCACAACCATTTCACTACAACTTGCGGACAGATCCATGAAGTATCCAAGAGGTATAGTAGAGGACATTCTAGTTCAAATTGATAAACTAATCTTGCCTGTGGACTTTGTAGTGTTGGACATGGAAGAAGCACCTATACATGATAGAGAGTTGCCTATTTTGCTTGGAAGACCATTCATGGCCACGGCCAAGACCATCATTGATGTGCAAAATGGAATCCTCACTATGACAGTGCTAGGAGAGACCGTCCAATTCAAAGTGTTTGAGTCTCTTGCTCATCCTTCTTCATCTCTTGATTGCTATGCCATTGATGTGCTTGATTCACTTGTTTTCTCTAAGTTCTTGCAGGCACAATCCAATGAACCATTACAAACTGTTTTAACTCAATCTCAAGATGAGTTTGATGATGAAGATGCACTCATGGAAGTGGTTGCTGCCTTGGAAGCATTAGCACCGTATCCTTTTAATGTTTCACCTCTTGTTGAGTCATTAGAACCATCAAGGTCACATTTAATCCCTTCCATTGTTAAGGCACCTAAACTTGAACTTAAACCACTTCCACCACATCTAAAATATGCATATCTAGCTGAATTTGAAACTCTACCTGTTATCATAGCCTCGGACCTAACACCTAATGAAGAAGATAAACTACTTAGGGTGTTAAAAGAGTCCAAATCAGCTATTGGTTGGTCTATTGCAGATATCAAGGGAATAAGCCCCACTAGGTGCATGCATAGGATCCTCTTGGAGGATGGAGCAAAGACAACCCGTGAGCCACAAAGAAGGCTCAATCCACACATGAAAGAAGTTGTTAGGGATGAAGTCTTGAAGTTGTTAGATGTGGGGATCATATATCCCATTTCTGATAGCAAATGGGTGAGTGCCATTCAAGTGGTACCTAAGAAGGTTGGAATCACGGTGATGAGGAATGAAAACAAAGAGCTTGTGACCATAAAACCCACGGCTAGTTGGAGAGTTTGCACCGATTACAGGAAGTTGAATTCTAACACTAGAAAAGATTACTTTCCCATGCCTTTCATAGATCAAATGCTTGAGAGATTGGCAGGTTATTCACACTATTGTTTTCTTGATGGTTACTCAGGTTACAATCAAATTGCAATTGCCCCGGAGGATCAAGAGAAAACAACATTCACATGTCCATTTGGCACATTTGCATATAGGAGAATGCCCTTTGGACTTTGCAATGCCCCGGCCACATTCCAAAGATGTATGTTGGCAATCTTTTCTGACATGGTGGAAAGGTTCATTGAGGTATTCATGGATGATTTTTCAGTGTTTGGTTCTTCTTTTGATGAATGTCTTAACCATCTCTCTTTAGTGCTTCAAAGGTGCCAAGAAACAAATTTGGTTCTCAATTGGGAGAAATGCCAATTCATGGTGAAACAAGGCATTGTTTTAGGCCATGTGATCTCTAGCAAAGGAATGGAGGTAGACAAAGCCAAAATTGACATTATCAACACTATGGCAGCTCCTACAACCGTGAAGGGAGTGAGAAGTTTCTTAGGGCATGCAGGCTTTTATAGACGTTTCATTAAGAACTTTTCAATGATAACTCGGCCTTTATGCAATTTGTTAGCTAAAGATGTTGTGTTTCACTTTGATAAAGCTTGTATGGATGCATTCAATACTTTGAAACATGAACTAACCTCGGCTCCTATCATTATGGCACCAGATTGGTCTCTACCTTTTGAATTAATGTGTGATGCCTCTGATTATGCTATTGGTACAGTTTTAGGACAAAGGGTTAACAAACTCCCACATGTGATCTATTATGCAAGCCGTACTCTCAATGATGCTCAACTCAACTACTCCACAACTGAAAAGGAGTTGCTTGCTATTGTCTTTGCATTAGAGAAGTTTAGATCATATCTTGTGGGATCTAAAGTCATTGTATTTTCTGATCATGCAGCCCTTAGGTATTTGATGACAAAGAAGGATGCTAAACCGCGCCTAATTAGATGGATACTCTTACTACAAGAGTTTGATTTGGAAATTCGAGATAAGAAGGGAAGTGACAATGTTGTGGCTGACCATTTGTCTCGGCTTGATAAAGACCATGAAGTTGGACCACCCTTGCCTCTAAATGAATCATTTCCAGATGAACAACTCTTTGTTGTTCAAGAAAAAGAACCATGGTATGCTGATTTTGTCAATTACCTTGCTTGTGGTGTATTGAGAGATGACATTTCTTTTCAGGAAAGAAAGAAGTTCCTTGCCATGGTAAAGCACTACATGTGGGATGAGCCATACTTGTTTAAGTATTGTCCTGACCAAATCATTAGGAGATGTGTCCCGGAGAGTGAGCAACAAAGCATTCTAACATTTAGCCATACATTGGCATATGGAGGACATTTTGGTGCCAAAAAGACATCCCTAAAGGTTTTACAATCTGGTTTCTTTTGGCCTACTTTATTCAAAGATGCTTTTGATTTTTGTTCTAAGTGTGATAGGTGCCAGAAAATGGGGAACATAAGCCGAAGGAATGAGATGCCTTTGAACAACATTTTGGTGATTGAACTCTTTGATGTTTGGGGAATTGACTTCATGGGACCATTCCCATCTTCTTTTGGTTACTTGTACATCTTAGTGGCCGTAGATTATGTATCCAAATGGGTGGAGGCCATTGCTACAAGAACTAATGATCATAAGGTTGTTTTGAATTTTCTTAAAGATGTGATTTTTTGTAGGTTTGGAACACCAAGAGCTATTATTAGTGATGGTGGCACCCATTTCTGCAACAAACCTTTTGAATCCTTGATGAAGAAGTACAACATCAACCACAAAGTATCTACCCCGTACCATCCTCAAACCTCGGGCCAAGTGGAGATTAGCAATAGGGAGATCAAGAACATTTTGATGAAAACCGTGAGCCCTACAAGGAAGGATTGGTCATTGAGGTTGAATGATGCACTATGGGCATATAGGACAGCATACAAGACTCCCATTGGCATGAGTCCATACCGACTTGTGTTTGGGAAAGCTTGTCATTTGCCAATGGAGCTTGAACACCGTGCATATTGGGCCATCAAGAAGTTTAATTTTGATTACAAGGATGCGGGCATAGCAAGAAAGCTCCAACTTAATGAGTTGGAAGAACTTAGAAATGAGGCATATGAGAATGCCAAAATCTACAAGGAAAGGACTAAGCTCTATCATGACAAAGCTATCCTAAGGAAGGAGTTTCATCAAGGTATGAAAGTACTTTTGTTTGACTCACGTTTGAGACTTTTTCCAGGGAAATTGAAGTCTAGGTGGGTTGGACCATTCAAGGTGGTGCAAACATTCCCCCACGGGGCTGTGGAGATTGAGAACATGAAGAATGGCACCTCTTTTAAAGTCAATGGGCAGAGATTGAAACCATATTTGGATGATGTTGAGGATGAGCTAAGGTATCAAATGGTGGATTACATTGAGTTTACAACACCATGAACAAGCTTCCATGTCTTGCCTAGACATTAAATAAAGCGCTTGCTAGGAGGCAACCTAGTGTGGTTTGTGTTCTTTCCTTATGTTGTGACTATGTTGTTTCCATGCCATATTCTTTGCCTACTTACACTACATTCGAATGTAAACCTTGAGGACAATGTTTAAGTTAGGTTTGGGGGTATTTTGGATGGAAAATGTTGTTTTTATGTTGTTTTGGACAAGTGTTTCTGTTTTAGTGTTGAAAAGCATGTTTTAGTGTTTGTTTGTGTTTGTTTTGGTTAAATGTGTTTTTGCTTACTAATACAAATGTATATGAGAGCTATGTTTGCAAATAAACTTTGGGGTCACTAGGAAAAGTTTTGTATTTTGTTGGCATGTATAAAGTTGTAAAACTTGAAGATATGATGATAGAGGTACCATACTCAAATTCACAAAGAAGAATAGTGGAGACTACCCTAGTGAGTTATTTTGAGCCTAATTGCTTCCTTGAGAGGGTTTAAAGTGTTTCTACTCCTATATTGTTCTTTCAATTTCACTCTAAATGATCTCATTGCTTCTATTTTGTTTGAATGCTAAGAATTACTCTCCTTTGTAGATACCATGTGTTTAGTACCATTCATGAATGAACTCAATGAGATGATGTTAGGCTATGCATGTTTAACTACTAAATGGCTAAAATCCTATCCCTTTGTGTGCTCCATTCACCCTCTTTGCAGCCAAACACTTTTGCTTAATTCTTTCATCACCCACACACCATACTCTACCCCATTTTAGCTCAATGCAAGCCGTACCTTATAGCTTGGGGAATACCATGGTGATGAACTCTAAAGGTAGCTTGAATAATAGAACAAGATTGTGGCGTGTACCGAAGACCTATGTGAAGTGTGATTCTAAAAAAAAAAAAAAAGAAGTTAACAAAGAAGAGAATCAAGTGAAATCAATTCCCAAATCTCCTCATTATAAGACATCGGTCTTGGACGCCAAAAATGAAGAAGAAAGAAAAATGCAAGTAAAAAGCATGGACCTCAAAGACACTTTGGTATGCCCCAAGTTCTAGTATTTCACATCACTTCTCTCATAAACCCCTAACCTAAGCCTTACATTACAATCTTGAGAAAGACCTAATTGATCATTGAGGATGTATTCATGGGTGATGGTAAGTGTGTGGTTATCTATATTCTTGGTATTTGATTCATTTCATGAGATCTACTCAGAAATTGTGCTTTCATTTCAAGTTTCATATGTGAGAATTTTTGATTTCCTTTACATAACTTCACTCACATATGCTAGTGGAGAGACCAAAACCTTAGGATCTGAGTGAAAACTTGAGTGGAACCGTGAGGAATAGAGTTGAGGCGAATTCATTCTTAAGCATTTGGGTATGGTGACCTTGAAGTTGTAAGACATGGTGCACTATCTTTATACATTACACTTGATATGATTCTTTGGAATGGCAAGCCCTTTTGAGTTTGAGTGTAATACAAAGTTTTCATTGGTTTTGATTAGTTTGTTTAAAGCATGTTTAACCAAGTTGTTTGCAGATTTTGTTGATGTTTGAGGGTGTCATCAATGTAAACCCTCAGGAGACACAACTCCTCCAACTAGGGACACCTAGGGGTTCAAAGGCTTGTTGCATATGCTCAATGCAATCGTTTAGTTAGATGTTAAATGTTTGATAGATGTTAGTGTTTTGTGTGTTTTAATTCTAAGTTTGCTCGTGGACTAGCAAAAACCAGGTTTGGGGGTATTTGATAGTTCACATTTCATATGCATTTATAGCATCCATATTTTGTGTCTTGGTGATGTGTTCGATTTAAATTAGTTGCATTTTACATTGTTTTGTGTTAGTATGCAGCTATGTGTTTGTTAGGAGCAATTGGAAGGCAAATGAAGCAAAAACACCACTTTTGGTGTACGAGCATTACTCCAAGCATGGAGAGGAGTTTGATGTGTTAATTTGAAGTCCAAGTGAAGAATTGAGGACAAGTTGGTTGCTAGAATTTCAGGAATTGACAAAGGGTGCAATTCGGCCAGTTTGGGGAATTCTATGCATGGCACATGCATTGGATTCAGATTGGGAGGTTTAACACACCTTGCCATGCATTTGGTTACCCTTTTACCCCCTTTTTCACCTAGAACATTCACCCCCCATTTAGTTACACCATTCAGCCACAATTACACCACAAATTCACCCATGCCGTCAGTTTTATATTCATTCAAACCTGCCCTTGCAGTCATTCCACATGCTTCTTCATTTAAAATTACCACATGCTTGCCCATTCAACCCCATGCCGTGCACTACCTATTTCAGAATTTGAATCACCATCATTACACTCACTTGGATCTCATATTCTACATTTGTTGAGATCCAATCTTGGATCTAAAATCTGAAAAGCTACTCCATCCATTTAATATAAGTGAAGCCTTCAAGAAATCTGAAGAGGACTTTTACCCCATATTACATTACATTACATTACATTCTACACGGGGATTCCATTCAAAAACCTACATTCCATACTACTCCCATTGCATCTCTCACACATCTAAACACTCCATTTTCTGTCCATTCTCTACATTCCACAAAAAACCATCTCACCATAACCGTGTCACATTCATCTTCACCACACTTGGAGGAGCCACACCATACTTGGAGGAGCTTGCACCGAAGGTCACTCTCAAGGGATCTTCAACACGGTTTTGCTTCAAGGGGTTCTTCTTCCTAATTCTATGTACATTCATGTTTTATATTTCAATGTCAAATCTTTGTAAACATGAAGTGTAACTAATCTCCTTCTAGGGATTCGATGTAGCCTAGCAAGACTGCCATGTAACTCATTTGGAATGCTTAGTTTTATCTTTCTATTTCTTGTGTCATTCTCTGATTTAATTGTAACCTTATGTGTTGATTTTAATGTTTGATCACCATTCGAATTAACCATAGGTTGTATAGCCAATCTTATAGCACACATCATGCATAACCTTGGCAGAAATGGGAATGATTAAAGGGGATGTTTTGCAAACATCATGCCGAGTGTTCCCTTGGTTTTGTGAAAGTTTCTTGTGCATAACACATTCTTGATTAGGAATCCAAGTTGCATATCACAACTAGGTTCATGTTTAAGAATATTTAATCAAATCCACACATCATATGGTTGATTATATCTACGTGAAACCAACTCAAGAAATTGATAGATGGCTAAGCATAAATCTGAGTTAACAAACATGGAATTAGTTTAGCTATGGTGAAACCGAATCCCTAGATTCATCTCCCTTAGTTTCACCTCCCTAGCTCCGTCTCTCTAGTGATACAAGCCCTAGCCTCAACTCCCTTGGTTCTATCTCATTTTATTACTTGTTATTTCGTATACTTGTTCCATTGCCGTGTGTTTCAACTTACAACCTCAAATCTGTCTAAATTACTTAGTTCTAATTTCTATTCGAGTTCTTGCAAAACAAGTGATTATATAGGTCTAATTAGTCCCTGTGGATTCGACACCCTTACTCGTGCTATTATACTCAACATGTTTTAGTACTAGGAAGGAAAAAAAAACTCAACAAATTACATTGATTTGTGTGTGTTGGTTGAGAGTGCACGCTTAATTATCATGCATAAATTGAATGCTAGGATATAAGGAAATTTCACCTAATCGTTATGGACTTATATTCACAAGTAGTAAAGGTTGATGATCTCAATCGAGTTAAGTAAATTCTTGGCATAAGTTTCATGCAATCATAGTAACAAGTGCTTCGTCAATGCTTATGGTTTTCATAGAACTTAATGATTCTTGCTTGTGTCTCTATTATGCAATCATGTAGGGGACTTGTGGGGAATGCTTTGGGTTGTCGTATGCAATCATCCAATTCAATAACTTTAGGAAAATCTGAAGGTTAATTTAAGCGGACCTAATTAACTTGGGGCGTTGAGAATTCATGGTTTATTGAAAAGCAATTGGAAATCGTTTCGTATGCAAGTGTAACATGTGTGGAGATGAACCCCTTAGCTAGCCTTCCATCCATCTATTTTAAAACCAAAATCGTTTTCAAATCTGTTTTGTTTTACAAGTTTTGTTTTGTTTTCAAAATTCGTCAAAACCAAATCCGCCTTTGTTTTCAAGTGTCAAGTTAGTTAGAAAGTGTTTGATTTGTGTTTTAAAGTGTTTTGAGTCAAAGTTATAAGTGTTTTCGTCCAAAATCTTGTTTAGTGTCCAAAACTGCCCAGAAAGTGGTTTTAAGGCAGTTTTGAGTGTTTTCTTGCTGTTTTGAGTCTTTTGGTTTGTTTTAGAGTTTTAAAGTATAGTTTTGCGTTGTTTGAGTCTAGTTTAGTGTTTTAAACTTTGTTTTTACGTAGGACCATATTTATGCGACTGATAGGAGCATATTTATGCGCCTTAGTTTAGCTTGTTCTTGTGCATTTATAGTGTTTTTCCTTAGTAAAGTAGTCTTTTAAGCTAGTTTTATGTGTTTTCAGGTTTTGAGGGCAAAGTGTGCAAAAGGAAGCATTTTGGAGCCTTTTGGAGCAAATTAGAGCTTGGAATGAAGATCATATGCTTGGAGCCATGAGGATGGACGAAATTAATACCCGAAAATAATACTTTTATTAAGTATATAACATAAAATTTTGTGATATCCACATCCACTAGTGTAAATATTTTAAATTGAAGATCGAATTCATTCATTGTATTCATATAGGGTCAAGGAGTGTATCTGTAAAAAATCATCAAAATCAGAGTTAAAATAACCGTTAAATCGTGATTTTTTGTTTATAACCGTCAAAAAACTTTGTCCCGTTACTTGATCTCTAAATGTTTGTTTTTTGCGATTTTTTGCTGATGTGATCTCGAAATATATACGAACAAGTTTGACGGTTGTGATCGTTGAAATTAGTTTCGGATAATTTGTATCCCATCAAAACGATAGATTGACTAACACTTAAGAGTTTATTTATACTTTCATTAAGTATAACATAAGATTTTGTGGTATCCACTTATGTAAATATTTTAAATTGAAGATCGAACTCATTCATTGTATTCATATAGGGTCAAGGAGTGTATCTGTAAAAAATCATCAAAATCGGAGTTAAAATAACCGTTAAATCGTGATTTTTTGTTTACAACCGTCGAAAAGCTTTGTCCCGTTACTTGATCTCTGAATGTTTGTTTTTTGTGATTTTTTGCTGCTGTGATCTCAAAACATATACGAACAAGTTTGATGGTTGTGATCGTTGAAATTAGTTTCGGATAATTCGTATCCCATCAAAACGATAGATTGACTAACACTTAAGAGTTTATTTATACTTTCATTAAGTATAACATAAGTTTTTGTGGTATCCACTTGTGTAAATATTTTAAATTGAAGATCGAATTCATTCATTGTATTCATATAGGGTCAAGGAGTGTATCTGTAAAAAAATCATCAAAATCGGAGTTAAAATAACCGTTAAATCATGATTTTTTGTTTATAACTGTCGAAAAGCTTTGTCCCGTTACTTGATCTCTGAATGTTTGTTTTTTGTGATTTTTTGCTGATGTGATCTTGAAACATATACAAACAAGTTTGACGGTTGTGATCGTTGAAATTAGTTTCGGAGAATTCGTATCTCATCAAAATGATAGATTAACTTACACTTAAGAGTTTATTTATACTTTCATTAAGTATAACATAAGATTTTGTGGTATCCACTTGTGTAAATATTTTAAATTGAAGATCGAATTCATTCATTGTATTCATATAGGGTCAAGGAGTGTATCTGTAAAAAAATCATCAAAATCGGAGTTAAAATAACCGTTAAATCATGATTTTTTGTTTATAACCGTCGAAAAGCTTTGTCCCGTTACTTGATCTCTGAATGTTTGTTTTTTGTGATTGTTTGCTGATGTGATCTTGAAACATATACAAACAAGTTTGACGGTTGTGATCGTTGAAATTAGTTTCGGAGAATTCGTATCTCATCAAAATGATAGATTAACTAACACTTAAGAGTTTATTTATACTTTCATTAAGTATAACATAAGATTTTGTGGTATCCACTTGTGTAAATATTTTAAATTGAAGATCGAATTCATTCATTGTATTCATATAGGGTCAAGGAGTGTATCTGTAAAAAAATCATCAAAATCGGAGTTAAAATAACCGTTAAATCATGATTTTTTGTTTATAACCGTCGAAAAGCTTTGTCCCGTTACTTGATCTCTGAATGTTTGTTTTTTGTGATTGTTTGCTGATGTGATCTTGAAACATATACAAACAAGTTTGACGGTTGTGATCGTTGAAATTAGTTTCGGATAATTTGTATCCCATCAAAACGATAGATTGACTAACACTTAAGAGTTTATTTATACTTTCATTAAGTATAACATAAGATTTTGTGGTATCCACTTATGTAAATATTTTAAATTGAAGATCGAACTCATTCATTGTATTCATATAGGGTCAAGGAGTGTATCTGTAAAAAATCATCAAAATCGGAGTTAAAATAACCGTTAAATCGTGATTTTTTGTTTACAACCGTCGAAAAGCTTTGTCCCGTTACTTGATCTCTGAATGTTTGTTTTTTGTGATTTTTTGCTGCTGTGATCTCAAAACATATACGAACAAGTTTGATGGTTGTGATCGTTGAAATTAGTTTCGGAGAATTCGTATCTCATCAAAATGATAGATTAACTAACACTTAAGAGTTTATTTATACTTTCATTAAGTATAACATAAGATTTTGTGGTATCCACTTGTGTAAATATTTTAAATTGAAGATCGAATTCATTCATTGTATTCATATAGGGTCAAGGAGTGTATCTGTAAAAAAATCATCAAAATCGGAGTTAAAATAACCGTTAAATCATGATTTTTTGTTTATAACCGTCGAAAAGCTTTGTCCCGTTACTTGATCTCTGAATGTTTGTTTTTTGTGATTGTTTGCTGATGTGATCTTGAAACATATACAAACAAGTTTGACGGTTGTGATCGTTGAAATTAGTTTCGGAGAATTCGTATCTCATCAAAATGATAGATTAACTAACACTTAAGAGTTTATTTATACTTTCATTAAGTATAACATAAGATTTTGTGGTATCCACTTGTGTAAATATTTTAAATTGAAGATCGAATTCATTCATTGTATTCATATAGGGTCAAGGAGTGTATCTGTAAAAAAATCATCAAAATCGGAGTTAAAATAACCGTTAAATCATGATTTTTTGTTTATAACCGTCGAAAAGCTTTGTCCCGTTACTTGATCTCTGAATGTTTGTTTTTTGTGATTGTTTGCTGATGTGATCTTGAAACATATACAAACAAGTTTGACGGTTGTGATTGTTGAAATTAGTTTCGGATAATTTGTATCCCATCAAAACGATAGATTGACTAACACTTAAGAGTTTATTTATACTTTCATTAAGTATAACATAAGATTTTGTGGTATCCACTTATGTAAATATTTTAAATTGAAGATCGAACTCATTCATTGTATTCATATAGGGTCAAGGAGTGTATCTGTAAAAAATCATCAAAATCGGAGTTAAAATAACCGTTAAATCGTGATTTTTTGTTTACAACCGTCGAAAAGCTTTGTCCCGTTACTTGATCTCTGAATGTTTGTTTTTTGTGATTTTTTGCTGCTGTGATCTCAAAACATATACGAACAAGTTTGATGGTTGTGATCGTTGAAATTAGTTTCGGATAATTCGTATCCCATCAAAACGATAGATTGACTAACACTTAAGAGTTTATTTATACTTTCATTAAGTATAACATAAGTTTTTGTGGTATCCACTTGTGTAAATATTTTAAATTGAAGATCGAATTCATTCATTGTATTCATATAGGGTCAAGGAGTGTATCTGTAAAAAAATCATCAAAATCGGAGTTAAAATAACCGTTAAATCATGATTTTTTGTTTATAACTGTCGAAAAGCTTTGTCCCGTTACTTGATCTCTGAATGTTTGTTTTTTGTGATTTTTTGCTGATGTGATCTTGAAACATATACAAACAAGTTTGACGGTTGTGATCGTTGAAATTAGTTTCGGAGAATTCGTATCTCATCAAAATGATAGATTAACTAACACTTAAGAGTTTATTTATACTTTCATTAAGTATAACATAAGATTTTGTGGTATCCACTTGTGTAAATATTTTAAATTGAAGATCGAATTCATTCATTGTATTCATATAGGGTCAAGGAGTGTATCTGTAAAAAAATCATCAAAATCGGAGTTAAAATAACCGTTAAATCATGATTTTTTGTTTATAACCGTCGAAAAGCTTTGTCCCGTTACTTGATCTCTGAATGTTTGTTTTTTGTGATTGTTTGCTGATGTGATCTTGAAACATATACAAACAAGTTTGACGGTTGTGATCGTTGAAATTAGTTTCGGAGAATTCGTATCTCATCAAAATGATAGATTAACTAACACTTAAGAGTTTATTTATACTTTCATTAAGTATAACATAAGATTTTGTGGTATCCACTTGTGTAAATATTTTAAATTAAAGATCGAATTCATTCATTGTATTCATATAGGGTCAAGGACTGTAGCTGTATAAAATCATCAAAATCAGAGTTAAAATAACCGTTAAATCGTGATTTTTTGTTTATAACCGTCGAAAAGTTTTGTCTTGTTACTTGATCTCTGAATGTTTGTCTTTTGTGATTTTTTACTGATGTGATCTCGAAACATATACAAACAAGTTTAACGGTTGTGATCGTTGAAATTAGTTTCAGAGAATTCGTATCCCATCAAAACGATAGATTGACTAACATTTAAGAGTTTATTTATACTTTCATTAAGTATAACTCTCTTCATTTTGCATATCTTTGAACATTTGTATTTTGTAGTATGCTCTAATGTTTATTCATTAGACTCTTATTTTGGGGTATGTAAACTTGAAAGAAAAATGTTTTATTTATTTATTTATTAATGTTTTGAATTAGTATTTATGTGACAATATGGTATGTATATACTAATTTAGTATTATGTTTTACATTTTTAAGGTCAAATTATGTTTTTCATTTTCATTATTTATTGATTTAAAAAATATTTTTCTTAACGGGTAACGGGTCGGGTCATATTACCTGATAATATTAACGGGTTGATTTCGGGTTGGGTCATATTACCCGTTTATTTTAACGGGTGTTACAGGACACGACCCGTTAAGCTATCGGGTATGACACGAAAACGACACGAACACCTGAAACACGACACGAATGCCAGGTCTACTTATTCCTATAGGATTTAGATTATATAATCCTTCTCTGATTCCTAGCCCTAAATTTGCACCCTAAACACTATAAATAGGACCCTTGGCTGCACCAATTATTCATTCATTCACTCCACAAAATCAGAAATTCGCCAAGCACCATTCTCCCTAGTTCTAAGTCCTTGCCGCAGCCACCACCATACCTAAACACCACTATACCCTCTCCTAACCATTCATCCATACATATAAGGTCCTAAACCTGTCTCTAAACCCTTTGCCGCACCAAGAAGGAGGAGAAGGAGGCTTGGAAGATCATGCAATTCAAGTTCACATCGCTGGAATTTCTAGGTGTTTCTTTTCCTTTGATTTCAATGTTTAAATTCAATTCTCTTTGTTTTGTGCGTATGAGGAACTAAACCCCCCCTTGGCTAGGGGGGGATTCGAAATACATGTTTATGCTTGCGATATGATTTGATTACTTCTAATTGCGTTTCATAAGTTATGAATTCAATTTACTTATCTATGTGAATTACATTGATTTGTGTGTGTTGGTTGAGAGTGCACGCTTAATTATCATGCATAAATTGAATGCTAGGATATAAGGAAATTTCACCTAATCGTTATGGACTTATATTCACAAGTAGTAAAGGTTGATGATCTCAATCGAGTTAAGTAAATTCTTGGCATAAGTTTCATGCAATCATAGTAATGAGTGCTTCGTCAATGCTTATGGTTTTCATAGAACTTAATGATTCTTGCTTGTATCTCTATTATGCAATCATGTAGGGGACTTGTGGGGAATGCTTTGGGTTGTCGTATGCAATCATCCAATTCAATAACTTTAGGAAAATCTGAAGGTTAATTTAAGCGGACCTAATTAACTTGGGGCGTTGAGAATTCATGGTATTGAAAAGCAATTGGAAATCGTTTCGTATGCAAGTATAACATGTGTGGAGATGAACCCCTTAGCTAGCCTTTCATCCATTGTTTTAAGCAAAAATCCTTTTCAAATTTGTTTTGTTTTACAAGTTTAGTTTTGTTTTCAAAATTCGTCAAAACCAAATCCCCCTTTGTTTTCAAGTGTCAAATTAGTTAGAAAGTGTTTTAGTTTATGTTTTTAAGTGTTTCAAGTCAAGTTATAACTATTTTCGTCCAAAATCTTCTTTAGTGTCCAAAACTGCCCAGAAAGTGGTTTTAAGGCAGTTTTGAGTGTTTTTGTGCTGTTTTCAGTCTTTTGGTTTGTTTTAGAGTTTTAAAGTATAGTTTTGCATTGTTTGAGTCTAGTTTAGTGTTTTAAACTTTGTTTCTACGTTTTTGAGTCAATTCCAAGTGATTGCAATCCCTCCTAATCCCCGGTCTAGAACGATCCCTACTTACATTCTTCACTACAATTGATAAAAAGAGGGTTTAATTTGTGTGCGTATAATTCTCACACCAGCGAAGTAGCTAGCTTGTTTTCGTGCATTTATGTTGTTATTCTTTAGTTAGTTTAGTGTTTAAAGTCGTTTTCGTGCAATTTCAGGTTCTAAGGTCAAAGTATGCAAAAAGGTGCATTTTGGAGCGATTTTGGGCCTATGATGGATTGGACATGTTTGGAACCAATTGGAGTGATGGAATTGAAGTGCAAATGAGCTAAGGAGTGAATAAAGATGTGAAGAATGGAATTCAAGGCGAATGACGAATGAAGAGTCAAAATTGGAAACCGAAGTTTCTAAGTTTGGAAGTTTCTAATTTCGAAGGTTTCCATTCTTGATGAGTTTCTATTATTGGAATGGAAGTTTCCTAAGCTTTTCTAGAAGCCTTATCTCAGCCCTATATGGATGCCGCACCCTCTAGGCCTTTTCCCTTGTGGATTTGGGCTATACAAATCCTTTTATAAAACTAAATGGGCCACAACCCTTTTTCCTTGTGGATTTCCATCCTTGCCGCACCTAGGGCCTTCTAGAACCCTTTTCCCTTGCCTTGCAAGGCATTCCCTTGCCCTTATCATCTCAGCCGCATCTAAACCCTTATAGAAGCAAGGATTGCAGCACCCTAAACCCTAGCCCATTACTTGTGCCGCACATAACCTTCTAGAACTTTCTTTTGCCTTGCCTTGCAAGGCATTCTCCTACCCTTTGCCGCACCCTAGGCCTTAATTTCTGCTAAGCCCATGCCTAATATGATTTACCCTACGGTTTGGCACACTTATATATATGTGTGTTAAGGTTGCCGCAAGAATCATTCATCATTCACCACAGAAAAACCTTGTGCCGCACCAATTCAGCCACTTTTCTTATCTTGACCCAGCCACCATCCATTCCAAAGCCATCTCTGATCCTTTTGCATCCATTCATAACCCTTGCCGCAGCCTTGTGGAGAAGAAGAGACCTTTGCCGTGGTTTCCAAATGAGGAGGAAGGTTGTGCCGCATGCAATCTGCCACCATTGGAGTTCCTAGAGTTCTTTCTTCTCTCGTTTCTGTTTTCATGTTTAATTTAATTTGCTTTTCAATTATGTTAAACATGTGGAACTAATTTGTTTTTAGTTAGAGGCGAATTTGAAGCCATGGACATATGTTTATTATGATTTGATTTACTCCAGTTATGAATTCATGAACTATGGATGTGGCTTCAAATTCGCCTCTAACTAAAAAGAAATTAGTTCCACATGTTTAACATAATTGAAAAGCAAATCAAATTAAACATGAAAACAGAAACGAGAGAAGAAAAAACTCTAGGTACTCCAATAGTGGCAGATTGCATACGGCACAACCTTCCTCCTCCTTTGGAAACCACAGCAAAGGTCTCTTCTTCTCCACAAGGCTGCGGCAAGGATTATGAATGGATGCAAAAGGATCAGAGATGGGTTTGGAATGGATGGTGGCTGCGGCAAGAGAAGAAAAGTGGCTGAATTGGTGTGGCAAAGGGTTTTTCTGTGGTGAATGATGAATGATTCTTGCGGCAACCTTAACAAACATATATATAGGTGTGCCAAACCGTAGGGTAAATCATATTAGGCCTGGGCTTAGCAGAAATTAAGGCCTAGGGTGCGGCAAAGGGTAGGAGAATGCCTTGCAAGGCAAGGCAAAAGAAAGTTCTAGAAGGTTATGTGCGGCACAAGTAATGGGCTAAGGTTTAGGGTGCTGCAATCCTTGCTTCTATAAGGGTTTAGATGCGGCTGAGATGATAAGGGCAAGGGAATGCCTTGCAAGGCAAGTGAAAAGGGTTCTAGAAGGCCTTAGGTGCGGCAAGGATGGAAATCCACAAGGAAAAAGGGTTGTGGCCCATTTAGTTTTATAAAAGGATTTGTATAGCCCAAATCCACAAGGGAAAAGGCCTAGAGGGTGCGGCATCCATATAGGGCTGAGATAAGGCTTCTAGAAAAGATTAGGAAACTTCCATTCTAAGAATAGAAACTCTTCAAGAATGAAAACCTTTGAAATTAGAAACTTCCAAACTTAGAAACTTCGGTTTCCAATTTTGACTCTTCATTCGTCATTCGCCTTGAATTCCATTCTTCACATCTTCATTCACTCCTTAGGTCATTTGCACTTCAATTCCATCACTCCAATTGGTTCCAAACATGTCCAATCCATCATAGGCCCAAAATCGCTCCAAAACGCACCAAAATGTACCTTTTTGCATACTTTGACCTTAGAACCTGAAATTGCACGAAAACGACTTTAAACACTAAACTAACTAAAGAAAAACAACATAAATGCACGAAAACAAGCTAGCTACGTCACATAAATATGCTCCTATCAAGGACATAAAGAAAACAGGGATGTGAATTGAATGACAGAAAATAGGAAAGAAAAGAGGTCCTTGTGCGGCAAGGAAGAACCAATTCAAGGAGAGGTGCGGCAAGGACTTCTAAGGCAAGTTTAGGCTTCTAGAACCACCAATTTAATGTCCTCATACGTTTAGGAACCCTTTTGTGGCTGAAACTTTGGTGAAGAAAGATTAGGAAACTTCCATTCCAATAATAGAAACTCTTCGTGAATGGAAACCTTCAAAAATAGAAACTTCCAAACTTAGAAACTTCGGTTTCCAATTTTGACTCTTCATTCTTCATTCGTCTTCATTCAATCATTAGCTCATTTGCACTTCAATTTCATCACTGCATTTAGCTCCAAGCATGTCCTATCCATCTTAGGCCCAAAAATGCTCCAAAACGTGCCAAAATGCAGTCCTTTGCTCCTTTAGCCCAAAGAACCTACAAACATACGAAAATGGCTTAAAGTACTAAAATAACTAAGTTCTAACAATGTAAATGCAAGGAAACAAGCTAGTTAAGTCGCATAAATATGCTCTTATCAGGTGACGCCTCGATATTCGTGCTAGGGAGTTGTAGCTCGAACTTCAGGTGAATGGGTCTTTTCCTTTTTATAGTATATGTATTATATGATTGATAGTTTCCATTTATGAAATATACTACGTCCTACAGGATGCACATGTATGCTTATAAATGTTAGTGTGTTGATTGGAACTATCGAATCACTGTGGCATGCTTATATTTATGTAGTTTTCTCATCATTGCTGCACCCCGATGTTAGTGCTCGCCCTAGGCCAGGGCCAGTCATTCATATGTATGCTCATCTCCACACCGTACGCTTGCCTTGGATCTAAGTTAGTGCCAATCCTGTCGTACAGGTAGCATTAGGCGACATCGACTCGTAAGTAACTACGATTATCGCCAATCTTCATGTGATCGTGGCACTAAAGCAGATATTATCATTACATCTAGTCCTGTCATAATGGTTAGATTAGGCAACTCCGACTGGTATGCTGGCATAGGTTGTTTAGCACCTATTTTTACTTATATTATTGTTGAGATATTTTGATTTTGGGAAACTATACATGTTTTACAGTGATGGGTATAACGTTTTCATAGGTTTTTATTAAAAACTTTATTTTCAAGCACACTCACCCTTGCTTTTCGCCCTTCCACGTTTTAATAGCTGAGCTTTCTAAATCCTTACTCTCCAATCTTCGATTTGGTATATTATATGGCTTTGTTTAATTAAGTTCCGTGGTTGATCGGAGCCGGAACTTTTTTTGGCCTTCTCTTTCGCAGTCTTTGGCGGTTGCATTGGCAATCGGTCGAAAAAATAGTGGAAGCCCAAACATGGCCCAACCACTGTTTCAACCCGGCCCAATTTTCCAAATGGGTTTGGAATATTCTTAGGAATATTCCAAGAATATTCCTTATGTCAATTTTTTGAAATTTTCTTGAACACCCTCCTAGGTTAATTTCGACGTCTCGATTCCATTTTTGACATCGATTTAGTGAAATTCCAATGTTTTAACATAGCCGGGGCATATCGGTTGACTTTTTAAGGTTGACCGTTGACCTTTTTGTTGACTTTTTATAAAATTTGTCCCTCCTTAGAGTATTTAGCGCCCTGATTTGAAATCAGCCGTCTGTTTTTAAAAAATTGACTATTTTAAGATAGTTCATTTATTAGCCATACTTTTGTTCGAAAATGCGTAATTACATTAGTATGTTATATTTACCTAAATGGTTTCATTTCTATGCAAAACGCTTCGCAACTCTCAATGCTGTAAGGCAGATTTGACTCAATGGTATGATCTATGAGTGGGTCTTTTCTTTGATATATATATATATATATATAGGTTAGTTTCCATATATACAATTATTAATAAATTCTCTATGTGATTGGCTTGATTAAATTAACGTTTATAAGAAATGCCTTATTGTCGGAAAATGATCAAATAATCCTGCAAAATGCACAGGTAAGCTTATTATTAAGGGGATGCCTTAAGTATATTTATGGTCATGAATAGTATGATATTGGCTAGAACTGTTGAATGGATGTGGCGTGATTATAATTATGTTATTTTCTCATCGTTTCCTACACCGATGTTGGTACTCGCCCGAGCCAGGGCCAATCTTTCACGTGTATGTGCATATCGCACTGTATGCTCACTTTGGATCCATTGTAAGTGCCAATCATGTCGTATAGGTTGCAATAGGCAACTCAGACTCGTGTGTGCTGTGCATAGCGTCTGTCTTCAGATGATTGTAGTACTAGAGCATATATCATTGTTACACCCAGTCCTGTTCATGCCAGAATACCTCTGCATGAACTCGTGTGTCAGCATGTATGATCGGATCATATTTATGTATATTTTTATATCAAATTCACTCGTCTTTTCTTAGTTAGTTCGTTATATTTTGAGCTATTTACGTTATTTTTATGTTTTTTAAGATTTTCAAGAAAAGAAAATAAAAATAGAATAAGTGAAGTGTTAAGTAATTAATTCGTTTAAACTATCTTGCTTGTTGATTAGAATTTATTATTTGGAAATTAATATATATATATATATATATATATATTTATATATTTATTTATTTATATATTTATATTTATATATTTAAATTTGTGCAGTCGGTGGAAAGCAAGGAGCACCATGGGGAATAATGGCTAAGTTGGTGAGGGGGGACGGTGGAGTTTAAAAGAATAAAAGGAAAGCAGGGCAGCACATGCGGAAAAAGCCAATTTGGAATCAAAAGCACATGGATGCATTCGGTAAAAAGGAGAGGAATGAAGGCTGCCTTCTAGGCAGCTTAAAACGAAGCCAGGAGGAGCTGCGCTGAAAGACAGAAGACTAAAGGAAATAAAAAGTAGCAGGGGGCCTGAAGTTTTAGAGGAGACCTCGGGGTAGGAGAGAAGGCTGGGAGAGTGCCTCGGGGACGAAAAGAATAAGAGAGGAAGGGCTGCCTTCCTGGCAGTAGGCGAGAGGGCTTTGGAGAAGAGTGCGGTGGAGAGGGCAGCTCCCAAAAAGTGCCAGACGAGCAGCTGACGAAGGAATAAGAAGCTGCCACCAGGCAGCACACGGAAAGAAGCTCGGGGCACCTGGAAAGCAGCGAGACGGGGGGCTGCCAATTGAGGGCAGCAGCGGCAGTTTCCAAGGAAGCGAGAAGCTGCCATCATAGCAAGCATTGGAGAAAAATATTCAAGTCAGGAGGCTGTTTTGATAGGCGCGGAAAAAACAGAGAAGAGGGCTGCACAAAACTGCACAGGGCAGTCGGTGCAGTGGCACGGGCCAATCAAAACAGCTCGGGACAGAGGCTACAAAATTGCACAGAGAGCAACTCACCATTTGGTTTAATTTTTCTTAAACTCATGTTTAATTTAATTTACCTTTTAATTATGTTAAACATGTGTAACTAAATTCTGTTTAGTTAGAGGGGAATTTGAAACCATGGATATATGTTTATTATGATTTGATTTACTCCAGTTATGAATTTATGAATGTTTGGATGTGGTTTACTATTCTGATTTGATTAATAACTTGTTTATGTATGTGGGTTAAGGGTCGATACTTAATTTGCATGCTTAGACTTGATGCTAGGATATAAGGGAATTTCACCTAATCGTTATGAACTTATATTCATGAGGAGTAAAAATCGCTAGTCATGATTGTGTTTAGTAAACCCTAGGTTGGATTAACATGCGTATTCCATAGTTATGAATGCCTAGTCGATGTTTATGATTTCCAGTAAACTTAATGATCTTTGATATGTCTCTCTATCATGCGTATTCCATAGTTAGAGAACTTGATAAGAATAATTTGGTTGTGATGCGTATTCCGTCCAATTCAATGAATTTAGGGGAATCTGAAAGTTAATTTAAGCGGACCTAATTAACTTGGAGCGTTGTCATTCATGCGTTTGCTAAATTCATAACTGGGAATCAATTTAGGTTACATTTGTGTCATGTGTGGAGAAAAACCCTCTAGCCAATCCGTTATCTATCCGTTCACTTTTATTTTATGTTTTTGTCAATTTTGTAATTTATTTAAGTTTAGTTTCCGTTTCGTCAAAAATCAATCCCCCCATTATTATAATATTATTATTTATTTACCTTTTATTTGTAATCTTTTAATTTTAATTTCCTTTCATTTCAATTCCTAGTTTTTATTTTAAATTGTTTTTATTATTTTGAGTCATTTTAAGTGTGTTTCAAATTTTTAGCCTAGTTTTGTATTTTTGAGTCTTTTGATTTATTTTAGTTTATTTGTTAGTTCTATTTTAAGTTTTTTTTCTAGTTAAGTGTTTTTATTTTAGTTTAGTATTTTAAACTTTGTTTTTACGTTTTTAAATTATTTTAGAGGTTTTAGCAAGCCCTCCTAATCCCCGGTCCAGAACGATACCCTACTTATACCTATACTACGATTGTCAAAAAGAGGGTTTAATTTGAGTGCTAATTTTAGCGCATCAAATTTTGGCGCCGTTGCCGGGGATTAGTAAATTTGCTAATCCCTTTATTTTTGTTTGTGTTTATTTTTATATTTGTGTTTTTGTTTGTGTTTTTATTTATATTTGTGTTTGTGTGTTTTACTTTTGGTATTTGATTTATTTTTGTTTCTTTGATTTTTAGGTATTAATGGAGCAAGACATGGATAGTATTCAAGCTCAATTGGCGCAGCTCACTTCTCAATTGTCGCAGAATGCCGAACGGACCACAATGACAAGTGTCCCTACACTTGATGTGCCCTATGGGCAAGGATATCAGACTCATCAATATCCTCAATTTTCTGCATATGTAGAGGATTGGGGATATCAAGGCTATGATCAATCAAGGGGCAATATGTATTCCGACGCTTGCAATTCGGATTGGAGGGATTATTCAAATCAAATGTGGGATGAACCTCAACATTTTCAACAAAGTGGATATTGGCAGCAAGACGAGTTCTATTCCAGACCTATGCAGCCACCACAACATCCCCCACAACAATTCCAATCGAATTCAAGTATGCCCGTGGATTATAATCAAATTCTTAATGAATTAAACTCTTTGGTGCAGGGGTCACAAAATCAAGCTAAGGAGACTCACCAAGGAGAATATTGGCAGCCGTATGATGAGTTCTATACATCACCATCACAGCCACCACAACAATCTGCCCAATTCGATTCAGGTACATCTCTGGATAATGATACATTTAATAAGTTACTCACTTCTTTGAATCAGGGAGTGGAAAATCGAATCCAGGAGATGCAAGACCAGACCAACAGAGTGGACGAATTGGATAGACATGTTGGGCAGATCATGGAATTCATGGCACAGATTCAAGATCAAAGTGAACTTTCCAACTCCACATTTGCAAATTCAAAGGGAGAAGTGGAAATCGATGAAGCCATAAGTGATGTGGAGGATGAAGCTGTTCTAGAACCATCCAGTCACAGCCCGAACTTGGATGAATTGCCGCTGCAAGAAGAAGAAGAGGAGGAGGACGACTTGGGCAGTTTAGACGAATTCTTGTCTCAAACCCCTCAAGTCCCTATGTCGTCCAACTATGGTGAGGTTGTTCCAAGTTCAATTGATTCTAACATTTTTCCACCGAATGTCTCTTTTCCTTGCAGATTTTTTCCAAATAACGAAGAAAGTGAAAAAGACATTGTGGAACATCTTCCAGAGGTGCAAAGTGATATCTCAATTCTTGGTGCACCAAAACAAGTTCCCAAACCTTGTGCACCAAGAAAAATGATTCAAGATATCAAAGTGGCTGGAGAATGCGTTGAAAACATTCAAGAGGCTTTGCAGGAGACAATTAAGCCCAAAGAAATTGAGTTTGATGATACGGGACAGGCCACAACCATCATAGTAAACCTGGCCCAGTTCAAAATCCCGGAAATATCCAAAAATGTGGTCTTTGTAATTGAGTTTGTATCGGAGAAAGGCAGTAAGCAATCTTCTCCAATTTTAATTTTAATTTTATTTTATACTAACATTTTTCTCATTTTAATGATTCAGGCGCCCACTCTTGAATTAATGCCACTGCCGAATCATTTCAAGTATCACCTCCCATTAAAAGATAAATTCCATGCTATTGAGCCGAGGGGAGGATAATGGAAAGATTCGTCCGGCTAAAGACGTTAAAGCAAGCGCTTCTTGGGAGGCAACCCAAGCAACCAGATTTGCATTTCTTAACCTTCTTCTTTATTGCTTTTACTTTCATTTTGTTTTGCTTAGTTAATTTTGTTATTTGGTTGATTTTTATTTAGTTTGAGTTTAAATAAATTAAGGGCAATGTTTATTTTTAGTGCGGATAAACAAAGTCTTTTTACATTAATTTACTTATTTTAATTTGCTTAAAATAACCCTAAAAAAAAAAGAGTTTTAGAGGAGACCTCGGGGTAGGAGAGAAGGCTGGGAGAGTGCCTCGGGGACGAAAAGAATAAGAGAGGAAGGGCTGCCTTCCTGGCAGTAGGCGAGAGGGCTTTGGAGAAGAGTGCGGTGGAGAGGGCAGCTCCCAAAAAGTGCCAGACGAGCAGCTGACGAAGGAATAAGAAGCTGCCACCAGGCAGCACACGGAAAGAAGCTCGGGGCACCTGGAAAGCAGCGAGACGGGGGGCTGCCAATTGAGGGCAGCAGCGGCAGTTTCCAAGGAAGCGAGAAGCTGCCATCATAGCAAGCATTGGAGAAAAATATTCAAGTCAGGAGGCTGTTTTGATAGGCGCGGAAAAAACAGAGAAGAGGGCTGCACAAAACTGCACAGGGCAGTCGGTGCAGTGGCACGGGCCAATCAAAACAGCTCGGGACAGAGGCTACAAAATTGCACAGAGAGCAACTCACCATTTGGTTTAATTTTTCTTAAACTCATGTTTAATTTAATTTACCTTTTAATTATGTTAAACATGTGTAACTAAATTCTGTTTAGTTAGAGGGGAATTTGAAACCATGGATATATGTTTATTATGATTTGATTTACTCCAGTTATGAATTTATGAATGTTTGGATGTGGTTTACTATTCTGATTTGATTAATAACTTGTTTATGTATGTGGGTTAAGGGTCGATACTTAATTTGCATGCTTAGACTTGATGCTAGGATATAAGGGAATTTCACCTAATCGTTATGAACTTATATTCATGAGGAGTAAAAATCGCTAGTCACGATTGTGTTTAGTAAACCCTAGGTTGGATTAACATGCGTATTCCATAGTTATGAATGCCTAGTCGATGTTTATGATTTCCATTAAACTTAATGATCTTTGATATGTCTCTCTATCATGCGTATTCCATAGTTAGAGAACTTGATAAGAATAATTTGGTTGTGATGCGTATTCCGTCCAATTCAATGAATTTAGGGGAATCTGAAAGTTAATTTAAGCGGACCTAATTAACTTGGAGCGTTGTCATTCATGCGTTTGCTAAATTCATAACTGGGAATCAATTTAGGTTACATTTGTGTCATGTGTGGAGAAAAACCCTCTAGCCAATCCGTTATCTATCCGTTCACTTTTATTTTATGTTTTTGTCAATTTTGTAATTTATTTAAGTTTAGTTTCCGTTTCGTCAAAAATCAATCCCCCCATTATTATAATATTATTATTTATTTACCTTTTATTTGTAATCTTTTAATTTTAATTTCCTTTCATTTCAATTCCTAGTTTTTATTTTAAATTGTTTTTATTATTTTGAGTCATTTTAAGTGTGTTTCAAATTTTTAGCCTAGTTTTGTATTTTTGAGTCTTTTGATTTATTTTAGTTTATTTGTTAGTTCTATTTTAAGTTTTTTTTCTAGTTAAGTGTTTTTATTTTAGTTTAGTATTTTAAACTTTGTTTTTACGTTTTTAAATTATTTTAGAGGTTTTAGCAAGCCCTCCTAATCCCCGGTCCAGAACGATACCCTACTTATACCTATACTACGATTGTCAAAAAGAGGGTTTAATTTGAGTGCTAATTTTAGCGCATCAATGTATTAATGAGCACCCAATATGATATGTTTGCTTATGTGAGATTACATGATATTGGTTGTTATATTTTCATTTACGCAATATTGCAACATCCCATATTGTGATTTTGCAGGCTATGGTAGGCATTTTCTTACAACCGGTAGTATGTATATTTTGGAAACTATATTTGTTTTACATCGAGGGGTTATAATGTTTTTTAAAGGTTTTTATTAAAACTTTATTTTCATGCCCACTCACCTTTGTTTTTTGCCCTTCCAAGTTTTAGTAGCTCAGCTTTCGTATCAATGAGGATTCTTGGCAAATCTTGGTATTGGAGATTACCTTCGATGGTTTAATTCTCATCCTAATCTAGTGTACTTTACTTATGCGCTGACATCATGTGTGAAAGGTTCCTTCCCGCTCACCAACGCACTCTTATATTTAGGCACTTTTAGGTTTAAATTTATTCACTTTTTCCACATCACTACACTTTTTGGCTTTGTAACCCTCCGGGTGTCGGCCAGCACAGCTCGATTCAAAGTCCAAGTGGACATTTCGAGTAGGGGTGTGTCAGTTTGGTATTAGAACATAAGTTTGGGCAGTATTGCGTTCGTCACACGCGTGATGTAATAATTGATGTGAGAATTAGATTGACACACAAATTAAACCCTATGGATGACAATTGTAGTATAAGAGCAAATAGGGATCGTTCTAACCAGGGATTAATGATGTGATAATTAGATTGACACTCAAATTAAACCCTATGGATGACAATTGTAGTATATGAGCAAATAGGGATCGTTCTAGACCGGGGATTAACTAGGGATGCTAATCAATGTGAAACTGACTCAAAAACGTAAAAACACAATATAAGACACTAAACTAGACTCAAAGAATGCAAAACTAGAGTTTAAAACACTAAAACAAAGCAAAAGACTCAAAACAGCCCAGAAACACTCAAAACTGCCTCAAAATCACTTTCTGGGCAGTTTTGAGCACAAACACAATTTTTGACGAAAATTGGTTCTAACTTGACTCAAAACTCCTAGAAACACAATCTAAATGTATTTCTAGCTAATCTAACACTTTAAAATAAATGGGGGATTGGTTTTGACGACTTTAGAAATAAAACAGAAACTTAAAAACAAAACAGATTCTAAACAGATTTTGGTGAATTGAATGGATTGAGAAACTAGTTAGAGGGTTCCTTATCCACACATGAACATATGTATACAACTTGATTCCCAGTTATGATTTCAATGAACTTATGAATGACGATGCCCCAAATTAATTGTATTGAACTAATTAATTCTCAGATTTCCCTAATTTCATTGAATTGAATGGAATACGCATTGCAACCAAATTATTCCTCATCAAAGTCCCTAACTATGGAATACGCATGATAGAGACATTCAACAAGAATCATTAAATTCAATGGAAATCATAAACAACGACTAGGCATTCATAACTATGGAATACGCATGTTAATCCAACCTAGGGTTTACTAAACATAATCGTGACTAGCGATCTTTACTACTCATGAATATAAGTTAATAACGATTAGGTGAAATTCCCTTATATCCTAGCATCAAGTTTAAGCATGCAAATTAAGTGTCGACCCTCAACCCACATACATAAACAAGTTCTTAATCAAAACAGAAAAGTAAACCACATCCAAAGTTCATGAATTCATAATCTGGAGTAAATCAAATCATAACCAACATATGTCCATGGCTTCAAATTCGCCTCTAACTATAAAGAAATTAGTTCCACATGTTTAACATAATTGAACAACGAATTAAATTAAACATGAAAACAGAAACAAGGAAAGAAAGAACTCCAAACACTCCAATGGTGGCAGATTCTTGCATAAGCCTTCTTCTCCCCCTTGGACTGCACGGTGCACTCTTCTCCTAGCCTCCAAAGGTGGCGCACAAGGTAGGTTGGTGGTGGACAGGGTACGGTGGTGATGGTGGAGTGGTGGTAGGCACGGTGGTGATGGGTAGCGTGTATGGAAGCTTGCGGCAAGAGTTTGGTGGTTGTGAATGGTGCGGATCAATGGATGGGAGAGGGGAATTGTGCGGCACTTTGTTTAATTTCTGAATGGAGGAATGAATGATAGGTGCGGCACACATAAGCACATGTATATATAGGCACCCTAACCCTAGATAAATCAGATTAGGGCTTGGATTTAATTTAATTGATGGATTAGGCCTCCTAAGTGTAGCAGAAATTGTAAATCCAATAAGGAGAGGGGTTTATGGCCCAATTAACCCAAATTCACAAGGAATTGGGCTAATTAAATCTGAAATCCAAGGGGAAATAGGGCAATAAGGTGCGGCAGCTAGGGATAGGGTGATAAGGCTTCTAGAAAGCCTTGCAAGGCAAGGGAGGATGGGACTTCTAGAAGGGAAGGGTGCGGCACCTTTGTAGGGATTAGGATAGGCCTTCTAGAAAGCCTAATCCCTTAGAAACTAGGTGAACTTACAGCCAAAGCAAGGGAAAGCTCTAGAATCTTCTAATTGTTTCCAACAATGTTTAGGGAGCCTTTGTGCACTAGGATTAGGAAAACTAATCCTTCTTCATTTTGGAATTCTTTTTCCTTCTAGAACTAGGAAAACTTCATTGTTGCTGCAACTTGAGGCCATTTGGGGTTTAACTTTCCTACTTCAAGTAGGAAACCTTGTTTGAGTAGGAAACTTCATTCTTCTAGGTTTCCCAATTCAACTAGGAAACCAATTTCCACTAGGATTCCTAATTCAACTAGGAAACCCAATTTAGCTAGGATTCCATCTTCATTTGGGGTTTTCCTACTCCAACTAGGAAACCTTGCTCAAGTAGGACTCATCATCTTCAAGTCTTCAATTTCGTCCATCCTCATGGCTCCAAGCATACGATATCCATTCCAAGCTCTAATTTGCTCCAAAAGGCTCCAAAATGCCTCCTTTTGCATACTTTGCCCTTAAAACCTGAAAATACATAAAACTAGCTCAAAAGACTACTTTAGCTAAGGAAAACAATATAAATGCACAAGAACAAGCTAAACTAAGGCGCATAAATATGCTCCTATCAAATTCCCCCACACTTAGCTTTTGCTAGTCCTCGAGCAAAACAAGGAAATAAAACATAACCTAAACCTTCCAACAATCGCCTCAGGGATTTCCAATTCACATGACATGTTAAAAATCATCATTCCCACAGATTTTGGCCATCTTTACGCTTAAGCACATACTTAATTATAGTCACTACTTACTAGTTCACAATTAACCAATTAAAACGATGTTTTGAGTGTAGTAACATGCCTTAGAGAATTCCCTCAATTCCTTACTAGATAAGCACTCAATCTTCACTCAGATTTTCTAACTACACACCCTACACTAGTTATATGTGAGCAGATTGATGTAAATATGAAAACGAATGCTCACATATATGTATAACAAGAAAAGCCTTTTCTGGAGTAAATAACATGTTTAGATATGATCTCATGAATGGAATGCTACTACTTAGATGCGAGAACCGGTGACACCTATATGCTCATACCCAATTCAAACTCCACAAATTGAAACACACAACACTCAAGATTAAAGTCAAGGGTTGTAACGGGGCTTGGGGAGTTGGCTAACAATGAACGGATAGGGAAAACAAACGTTCTTTAAGCAATAGCAAGTAAAGTAATGAAATAGACTTGGAATTCCAATTAGCATCCAAAAATCAACTTTTAAAGACAAAAGGAAGATTCGAGCAACACTTAGGGCCGAATTTCAATGTTTTGGACCCTTCCTTCAACAACCAATACTTAAGAACTTTTTTTTTTTTTTTCATATCTTTTCAACTTCTTTTTCATCCTTTTCACAACTTTTCTTTTTTTCTTTTGTTTCTTTTCTACTTTTCTATTTCGTGCCTTATTCAAGACTTTGGCACACTCACACAAAACTCACTTCCCCCACACTTGTTTTCTGCCCACAATGCCCAAAAGGAATTCAACTTTAGTCATGCTTTACTATGCTTCAAGAACAAAGGCATGGATGGTCCTAATCCAGGTTAGGTAAGGATAATGTGGGTTAACAAAGAACATTGGCTAAACAAGGCTCAACGGGGTTAAAACCTACAAAACACAATGACATAGGGAGATATGGCCATTTGGCTATGGTGGTCACTACACAACTTTTATCTTGAATATGTGTTATGCTCATCAATAACATGCTTTGAATGAATTAAGTATGAGTTCTAGTGTTTGGAACTAAATGATGAAACGCTTTCTAAGTAGCAACCGAGCAAAGAATGATGAGATCATGCAACGACTTTAGAAAACAAAAATGCACAGATTATTAACTCTCCAAATAAACGTTTAGGCTCAAGTCTCTCAAGGTTGTAGCGTTAGTTTGAGTTCCTTCCTTCAAGCATGTTACAAAAACTGATTTTTCCTTTATGATTCCATGTGAATTCATAAGTTATAACCACAACCAAGCATAAACCAAAGAGTAAATCAAACTTGCATCCATGTTTACAACTCTCTTTAACAGTCATGCAATTACAAACCGAATCCTCATCATTGTGTTGGAAGGTACCCTAAGACACAATCAAACACACAAAAACAACTCTTTTTAGGTTTTTAGAACAATTTTTCAAATTTTTATTGGATTTTCGGATTTTTGAATCAAAACACACTAAAACAGCTTAAAAACGCTTAAAAACACTTAAAAACAGCAAGGAACAACATTTAGAAGTTATGAGTGATAAACCCTACGAATTTGCATCAAAACACTTTGGTTACCCCCCCACACTTAAATCAAACATTGTCCTCAATGTTTCAAACATAGATTAACACAAAAACAACCAAATAACACAACTAGCAAACATAACACAAATAGCAAAGTATAAGCAATAAAGAGAAGGGTTAGGAACGCAAATCTGGGTTCGGAGTAAAAGTGCCTTCTTCGCTTGTTTCAACACATGGGTTGCCTCCCAAGAAGCGCTTGCTTTAACGTCTTCCAGCCGGACGGTACCTCCGTTTAAGCTTGGTTAGGGCCTACGGCATGGAGGGGTACATCCTCCACGACATGCTCCTCAACTGTCTCGTGCATTGGGTCTATGTATGGCAATGGATAGTGATGCTCCCAGATTGTGGCATTGGGTTTCCCAAAGTCAAAGTATGCAATCCCACCATCATGGACTCCAATTGGTACCTGCACCACAGAAGGCAATAACCTATTAGTTGAAATAGGAATTGGAATTAAAGGAGGAGGCTTACCAATGCCTTTTAATGAAGATTCAAAATGGGCAGCAAAGGTGGTTTTTTCGGCCAATTTCTTATGCTTCACTCCAAACCCCTCTTCGATGAGGCTTCTAGGTACATCCTTCTTGATTGGTACGGATGAATGTTCCTGCCCTGAATTTTTAATCACATCTATGGCAAAACACGAACGAACATCGTTAGAATTTTTAGCATATTCAGGAACTTTGAATTTAATCAAATCACCATCAAACTCCATTGTTAACTCTCCCTTAGCCACATCAATCTTAGTTTGGGCTGTCTTCATGAAGGGCCTCCCTAATAGGATCGGCAATGGGGTAGAATAGGGTGAATCCTCCATGTCAAGCACGTAAAAATCCGCTGGAAAAATCAAATCACCAACCTGCACCAAAACATCTTCCAAAACACCCTTTGGATATGCATTAGAACGATCGGCTAATTGAATAATCACACCATCGTTTTTAAGCTCACCTAAGTTCATAGATGCATAAACAGAATATGGCATAACATTAATCGAAGCCCCTAAGTCTAACATGCATTGTTCAAACTTAGTATTTCCAATCATGCAAGGAATTGTAAAACTACCCGGATCTTTGCATTTAGGGGGTAATTTCCTTTGTAATATGGCAGAAACATTCTCACTTACATGAACCACTTCTTTATTCGAAATCCTTCTCCTTGATGTACAAAGTTCTTTTAAAAACTTAGCATACCTGGGGACTTGCTTAATTGCATCAAGGAGAGGGATATTGACTTGAACTTTCCGAAATGTCTCTAAAATGTCCTTCTCGGTTTCTTCTTGCTTTAATTTCCTAAACCTGCCAGGAAAGGGCACATTCAATGGAATAGAACTTGAAAGATTCGAATTTGGACATACCTTGGTGGGTTGGGATGGCTTGGAGGTGTTAGATGGTGGCGACAAGGATTGATCATCCTTGGCCATGAGTTTTGCTCTTTGCTCCTCTTCTTGCAGCAACTTTTCATCCTCATCGTGACTTGATTTGGATGATTGTGGTTCGGCTCCAATCTGTGTACCACTTCTCAACATGATTGCATTGACGGTTTCAAAGCCGCCCTTAGGATTCATCACGGTTCCACTAGGCAATTTACCTTGTTCTCTAATCTGCCCCATAAACTCGGCAATTTGGCCCATTTGCTTCTCCAAATTGTCCACTCGTTTGTCTTGGATTTGTCTCTCCTTATTTTGAGTTTGTACTTCCTGCGTCAAAGTAGTAAGTAACTTAACAACTTGATCACTATCCAAAGACATACCTGAACTCGTTGGAACGGATTGCACTTGGTTTTGATTTGGAACGAATGGCTTTGTATAGAAGCCCGGTGGTTGCTGCCTAAATCCTCCTTGTTGTTGGGGTTGTTGAGGATCTCGCCATTTGAAATTTGGATGGTCTCTCCACCCCGGATTGTAGGTGTTTGAGTATGGATCATGCCGTGGTTGGTTTTGGCTCCCAAAACCCACGGCATTGGCAGATTCCCATCCCCCACTCTCAAGCAATTGAGGGCATTGATCGTTGGCATGTCCTTGCATGGAGCACACGCCACAAACACTTGGTCCATGTATCTTCATTCCCTCGGCCAACTGAGAAACAATAGAAGTGAGGTTAGCTAATTGGGATTGAATGTCGGATGAAGAACTTACCTCATTCACTTGTGGCCGTGGGGAGTCCCTTTGTCCAACTCCTTCGTATTGTTGTGCATTATGCGCTCGGTTGGCAATTAGAACTTTTGCAGCCCCCGGAGTCTTATCCACCAACGCACCTCCCGCCGATGCATCAAGCATTTGACGTTCCATGGGAAGGAGTCCTTCGTAGAAGTATTGAATGAGCAGCTCCTCCTTCATTTGATGCTGTGGACATGAAGCAACAAGTGATTTAAAGCGTTCATAATAAGAAGGAAAGGACTCACCTTGATTTTGTTGGATACCACTAATCCGTTTCCTCAAGAGAATGACTCTTGAAGTTGGGAAAAATTTCTCCAAGAAAGCTCTTTTCATGCTATCCCAAGATGTAACCGTTCCGGGTGCTAACTCGAAGAGCCAATCCTTAGCCTTTTCCAAAAGTGAGAATGGAAAAGACTTCATCATCAGAATGTTCCCATCAACATTTAGAGGTGTCATGCTCGAACAAACCACCTCGAACTCCTTGAGATGCTTGTTGGGATCCTCCATGGAAAGCCCATGGAATTTCGGAATATGATGCAACAAGTTCGACTTCAATTCGAACTCAGAGGTCTTACCTAGGGCAGCCGGGGGGTATTGAATGCATAATGGTGCGGCATTGACCAACCCCGAGGCCGATAGTTCTTTGATGGTCAGATTGTCCCTTTCCATAACTTCCTCTTCTTCTTCCTCAAACTCAGATTCGGCTTCTGGACTTGAACTAGGTTCACTAGGTTCGGGATGCCTCCTCTTTCTTCTCAAATCACGTTCAAAATCGTCGTTAAATTCCAAGATATGTGCATGCACAGTTTGAGAACTCCGCGTCATGCACTAGTACCTAAACCAAGAAAACAAAACAAAATAAGAACACAAGATAAATTAACTAAAGACACACGGCAGAAACACAAGGGATTAGCAAGTTTGCTAATCCCCGGCAACGGCGCCAAAATTTGATGTGATAATTAGATTGACACTCAAATTAAACCCTATGGATGACAATTGTAGTATATGAGCAAATAGGGATCGTTCTAGACCGGGGATTAACTAGGGATGCTAATCAATGTGAAACTGACTCAAAAACGTAAAAACACAATATAAGACACTAAACTAGACTCAAAGAATGCAAAACTAGAGTTTAAAACACTAAAACAAAGCAAAAGACTCAAAACAGCCCAGAAACACTCAAAACTGCCTCAAAATCACTTTCTGGGCAGTTTTGAGCACAAACACAATTTTTGACGAAAATTGGTTCTAACTTGACTCAAAACTCCTAGAAACACAATCTAAATGTATTTCTAGCTAATCTAACACTTTAAAATAAATGGGGGATTGGTTTTGACGACTTTAGAAATAAAACAGAAACTTAAAAACAAAACAGATTCTAAACAGATTTTGGTGAATTGAATGGATTGAGAAACTAGTTAGAGGGTTCCTTATCCACACATGAACATATGTATACAACTTGATTCCCAGTTATGATTTCAATGAACTTATGAATGACGATGCCCCAAATTAATTGTATTGAACTAATTAATTCTCAGATTTCCCTAATTTCATTGAATTGAATGGAATACGCATTGCAACCAAATTATTCCTCATCAAAGTCCCTAACTATGGAATACGCATGATAGAGACATTCAACAAGAATCATTAAATTCAATGGAAATCATAAACAACGACTAGGCATTCATAACTATGGAATACGCATGTTAATCCAACCTAGGGTTTACTAAACATAATCGTGACTAGCGATCTTTACTACTCATGAATATAAGTTAATAACGATTAGGTGAAATTCCCTTATATCCTAGCATCAAGTTTAAGCATGCAAATTAAGTGTCGACCCTCAACCCACATACATAAACAAGTTCTTAATCAAAACAGAAAAGTAAACCACATCCAAAGTTCATGAATTCATAATCTGGAGTAAATCAAATCATAACCAACATATGTCCATGGCTTCAAATTCGCCTCTAACTATAAAGAAATTAGTTCCACATGTTTAACATAATTGAACAACGAATTAAATTAAACATGAAAACAGAAACAAGGAAAGAAAGAACTCCAAACACTCCAATGGTGGCAGATTCTTGCATAAGCCTTCTTCTCCCCCTTGGACTGCACGGTGCACTCTTCTCCTAGCCTCCAAAGGTGGCGCACAAGGTAGGTTGGTGGTGGACAGGGTACGGTGGTGATGGTGGAGTGGTGGTAGGCACGGTGGTGATGGGTAGCGTGTATGGAAGCTTGCGGCAAGAGTTTGGTGGTTGTGAATGGTGCGGATCAATGGATGGGAGAGGGGAATTGTGCGGCACTTTGTTTAATTTCTGAATGGAGGAATGAATGATAGGTGCGGCACACATAAGCACATGTATATATAGGCACCCTAACCCTAGATAAATCAGATTAGGGCTTGGATTTAATTTAATTGATGGATTAGGCCTCCTAAGTGTAGCAGAAATTGTAAATCCAATAAGGAGAGGGGTTTATGGCCCAATTAACCCAAATTCACAAGGAATTGGGCTAATTAAATCTGAAATCCAAGGGGAAATAGGGCAATAAGGTGCGGCAGCTAGGGATAGGGTGATAAGGCTTCTAGAAAGCCTTGCAAGGCAAGGGAGGATGGGACTTCTAGAAGGGAAGGGTGTGGCACCTTTGTAGGGATTAGGATAGGCCTTCTAGAAAGCCTAATCCCTTAGAAACTAGGTGAACTTACAGCCAAAGCAAGGGAAAGCTCTAGAATCTTCTAATTGTTTCCAACAATGTTTAGGGAGCCTTTGTGCACTAGGATTAGGAAAACTAATCCTTCTTCATTTTGGAATTCTTTTTCCTTCTAGAACTAGGAAAACTTCATTGTTGCTGCAACTTGAGGCCATTTGGGGTTTAACTTTCCTACTTCAAGTAGGAAACCTTGTTTGAGTAGGAAACTTCATTCTTCTAGGTTTCCCAATTCAACTAGGAAACCAATTTCCACTAGGATTCCTAATTCAACTAGGAAACCCAATTTAGCTAGGATTCCATCTTCATTTGGGGTTTTCCTACTCCAACTAGGAAACCTTGCTCAAGTAGGACTCATCATCTTCAAGTCTTCAATTTCGTCCATCCTCATGGCTCCAAGCATACGATATCCATTCCAAGCTCTAATTTGCTCCAAAAGGCTCCAAAATGCCTCCTTTTGCATACTTTGCCCTTAAAACCTGAAAATACATAAAACTAGCTCAAAAGACTACTTTAGCTAAGGAAAACAATATAAATGCACAAGAACAAGCTAAACTAAGGCGCATAAATATGCTCCTATCAATTAACTAGGGATGCTAATCAATGTGAAATTGACTCCAAAACGTAAAAACAAAGTTTAAAACACTAAACTAGACTCAAAGAATGCAAAACTAGAGTTTAAAACACCTAAACAAACCTAAAGACTCAAAACAGCCCAGAAACACTCAAAACTGCTTCAAAACCACTTTCTGGGCAGTTTTGAGCACAAACCCAATTTTGGACGAAAATAGGTTCTAACTTGACTCAAGACTCTTAAAAACACAATCTAAATGGATTTTTAACTAATCTAGCAACTTAAAATAAATGGGGGATTGGTTTTGACGAATTTAAAATTAAAACAGAAACTTGGAAATAAAACAGATTCTAAAACTGATTTTGGTGAATTGAATGGTGAGAAACTAGTTAGAGGGTTCCTTATCCACACATGAACATATGCAAATGATTTGATTCCCAGTTATGATTTCAACGAACGAATGAATGACAATGCTCCAAGTTAATTAGGTCCGCTTAAATTAACTTTCAGATTTCCCTAGATTCATTGAATTGAATGGAATACGCATCACAACCAATTTATTCTTATCAAGTTCCCTAACTATGGAATACGCATGATAGAGAGACATATCAAAGATCATTAAGTTCAATGGAAATCATAAACATCGACTAGGCATTCATAACCATGGAATACGCATGTTAATCCAACCTAGGGTTTACTAAACACAATCGTGACTAGCGATCTTTACTACTCATGAATGTAAGTTCATAACGATTAGGTGAAATTCCCTTATATCCTAGCATCAAGTTTAAGCATGCAAATTAAGCGTGCACTCTCAATCAACATACATAAACAAGTTCTTAATCAAAACAGAGAAGTAAACCACATCCAAAGTTCATGAATTCATAACTGGAGTAAATCAAATCATAACCAACATATGTCCATGGCTTCAAATTCGCCTCTAACTAAAAAGAAATTAGTTCCACATGTTTAACATAATTGAGAAACAAATTAAATTAAACATAGAAACGAAACAAAGGAAGAAAGAACTCTGAAACTCCCCAATGGTGGCAGATTGCATGCGTGAGCCTTCTCCTCCCTTTTGGATTGCACGGAGCACTCTTCCTATCATCCAAAGATGGCGCACAAGGTGGGTATGGTGGCTGAAAGGTGCGGCAAAGGTGGATGAATGGTGGTATGGATGGTGGGTTGCGGCAAGGATGGAAAATATGGAGAATGGTGGTTGTAGGTTGCGGAAAAGGGGTGTGAAGGAATTCTGGCGAATTTCTGAATGGGGGGTGATGAATTGGTGCGGCACACATAAGGAATATATATATAGGCACCCTAAACCCTAGGTTAAATCAGATTAGGCTTGGGCTTTTGCAGAAATTAAAGCCTAGGGTAGAAAAATGCCTTGCAAGGCAAGGCAAAGGGAGATTCTAGAAGGAATAGGTGCGGCACAAGTGTGGGCTAGGGTTTAGGGTGCGGCAATGTGGGCTAGGAGGGCTTAGATGTGGCTGAGATGATAAGGCCCAAGGATGGCCTTCTAGAAAAGATTAGGACATCTCCATTTCAAGAATAGAAACTCTTCAAGAATGGAAACCTTTGGAATTAGAAACTTCCAAACTTAGAAACTTTGGTTTCCAATTTTAACTCTTCATTCGTCATTCGTCTTGATTTTCATTCTTCACATCTTCATTCACTCCTTAGCTCATTTTAGCTTCAAAATCGTCCATCCATGGTGCTCCACATGCATGTACTCCATTTAAGCTCATTTTAGCTCTAGAATGCACCAAAATGCACTTTCTTGCTTCATTTGCCATTTGAACCTACAAATGCACGAAAATAGCTTAAATCACTATAATAAACAATAACTAACTACGTAAGTGCAAGAAAACAAGCTAACTAAGTAGCATAAATATGCTCCTATCAATAATTTTTAGTTCTTGATCCTAATTCTCGAATCTTGCCAGCTCGTTGAATATGAAAAACGTGCTAACTTTTCCCTAAGTTTTGGACATTTTAGATGACTTCTCAACATTTTACAAGATCATTTTGGCGGACGTCACTAGACTTAAACGAAGAACCTCCATGTCAAGGAAAAATCCCAAATTGGGACAAGTTGATGACCCTAAAGCAGGGCTAATGTATCGATAATTGTGTGCCACCAGAGATTTATCAATCTATATCAATAGTTATGCATCACGAGAAATTTAGTCACCAATACCATTGCCATCTAGTCATTTCTACTCACGCTTTAAAATTAGGAAACCAAGAATAGTTTTGATTCCTTGGAAGTACTCGTTAGTATGCCACCTATTAGAATTGCTATGAAGTTTACTTTGTCAAGATTCCATAAATGTCTTGAGCGACAACCTGGTGCTAAAGTGGCAACACTTGACGGAAAAACATCTAGGGGACAACCAATTTTGGTCCCCAATAACATTAATAATTTCAAATGCATTAGTGATCATTTCGGATCTTCCGGAGGAAGATCGACTTCCATTTAAGTCCGTTCTAAAGTAAATTATTAGAAAATTCCTTTTTCGACCTTAAGACATTCCAACCAATACTAGTTCCAGAAATTCTTTTGGTGTTGTATTTGTTAATTAGATGATTATAGGCACGAGAGTACGACTTGTTACCCCTACGATTAGTAGAAATCCCCGAAGCAATGAGCATTTTTTCTAGAATCAACAAACCAAGTCATAGAACCAGTTCCTTACCGGTAATCTGAAACTAACCACCCAAGCATGCTCTAATCTATGATCAGTCTATTGTGGCACTACTAATTGACAATAATGTTTAATATCCAGAAGTTGTCAGCCAGTATTCAGGAGATATGATTTCTACTACTGGACACAGGTACTAGTATCTGGTAGTGATATCTTTATGCCATAATGTCGATTCACGATTTAAGGTAGTGATATCTTTATGCCATAATGTCGATTCACGATTTGAGGGTAACGAACAATATCAAAAATATTCAAAGTATCATAAATGCATTAATTAGTGATGCAACTGATATACTAATTAACAGTGACTATTTGAGCTGCAGAAACTAAATCTTGGGAACTTAAGAGCAAGCCGTGTTAGAGGATCATAAACTCGTAGTTGTGTTAACCATTTTACCCATCTAGGTAATCAAAACATTCTCGATCAGCCACCTTTCTGCTAACCTCCACGAACAAACATTAGAATAAAAGCACGAGTTGAAATCTCGCTATAAGAGCGAATTGAGTGTTAAGAAAATTGTGAAGATATAGTAGCACATGCCGTATGGAAAGGAAGTAGTATGATATGTTTCGAGGATGTATAACTCTAGCGTCATTTCTCCAAATTTTACTTGGGATTGATAGGAGCATATATATGCACCTTAGTTTAGCTTGTTCTTGTGCATTTATAGTGTTTTTCCTTAGTAAAGTAGTCTTTTAAGCTAGTTTGGTGTGTTTTCAGGTTTTAAGGACAAAGTGTGAAAAAGGAAGCCTTTTGGAGCAAATTAGAGCTTGGAATGAAATGCTTGGAGCCATGAGGATGGACGAAATTGAAGACTTGAAGATGATGATTCCAACTTGAGCAAGGTTTCCTAGTTGGAGTAGGAAAAGCCCTAATGGAAGATGGAGTCCTAGCTAAATTGGGTTTCCTAGTTGAAATGGGAATCCTAGTTGAAATTGGTTTCCTAGTTGAATTGGGAAACCTAGAAGATTGAAGTTTCCTACTCAAACAAGGTTTCCTACTTGAAGTAGGAAATGTAAACCCCATGGTGCGAGAATTAACTCGACACAAATTTAACCCTCTTTTTGACAGTTGTAGTAAAGATGTAAGTAGGGTATCGTTCTAGGCCGGGGATTAGGAGGGATTGCTAATCTCTTCTAAATTAATTTAAAAATATTAAACAAGACTCAATGACACAAAAATAGGCTAAAAACTCTAATAATTCAAAACACACTAAAATTGACTCAAAATAATGAAAACAAATTAAATAAACACTAGGAAATTAAAATGGACGGAAATCGAATTAAAAGATTAAAAATAATAAAAACTAACTAAATAATATACTTTAATAATGGGGGGGGTTTGGTTTTGATGAAAAATAAATTAAACTTAAATAAATTACAGAATTGACAAAAACATAAAATTAAGGTGAACGGATGGGCGACTGATTGACTAGAGGGTTTTTCTCCACACAAGACACATATGCAATCTAAATTGACCTTCAGTTGTTCTTTCAATAAATTGTAAATTTCAATACTCCAGATTAACCGTGAACAGCACTTTTTTAATCTTCAAGTTTTCCTTAAGTTATTGAATTGGATGAACAGCATACGACAATTCAACACATTCTCTAAAAGTCCCCTACGTGAAAAGCACAATAGAGATACAATCAAAGATCATTAAACTTTGTGAAAACTATAAGTACTGACGAGGCATTCGTAACTATGAAAAGCATGATACTCCTGCCAAGAATTTACTTAACACGATTGTGGATAGCAACCTTCACTACTCATGAATATAAGTTCATAACGATTAGGTGAAATTCACTTATATTCTAGCATCAAATTCATGCGTGTAAATTAAGTATGCATCCTTAATTAACATACACAAATAAGTTATCAATCAAGCAGTTAAGCAAATTAAATCACAACTCAGAAATCACAACTGAAGGTATCAATTCAAATTACAAATATAATCATGGCTTCGAATTAACCTCTAGCCAAACACAAATTAATTACACATTATTTATAAATTGAAACAGAAATAAAACATGAGTTGGAGGATTAAACCGAAAGAGAGTGCAAGGATTTGTGCAGTGTCGTGGACTTGTGTTATGCTCTCTGTGCAACTGCACAGATTTTCTTTCCTGGCAGCTCCGTGAATTTCTCATCCACTGGCAACCTCTGTGCAGCTGACAGCTCTCCTATTGCGCTGCCTTCTGTTTTCTTGACTTCACCGCGTGCTGCCAAATGGCAGCTCCCCTCTGCTGCTCACTCCTCAGCTGCTACCCCCGAGGCTCACTTCAACGCTGCTTTCTTTTTTATTTCTTTTTTTTTTTAATTTTCTTTTTCAGCTGCGCCTGGCAGTTCCGAAGCTGACTTCAAATAGGCTGCCTTCACATGGCAGCGCTGCCGCTGCTTATGTTTTCCTCCTAAGCTTCACCGTGTGCGCGAGCTGCTCAAGGCAGCTTGCCTCTGCGCCTCTTGTTTTCTGTTTCTCCCCGAAGCGCCCTTGATTTTTCCCAAGTGTGGCAGCTCTCTCTTCACTCAATGGGCGCTGCCCTGGTTCCCCGAGTCTCTCCCTCCTTCTTCTTTTGGACAGCTGCCTTGCTTTCTTTTATTTCTCCTCATAATCATTTCTGTTCCGCACCATGTGTATTGCTGCCTTTTCTTATTATCTTTCGCTCACCGACACCCCCTTTCTTCTATTATTCCTCTCGGTGCTTCTCCACCGAATCTCACATGCTGCTTTCCAGCTATCACACACACACATATTTAAATATATAAATATAAATATATATATATATATATATAAATAAATATAAATATATATATATATATATATATATATTATTTTCTAAATGATAAGTTCTAATTAATAGTTTAAACGAATTAATTACTTAACACTTCACTTATTCTATTTTTATTTTCTTTTCTTGAAAAACTTATAAAACATAAAAATAACGTAAATAGCTCAAAATATAACGAACTAACTAAGAAAAGACGAGTGAATTTGATATAAAAATATGTATAAATATGATCCGATCAAATACCCCCACACTTAGCTTTTGCTAGTCCTCGAGCAAAACAAAGAAAACAGAAAAAGTAATAACATGAAAAACATTAGCTTCCCCTTATTTGACCCTCATAGAATTTCATTTGAAAACATAAATTAGCAAGAACCATAGCTCGCACCAAACAAACTAATTCAAGCTCATCTTCCTTATTCAAATATTAGCAGTAATCTTTAAATCATCCTTGAGTGTAGTGTGTGAGATAGCCATGCTAATGCAATTTCAAGTTTTTATTTTTTATTTTTTATTTTTTTATTTTTTTTTTTAAATCATCATATGCAAACCAGCAACCTTCTCACGGGATATGCACTCAATCACACATGTGTTTAGTTTTAATGTGTTTCGCTCAAAGAAACAAATGTGAAAGATCTACCATAAGCTTGCATAAAAATCACTTCTCCACAATCATAATTGTAAAACTTAAATCAAGAGGACTTTTATTGGATGTAATGAGGCTTAGGGATAGGGCTATTGAAACGAAAGAATAGGAAAACACAAGTTCCAAGCTACATTGCAAGCAATTCTTTAAGTTGAGATTTATAAGAACTCAAGTTCTCCAACGATTCTTCTAACACCTCCCATCACACCCTTAAACTGAAACTTTAAAAAAAAATTTTATTTTCTTCGAATACAATCTCTTTTTTTTTTTTTTTTTTCTTTTCTTCTATTCTCTTTTTTTTTTTTTTTAAATAATACAAACATGAAATACCCCCACACTTATTCTTTTGCCAAACTCATTCCAAGTACTTCACAAACATTTCTCATAAAATAGTCTCAAATTGCTCGCTTGGAAAGGGTAAGGAAACATGTTTTGAGGTATAAGGGTAGACATATCTGGTGATAAGAAATAAAAGGCTCACAAACACGGCTCAAATAGGCAATCTAATGATAATTAATTTTTTTTTTCTTTGGGAAATATGGTTATTTGGGCCATGGTGGTAAACCTAATGCCTCTATCATTTTCAAGTTCATGCAATCAATGACAAATATTTCGAAAGATCGTTACGCAAGTTCTAGAGATGCATCTCACATAAGTTCATCACACATGAAAGAATAGGAGTGTATGAAAAATGCACACACTTTCAATAGGCTCAAAAACTCACATAGGATGTATATGGTCACTAAATTCACATATGAAGCTTTAAGTCATGCTTTAATTTCACATCAACAAGGCTATGTGCATTCGAATTTTCAAAGATGATCAAACATGTACAATACTAACAAGAGAATAAGGAATTTCACATAACACATGTTAACTAAGTTCTTGATAATCATGGTTCAAATTTCATCCAGTTATATCATTGGGTCGGGAAACTAATAAAAATCTAAATTAAAACAATAAGGAAAACAAGACAATATTTTTGGATTTTTTAAATTTTTCGAGAAAAATTAAATAAAACACAAAACTCCGAAAAAATTTAAGTAAAACACAAAGCTAATTAAGAAAACAAAAAGCAATAACATGGAAACAAATGAAACCAGTTCAAAGTCGAAGGTACAAAAATTTTCAATTTGGTCAATTTTTTATACTTGATACCCCCACACTTAAACTAGACATTGTCCCCAATGTACAAAAAAAACAATAAAATGCAAATAAAAAAAATGAATAAATAATACGAAACAAAATAAAGAAAAGGGACTGAAAACTTCTCTAATTTGCAGAAAACCAAGCGATGACCCCCAAGCGTAAATTTTGCAATCAACTTCAAGGGAGAAAATAACCAAACGTTCCTGCAAAGAAAAGAAATAAATCAGTTAAGCACGCCAGAAAATATAGAAAATGCAAACGAAAATTGAAAATGAAAATAAAAGATAACGAAAAGAACTAATAGGCGATCATTGGTCATGATTGTTGATTTTCCACAGCTTTCATCTTGAACTGGATGGGCCTCCTTCTTGCAAGTGCTCCTCAGCTTTAGTTGAGGATGAATCAGCACGTGTCTCCACATGCTTCAAGTAGTCCGGTCTCCACGCAGGTGTGGCATCTTCTTGAACTCTTGGATCAACCCAGACTCATCTGCTCTTGGGTGCACCTCAGACTCCTCCTGCTTCGTCTGTGAGGTACTTTTGTTTTTGAAGAAGTACCTCAACACAGTTTTATTTTTGAAGTGGGCTGGGAGGGGTCTGAGATGAGTACTCGAGAGCAAGACTAGGTAAGCAATCAGGATCTCACTTTCTCCACGTTCCTCAGATGAAGGAGAGGAGAAAGCATAATATGAGATACTTTTGCTTTTAACCTTTTTAATATGAAATACTTTTGCTCTGGAAGGTTTGTTTTCTGGGGTGATCCAAGGGATGAAGAACACTGAATAACTCGAAAGCTTTCTTTGGGAAGACATTATCGGAGATGAAGAGAGGAAGAGAGGTTGAAAGGTGGAGAGGGTGTGAAGGTGTGCCTTTGCTGTGGAAGGCGAAGGTCGAACTTATAGAAATTTGGCTTCACAACCGGAACTATTCCTTCACTATTTGTCGGCAGCCGGTGAATGGATGAACAGTGCCCGTTACGCGCTTTCTGACAAAGCGTCCGTAAATTCCGCAGGGCTGACGGTGCAGGCGACGAGTGACGACAAATTGGAATGATGATCTTTTGAAAACCGGGGTTCAAAACCGGGTGCGGCTCATGGTTTTCGCAACGCTCCACGCTGCACGTGATGAGTCACGACAAACTGGAAAAACTGAGCCCTCGTGATGCCACGTGATTGCTGAGTCAAGCCCAGCTTTTGAGAAAGGAAACGGCTCTTTTGAGAAAGGAGCGTCCAGCTTTTCCGAATTGCGTGAGGACGCGTCTTCAACCTCCGAGGAGCGCTCTTTGATCTCTGAGGAGCGGGCGCTCTTCATTTTCTTCTTTTTATAGAGGCACTAATTCTGCTTCACATCACACTTGAACTCCCTTCCTCAAACACTTCTGCACTCATACTCCTCACTCATAATCTTACTCCCTCTGCTCTCTTCCTGCACTTCTGCACTTTTAATCTTTCCGATCTCTTGTTCCGCTTCAGCAATCTTAATTTTTCCGAACTCTTTTCTTCCTCAACCCTCTCTAAAAATGTCTTGCCCTTCCGACCGTCGCCTAAACTTGAATGTCGGGGAAGACGATGACTCGTCTTCTCCAAACAACATTTGGAATCCATCCTTCATATCCCCCAATGGTCCCCTTACAGTCGGGGACACAATGATGAGGAATGAAATCACCGCTACGGTGATTGCCAGAAATCTGCTCACTCCAAGGGACAATAGGATGCTATCTAGGCGGTCGGACGAGCTGGCCGTTCAGGAATCCCTTGCCCTCAGCGTCCAGAGTGCAGGCTCAGTTTCGAACATGGGCCAGCGCCTGCTTGCCCGAACTCGTCAGGTGGAGTCGCTGATGGCAGAGGTGGCCAGTCTTCGGCAGGAGGTCAGAGGACTCAGGCACGAGAACAAGGAGTTGCACATGCTTGCAACTAGTTACTCGACCAGCATGAAGAGGAAGCTGGACCAGCTGCAGGAGTCGGACGGTCGGATTCAGAGCGATCATGATAGGTTCATGGCGCTACTCCCGAGGTTTATGTTGCCTTCGTCCTCGGGAGTTGCACCAAGCGTTCCGCCTCCGGAGATTCCAACTCTGGCTCTTCGTCTTCCCGGAGCTCCGTCGACTTCTCAGGCACCACCTGGCAATGACCAATGATTTCCATTAGTTTTTCGTATTATTGTAAATTTATTTTTATTTTATTTTTATTTTTTTTTTAAAGTTTATTTAAATATATATATTTATATAGTACTAATATTATTATTATTATTAATAATAATTTTTTTTTTAAGGTTTATTTTAAGCAATATAAAATATGTAAAGTAAAATAAGTAAATTAATGCAAAAAGACTTTATTTACCCGCACTTAAAATAAACAAGGCCCTTAATTTATTTAAACACAAACTAAACAAAAATCAACCAAATAACACAACTAACTAAACAAAACAAAGATTGCAAAGTAAGAGCAATAAAGAGTAGGGTTAAGAAATGCAAATCTGGTTGCTTGGGTTGCCTCCCAAGAAGCGCTTGATTTAACGTCTTTAGCCGGACGAATCTTTCCTTTAACCTCCCCTCAGCTCCAAAGCACGGAATTTATCTTTTAATGGGAGGTGATATTTGAAATGATTCGGCAATGGTCTGAATTCTAGGGTGGGTGCCTGAATCATTAAAATTAGAGACATGTTAGTATAAAATAAAATTAAAATTAAAATTGGAGAAAATGACTTATTGTATTTCTCCGACACAAACTCAATTATAAAAACTACGCCTTTGGATATTTCCGGGATTTTGAACTTGGCCAGGTTTACTATGATGGTTGTGGCCTTGATTGTCTGCACAGCCTCTTGAATGTATTCTTGATAGTCTCCAGCCACTTCGATTTCTTCAACCATTTTTCTTAGTGCACAAGGTTCTGGAACAGCTTCATCCTCCATATCACCTTCCAAAGTGATGGCTTCATTAACTTCACAATCTTCCTTTGAATTTTCAATAGGTGAGTTGGAGAGTTCACGTTGCTCTTGAATTTGTGCCTTGATTTCCACAATCTGCCCCATTTGATTATTCAATTCTCCCATCTCCTTGGTTTGATTTTCTACTTCCTGGTTCAAAGAGATGAGTAATTGAATAATATTATCATTATTCACAGATGTACCTGAATCGAATTGGGCTGATTGTTGAAGTGGCTGTGACGGTTGACATGGCCATTGATAGAACTCTTCCGATGACGGCACTTGTTCTTCTTTTTGTGAGCCCTGCGTCAAAGAAATTAGTCCTTCAAGAATTTCATTATAATTTACGGCCATACTTGAATTCGATTGGAATTGTTGTGGGTGATGCTGTGGTGGCTGCATAGGTCTGGAATAGAACTCGTCTTGCTGCCAATATCCACTTTGTCGAAAATGTTGAGGTTCATCCCACATTTGATTTGAATAATCCCTCCAATCCGAATTGCAAGCGTTGGAATACATATTGCCCCTTGATTGGCTGTGGCTTTGATATCCCCAATCATCGTCATATGCCGAAAATTGAGGATACTGATGAGCTTGATATCCTTGCCCATAAGGCACATCAAGTGTAGGGACACTTGGCATTGAGGTCCGTTCGGCATTATAAGTCCATTGAGCAGTAAGCTGCGCCAATTGAGCTTGAATGTTTGCCATATCTTGCTCCATTAGTACCTAAAATTAAAGAAAGAAAACTAAATCAAATATCAAAAGTAAAATACACAAACACAAATATAAACATAAACACAAATATAAAAATAAACACAAACAAAAATAAAGGGATTAGCAAAGTTACTAATCCCCGGCAACGGCGCCAAAAATTTGGTGCGAGAATTAACTCGACACAAATTTAACCCTCTTTTTGACAGTTGTAGTAAAGATGTAAGTAGGGTATCGTTCTAGGCCGGGGATTAGGAGGGATTGCTAATCTCTTCTAAATTAATTTAAAAATATTAAACAAGACTCAATGACACAAAAATAGGCTAAAAACTCTAATAATTCAAAACACACTAAAATTGACTCAAAATAATGAAAACAAATTAAATAAACACTAGGAAATTAAAATGGACGGAAATCGAATTAAAAGATTAAAAATAATAAAAACTAACTAAATAATATACTTTAATAATGGGGGGGGTTTGGTTTTGATGAAAAATAAATTAAACTTAAATAAATTACAGAATTGACAAAAACATAAAATTAAGGTGAACGGATGGGCGACTGATTGACTAGAGGGTTTTTCTCCACACAAGACACATATGCAATCTAAATTGACCTTCAGTTGTTCTTTCAATAAATTGTAAATTTCAATACTCCAGATTAACCGTGAACAGCACTTTTTTAATCTTCAAGTTTTCCTTAAGTTATTGAATTGGATGAACAGCATACGACAATTCAACACATTCTCTAAAAGTCCCCTACGTGAAAAGCACAATAGAGATACAATCAAAGATCATTAAACTTTGTGAAAACTATAAGTACTGACGAGGCATTCGTAACTATGAAAAGCATGATACTCCTGCCAAGAATTTACTTAACACGATTGTGGATAGCAACCTTCACTACTCATGAATATAAGTTCATAACGATTAGGTGAAATTCACTTATATTCTAGCATCAAATTCATGCGTGTAAATTAAGTATGCATCCTTAATTAACATACACAAATAAGTTATCAATCAAGCAGTTAAGCAAATTAAATCACAACTCAGAAATCACAACTGAAGGTATCAATTCAAATTACAAATATAATCATGGCTTCGAATTAACCTCTAGCCAAACACAAATTAATTACACATTATTTATAAATTGAAACAGAAATAAAACATGAGTTGGAGGATTAAACCGAAAGAGAGTGCAAGGATTTGTGCAGTGTCGTGGACTTGTGTTATGCTCTCTGTGCAACTGCACAGATTTTCTTTCCTGGCAGCTCCGTGAATTTCTCATCCACTGGCAACCTCTGTGCAGCTGACAGCTCTCCTATTGCGCTGCCTTCTGTTTTCTTGACTTCACCGCGTGCTGCCAAATGGCAGCTCCCCTCTGCTGCTCACTCCTCAGCTGCTACCCCCGAGGCTCACTTCAACGCTGCTTTCTTTTTTATTTCTTTTTTTTTTTAATTTTCTTTTTCAGCTGCGCCTGGCAGTTCCGAAGCTGACTTCAAATAGGCTGCCTTCACATGGCAGCGCTGCCGCTGCTTATGTTTTCCTCCTAAGCTTCACCGTGTGCGCGAGCTGCTCAAGGCAGCTTGCCTCTGCGCCTCTTGTTTTCTGTTTCTCCCCGAAGCGCCCTTGATTTTTCCCAAGTGTGGCAGCTCTCTCTTCACTCAATGGGCGCTGCCCTGGTTCCCCGAGTCTCTCCCTCCTTCTTCTTTTGGACAGCTGCCTTGCTTTCTTTTATTTCTCCTCATAATCATTTCTGTTCCGCACCATGTGTATTGCTGCCTTTTCTTATTATCTTTCGCTCACCGACACCCCCTTTCTTCTATTATTCCTCTCGGTGCTTCTCCACCGAATCTCACATGCTGCTTTCCAGCTATCACACACACACATATTTAAATATATAAATATAAATATATATATATATATATATAAATAAATATAAATATATATATATATATATATATATATTATTTTCTAAATGATAAGTTCTAATTAATAGTTTAAACGAATTAATTACTTAACACTTCACTTATTCTATTTTTATTTTCTTTTCTTGAAAAACTTATAAAACATAAAAATAACGTAAATAGCTCAAAATATAACGAACTAACTAAGAAAAGACGAGTGAATTTGATATAAAAATATGTATAAATATGATCCGATCACCCCAAAATGGCATCAAGTTGCAGCTATAAGGAAGATTTCCAAGTCCAAGAAGGAAAAGGTTTCCAAGATGAAGAGGGAGAAGAATTCCAAGTCAAGGATGGAGTGGGACATGTTTTCATAATGCTAGAAGGACTCCTAAACATGGTAGGACACAAAAGAGAAGATTCTAGAACTTTCCTCCTCCTTGTCGTGGGTTTGGTCCAATTCCTAGCAGATTTGGGCTTCTAGAAGCCCTATCCCTAATCCCTACAGAGGTGCCGCACCTAGCCTTTTAGATGGTCCCTAATTCCTTGCCTTGCAAGGCTTTCTAGAAGCCTTATCTGCCCTAGACCCTTTGCCGCAAGGAATCCTAGTCTTTAGTTGATTTTTAATCCAATTCCTGATGGATTTGGCTTTCTAGAAGGTCTAAACCTGATTTGCCTAGGGTTAGAAGCCTATATAAACCACCTAGGTGCCGCATATCAATCATTCATTCACTTCACAATTCAGAAATTCGCCCAAACCTCTCCTAAGCCTTTGCCGCAGCCACTAAACACCCTTCTCCCTAGTTTTAGGTTCTTGCCGCACCATCTACCTCCCAGAAACACTACTACATCCATCCATAACCATTTATCCATGCACCTAAACCCTTAGAACCTGATCTAGACCCTTTGCCGCACCAAGGAGGAGGAGAAGGAAGCTTGGAAGTTCATGCAATTCAAGTTCGCGTCGCTGGAATTTCTAGGTGTTTCTTTTCCTTTAATTTCAATGTTTAAATTTAATTCTCTTTGTTTTGTGCGTATGAGGAACTAAACCCCCCCTGGCTAGGGGGGGATTTGAAATACATGTTTATGCTTGTGATATGAATTGATTACTTCTAATTGTGGTTTCATAAGTTATGAATTCAATTTACTTATCTATGTGAATTACATTGGTTTGTGTGTGTTGGTTGAGAGTGCACGCTTAATTATCATGCATAAATTGAAAGCTAGGATATAAGGAAGTTTCACCTAATCGTTATGGACTTATATTCACAAGTAGTAAAGGTTGATGATCTCAATCGAGTTAAGTAAATTCTTGGCATAAGTTTAATGCAATCATAGTAATGAGTGCTTCGTCAATGCTTATGGTTTTCATAGAACTTAATGATTCTTGCTTGTATCTCTATTATGCAATCATGTAGGGGACTTGTGGGGAATGCTTTGGGTTGTCGTATGCAATCATCCAATTCAATAACTTTAGGAAAATCTGATGGTTAATTTAAGCGAACCTAAACTTGGGGCGTTGAGAATTCATGGTTTATTAAAAAGCAATTGGAAATCGTTTCGTATGCAAGTATAACATGTGTGGAGATGAACCCCTTAGCTAGCCTTTCATCCATTGTTTTAAGCCAAATTCGTTTTAAAATCTGTTTTGATTTACAAGTTTATGTTTGGTTTTTAAATTCGTCAAAACCAATCCCCCCTTTTGTTTTCAAGTGTCAAATTAGTTAGAAAGTGTTTTGATTTGTGTTTTTAAGTGTTTTGAGTCAAAGTTATAAGTATTTTCGTCCAAAATCTTCTTTAGTGTTCAAAACTGCCCAGAAAGTGGTTTTAAGGCAGTTTTGAGTGTTTTTTTGTGTTATTTTGAGTCTTTTGGTTTATTTTGGTGTTTCAAGTTCTAGTTTTGCATTGTTTGAGTCTAGTTAGTGTTTTAAACTTTGTTCTTACGTTTTTGAGTCAATTCCAAGTGATTTTGCAATCCCTCCTAATCCCCGGCCTAGAACGATCCCTACTTGCGTATTTGCTACAATTGATAAAAAGAGGGTTTAATTTGTGTGCTTATATATTTCACATCAAATTTTTGGCGCCGTTGCGGGGGATTAGCAACTTTGCTAATCCCTTGGATTCTATTTTCGTTTTGTTTAAGTAAGGTCAGATTCTAAGTTGTTTTTGTTTCTTGTTTAGGTACTAGTTTATGACTCGGAGTTCTAATCCGATTCACGAACATATTCTAGACTTTGACGACGATTTTGAGCGCGAGTTGAGACGAAAGAGGAAGAACCCAGAACCTAGTGAATCAAGTGCAAGTTCCGAGTCCGTTTCTGAATTTGAAGAGGAAGTGGAAGACATGGCAGTGGACAACCGAACAATCAAGGAGCTTTCCGCTTCGGGATTGGACAATGCCGCGCCTCTATGCATTCAATATCCTAGGGCGGCTCCGGACAAGACTGCCGAGTTCGAATTGAAGTCCAGCTTGTTACATCACATTCCGAAATACCATGGGCTATCCATGGAGGATCCGAACAAGCACTTGAAGGAGTTTGAAGTCGTTTGCTCGAGCATGACCCCGGTGAACGTTGATGAGAGCATCTTGAAGATGAAGGCCTTTCCCTTTTCTCTCCTTGAGAAGGCGAAAGATTGGTTGTACGAATTGGCTCGGGGAACTGTCACATCTTGGGAGAGCATGAAACGAGCCTTCTTGGAGAAGTTTTTCCCAACTTCTCGAGTCATCCTCCTACGCAAAAAGATAAGTGGAATTCAACAAGATGAAGGTGAATCTTTTCCTACTTATTATGAACGTTTTAAATCTCTTGTTGCTTCATGTCCACAGCATCAAATGAAGGAGGAACTTCTCTTACAATACTTCTATGAGGGACTTCTACCAATCGAACGCCAAATGCTAGATTCCTCAGCGGGAGGAGCCTTGGTGGACAAGACCCCCAAGGCTGCAAAGACCTTGATTGCTAATCGTGCGTTGAACGCTCAACAGTACGAAGGAGTTGGACAAAGGAGCACCCCACGGCAACACCAAGTCAATGAGGTAAGTGCCAAAACCGAACTTCAAAATCAAATGGCTAACCTTACTACTTTGCTTTCTCAGGTGGTGGAAGGTCAAAAAATCCAAACCGTCGCATCTTGTGGTGTGTGCTCCATGCAAGCACATCCCACGGATAAGTGTCCACAATTGATCAAGAATGGAGGATGGGAAACACTCAATGCCGTGGGATTTAGGAATCAATACCAAAATCGTAGTGACCCGTTTTCCAATACTTACAATCCCGGTTGGCGTGATCATCCAAATTTCAAATGGCGAGAACCCCAACAAGGCCAACAACAAAGCGGATTTAGGCAAAAACCCCCGGGTTTCTATCAAAAGCCGTTGGCACCAACACAAGCCCAAGCACAACTAGCCCAAAACAATTCAGGTTCTTCAAGTGATAATGATAAGATTTTTCAATTACTAACGTCTATGGCGCAGGGTATGCAAACTAGGGACAAAAGAATGGATGAGTTGGAGAAGCAAGTAGGGTAGATTGCCGAGTTCATGGAGCAATTTCGAGAGCAAGGTAGGTTGCCAAGTTCAACCGTTGTTAATCCTAAAGGAGGCTTCGAAACCGCTAAGGCAATCATGTTGCGAAGTGGTAAACAAGTCGGAAGTAACCCCGACCCATGGAAATCAAGTTAAGACAAGGATGAAAAACTGCTACAAGACGAAGCACAAGAACCAAAACTCACGGCTAATGATGTTCCACCCTTGCCGCACCCATCCAATGCTTCTCAACCGTCCCAAACCACCAAGGTAAGTCCAAATTCGAATTTATCTAGTTCCATTCCATGGAATGTGCCCTTTCCTAGCAGGTTCATGCAATCAAGGAAGGAGGAAGAGGACAGTGACATTTTAGAGACCTTTAAGAAAGTCCAAGTCAATATCCCGCCCTTTGCTGCAATAAAGCAAATTCCAAAGTATGCGAAATTTCTGAAGAAGCTTTGTACATCAAGGAAGCGAATTCGGGAAAAAGAAGTGGTCCAGGTAAGTGAGAATGTTTCAGCTGTTTTACAAAGGAAATTACCCCCTAAATGCAAAGATCCGGGTAGCTTTACGATTCCTTGTGTTATTGGCAATACAAGATTTGAACATGCCATGTTAGACTTAGGTGCTTCCATCAATGTCATGCCATATTCTGTTTATGCATCTATGAATCTAGGAGATCTTAAAAATGATGGCGTTATCATTCAATTAACCGATCGTTCTAATGCCTATCCAAAAGGAGTTGTGGAAGATGTTTTGGTGCAGGTGGATCATCTAGTATTCCCGGCTGATTTCTACGTACTTGAGATGGAAGACTCGGACCACTCTCCACCAATGCCACTCTTACTTGGATGACCATTCATGAAGATAGCCCAAACCAAGATTGATGTGGCTAAGGGAGCGTTAACAATGGAGTTTGGTGGTGATATGGTTAAATTCAAAGTTCCTGAATCTGTTAAGAATCCTAAGGATGTTCGTTCTTGTTTTGCCATAGATGCGATTAAAGAGTCGGGGCAGGAACATTCATCCACACCAATCAAGAAGCATGTACCCAGAATCACCATCGAAGAGGGGATAGGAGTGGAGCATAGGAAGCACGCCAATACTCCCCAAATATCAAATCTGGCCGAGAGCACTACCCTCACCGCTCCTTTTGAGTCTTCATTGAAATGCATTGGTAAGCCTCCTCCGCTAATTCCAATTCCTATTTCGACTAATCGGTTATTACCTTTTGTGGTGCAGGTACCAAATCGAATCCGTGATAGTGGGAGTGCTCACATTGACTTTGGGAAGCTCAATGCCACAATATGGGAGCATCATTATCCATGAGTATTTCGAGGAGCATGTCATGGAGGAAATACCCTTCCATGCCGTGGACCCTGGGGGAGTTTAAACGGAGGTTTCGTCCGGCTGTACGACGTCAAAGCAAGCACTAATTGGGAGGCAACCCATGCATTCAACAAAGTGATGTGAAAATTAACTTAACACACAAATAAAACCCTCTTGTTATCAAATTGTAGTAAAGGTGCAAGTAGGGATCGTTAGGGACCGGGGATTAGGAGGGCTTGCTAAAACCTCTAAACTGACTCAAAAACATAAAAACAAAGTTAAAAACGTTCAAAAAGACTCAAAGACTTCAAAACAAGTTCAAAAGACTCAAAACGAACTAAAAAGACTCAAAACTGCCTAAAAACACTAAATAGGCAGTTTCTAGTTCTAAACACAATTTTGGACGAAAATAGGGTTTTGGGTTGATTCAAAACCTTCTAAAACATAAACAAAACAGATTTTAAACACTTTAAAACAAGAAAGTAAAGAGGGGTTTGATTTGGACGAATTCAAATTAACAAAACAGATTCTAAAACTAAACAGATTGCAAAACGAATTTGGGAATTAAGATGAATGATAGGCAAGCTAGAGGCTCTTTCTCTACACATGATATGCATGCAAACGAATTGATTTCCAGTTACTTCTTATTGAATCATGAATGACAATGCCCCAAATTAACCGTGACATCACTAGTTAATTCTCAGATTTTCCTTAAGTTATTAGATTGGATGACATCATTCGACAACCCAAAGCATTCTCCAAAAGTTCTCTACATGACATCATAATAGAGATACATTCAGAAATCATTACGTCCAATGAAAATCATAAGCATTGACAAAGCATTTATAACTATGACATCATGTTACTCATGCTAGGAATTGAACTTAACGCGATCGTGACCAACGACCTTCACTACATATGATATAAGCTTGTAACGATTATGTGAAACTCACTTATACTCTAGCATCATATTCATGCAAGATAATTAAGTGTCGACCCTCAATCAACAAGCACAAATAAGTTATCAATCCAACAGTTAAGCCAATTGCATTCAAAACTCAATAATCCATAACTGAAATTTATCAATTCATATTACACACATAATCATGGCTTTGAAATCACCCCTAGCCAAGAGGGGTTTAGCCACTCATGTTCACAACAAGGCAAAGTAAATAGAAATTAAACATAAGAGACATGAAACGAATTACACCTAAAACGCTCCAATCTTCAAACGTCCAAGGTTCCTCCTTCTTCTCCTTGCTGCGGCACAAGTGCTAAGGGGGTATGGTTGGTGTGTATGAATGAAGGGAATTGGTTTAGGGTAGATGTATGGTGCGGCAAAAGGGTGAGAGATGGTCAGAAATTGTGAAAGACTTAGAGAAGAATTGCGGCAAGAAGAGATATGTGTCTAGGGTGTATCCAAAACTGATTTGTGGTGAATGAATGAGTTTATATATATAGGGCACGGCTAAGGGTTCAGGAAAGGTGCTAAAAACTTAGCTAATATGGTTCCCTAATTGAATAGGGAAGAAAAGAAATCAGAAAATAACATAGAATAGGATAGAAAATATGTGAAACAAAATAGGAATGAACTTTGGTCAGAATTTTGGAGAGGGAATGGGTATATGGCGCGGCAATGATGAAAAGAATAGAATAGGAATGTAATTAGGACAGAAAATAGGCAAGGGGTGAGAGCCTTGGGCGGCAAGGAGAAGGGAAACAAAATAGGAATGTGAAATATGTCTAGAAAATAGGAAAGAACCTCATTCCCTTGTGTGGCAGATTTGTGAAGGAATTAGGAATGTTTTTAGGACGCAAAACAAGTAAGAAACCACCCTCCTTGCACAGCAAGGACTAGCACAAAATAGGTATGTGCTTTATGTTCAGAAATTAGGCAAGAAAGGGGGTCCTTGTGCGGCAAGGAAGAGGAAGATGCAAGGAATGTGCGGCAAAGGTCCTTTAGGGAAGTTTAGGCTTCTAGAACCACTAATTGAATGTCCCCACATATTTTAGAACCCTTTTGTGGCTGAAACTTTGGTGAAGAAGGATTAGGAAACTTCCATTCCAAGAATAGAAACTCTTCAAGAATGGAAACCTTCGAAAATAGAAACTTCCAAACTTAGAAACTTCGGTTTCCAATTTTGACTCTTCATTCTTCATTTGCCTTGAATTCCATTCTTCACATCTTCATTCGCTCCTTAGCTCATTTACACTTCAATTCCATCACTCCAATTGGCTCCAAGCATGTCCTTTCCCATCATAGTGATAGTTCACATTTCGTATGCATTATTAGCATCCATATTTTGTGTCTTTGTGATGTTTTTGATCAAACTTGTTGCATTTTACATTATTTGGTGTTAGTGTGTAGTTAAGATTGTTTTAGGATCAATTGGAGGGCAATGAAGCAAAAACACCACATTTGGTGGCCGAGAGCTAGTTCAAGCATGGAGAACATCTTGTGAGTTAATTTGAAGTCCAAATGAAGAATTGAGGACAAGTTGGTTGCTAGAATTTCAGGAAATGATTTGGAAGGATAATGGTGCAATTCGGCCAGTTTGGGTGATTTTATGCATGGCACATGCATTGGATTCAGATTTGGTGGTTTCACACACCTTGCCATGCATTAATTCACATCTCCACCCTTACCATTAGTTAAACCATTCAGCCACACATTTTCACCCACAAATTCACCCATGCCGTGAGTTTTTAATCCTATGCCAGGCTGTCTTGGCAGTCATTCCACATGCATCTCCAAATACCACATGCATGCATTTCTCCATTGTGCCAAGCACTCACCATTTCAGAAAATGAATTCCCCCATCATTACACACACTAGCATTCCATATTTTACAATTGTTGAGATCCAATCTTGGATCTAAAATCTGAAACAATTATTCCTTGTTCTCCCTTTAAGTATTGTATTCAAGAAATCTGAAAGATACTAGATTCCATTCCATAACCCTACACTTTCATTTTCCATTCGAAACCTACATTCCATACTACTCCCATTGCATCTCTCACACACAAAAACACTCCATTTTCTGTCCATTCTCTACCATTTTCACTCAGAACATTCAACCTTAGCCGTGCCACAACCGTCCATAACACACTTGGAGGAGCCACACCACACTTGGAGGAGCTTGCACCGAAGGTCACTCTCAAGGGATCTTCAACACGGTTTTGCTTCAAGGGGTTCTTCTTCTTAATTCTATGTACACTCATGTTATATTTCTATGTCAAATCTTTGTAAACATGAAGTGTAACTAATCTCCTTCTAGGGATTCGATGTAGCCTAGCAAGACTGCCATGTAACTCATTTGGAATGCTTAGTTTTATCTTTCTATTTCTTGTGTCATTCTCTGATTTAATTGTAACCTTATGTGTTGATTTTAATGTTTGATCACCATTCGAATTAACCATAGGTTGTATAGCCAATCTTATAGCACACATCATGCATAACCTTGGCAGAAATGGGAATGATTAAAGGGGATGTTTTGCAAACATCATGCCGAGTGTTCCCTTGGTTTGTGAAAGTTTCTTGTGCATAACACATTCTTGATTAGGAATCCAAGTTGCATATCACAACTAGGTTCATGTTTAAGAATATTTAATCAAATCCACACATCATATGGTTGATTATATCTAAGTGAAACAAACTCAAGAAATTGATAGATTGCTAAGCATAAATCTGAGTTAACAAACATGGAATTAGTTTAGCTATGGCGAAACCGAATCCCTAGATTCATCTCCCTTAGTTTCACCTCCTTAGCTCCTTCTCTCTATTGATACAATCCCTAGCCTCAACTCCCTCGGTTCTACCTCAGTTTATTACTTGTTGCTTCATTTACTTGTAGCCATTTCATGTCCGTATGTTTCAAGATACAACTTCAAATCTGTTTAACTTGATTAGTTCTAAGTTCTAGTAAGTTTCTTGCAAAACAAGTGGTTATATAGGTCTAATTAGTCCCTGTGGATTCGACACCCTTACTTGTGTTCTTATACTCAACATGTTTGTAGCACTAGGAAGGAAAAACATCAACAAAAAAATGGCGCCGTTGCCGGGGACTGATTTCAGTCCCTTGTAATTGCTTGTTTTGCTATTTAAACTTTGTTATTTTCATTCTAAGTAGAGTTTAGTTTTGATTTCTGTTTAATCTTGTTTGTTTTGTTTTGTTTTAGGTAGTATATGTCACATAGACTTGTTGAGTTGGGCCAAAGAATTGAACGTTTGAAAGGCAACACTTTGGACAACTTTGTGCCATCTAGCTCATCCCTTGTCCGAGAGGAAGAGGAAGGAACTTCATCTAGTTCCACAAGTGCAACTTCTGAGCACATTCATTGGGAAAGAGAAGAGATGGCTGCCAACCAAGATGAACTTAGGGCCTTGGAGGACTTTGCACAACCAATCATACCAAACTCTCCTTCATGCATCTTGCTCTCCACCGAAGCTAGAAACTATGATCTTAAGTCTTCACATTTTCATATGCTTCCTTCATTTTATGGCATACCTAATGAAGATCCTTTAGCTCATGTTAAAGAGTTTTACAATGTTGTGAGTGGTTTACCTTTGCAGGGAGTAAGTGAAGCAAACTTGAGGATGAGAGTGTTTCCTTACACTTTGAAAGACAAGGCCAAGAGTTGGTTGATGACCTTAGCTCCGGGTTCACTCACCACATGGGATGCCGTGGCTAAGAAGTTCTTGGAGAAGTTTTTCTCCACTCAAAAGACAGCCACATTAAGGGGACAAATCTTCAATTTCAAACAAGATGATGGAGAGCCTTTCAATGAGTGTTGGGAGCGTTTTAAAGGACATTTGTTGCAATGTCCACACCATAGGTTACCTCTTCACTTACAAATGCAAATTTTTTATGATGGACTAACCCAAACATGTCAATCAACCGTTGATAATGCCGCAGGTGGTGCTTTGAAGAAAAAGAATGCTCAAGAGTCTTACAACATTTATGAGATGTTGGGATCTAATGCTCAACACAAAGATGTAAGGGGTAAGAAACTTGGAGTGTATGAAACAAGTTCTAACCATGATCCTTCTTTGCAGGTAGCTAACCTAGAAAGAAAGCTTGAATCCGTGCTCAACTTGGTGCCAACACCAAGTGAGGTGTGTGCCATTTGCAACATACCAAGCCACCCTACTCATCAATGTCCATCTAGGGAGGCTTATCCCGAGTTTGTTCAAGAACAAGTGAACCTCATGAATTCTTACAATCAAAGGCCAAGGAATGATGCATTTTCAAACACATATAATCCGGGGTAGAGAGATCATCCCAACTTTTCATGGAAGAACAACAACAACTACCAAAATTTCCAACCAAGACCTCCCAATGCCAACCAAAATCAAGTCCAAAACTTCCAACCAAGACCTGCCCCTACACTTGAGGATACGGTTAAGTTGTTAGCTCAAAACACATTGCAATTCCAACAAGCCACAAATAGCACTTTCCAACAACATTCGGCTGCCCTAACCAAAATGGAGACACAATTGGGACAAATTGCAGATGCCTTGAACCGAAGAGAGGTTGGCAAGTTTCCAAGCCAACCCGTGATACTCCAAAGGAACCAAGAGCAAGCCAAAGCAATAACTACACTAAGAAATGGTAAGGTTATTGATAATAGAGTTGGAAATGAAGTTACTAATGAATTTGATCATGTGAATATAGGTGGAAATGAGAAACCAAATGACAAACCAAATGAGGAACCAAGCCATGCTTCTTCCTCAAATGAAGCACCAAACCTTCACAAGGCCGAGAAGCCTTACACTCCACCAATACCATTCCCTGGAAGACTTGCCAAGGGCAAGCAGGATAAGTCATTTAAAGAGATTTTTGATATTCTAAGTAAGGTGAATGTGAATTTACCTTTGCTTGATGTCATTAGGAACATGCCGGCTTATGGGAAATTCTTCAAGGAGTTAAACAACTACAAAAGGAAGTATGGACCACATGAGAAGGTAGTGGTGTCGGAGAATGTAAGTGCGGTGTTGCAAAGAAAACTTCCACCAAAGCTCAAAGATCCGGGAAGTTTTTCAATCAACATAACCATAGGGGACAAGAAAGTGGAGAAGGCCATGCTTGATTTGGGTGCTAGCATCAACTTAATGCCATACTCCGTTTACCTTCAACTAGGTTTGGGGGAATTGAAGGCCACAACCATTTCACTACAACTTGCGGACAGATCCGTGAAGTATCCAAGAGGTATAGTAGAGGACATTCTAGTTCAAATTGATAAACTAATCTTGCCTGTGGATTTTGTAGTGTTGGACATGGAAGAAGCACCTATACATGATAGAGAGTTGCCTATTTTGCTTGGAAGACCATTCATGGCCACGGCCAAGACCATCATTGATGTGCAAAATGGAATCCTCACTATGACAGTGCTAGGAGAGACCGTCCAATTCAAAGTGTTTGAGTCTCTTGCTCATCCTTCTTCATCTCTTGATTGCTATGCCATTGATGTGCTTGATTCACTTGTTTTCTCTAAGTTCTTGCAGGCACAATCCAATGAACCATTACAAACTGTTTTAACTCAATCTCAAGATGAGTTTGATGATGAAGATGCACTCATGGAAGTGGTTGCTGCCTTGGAAACATTAGCACCGTATCCTTTTAATGTTTCACCTCTTGTAGAATCATTAGAACCATCAAGGTCACATTTAATCCCTTCCATTGTTAAGGCACCTAAACTTGAACTTAAACCACTTCCACCACATCTAAAATATGCATATCTAGCTGAATTTGAAACTCTACCAGTTATCATAGCCTCGGACCTAACACCTAATGAAGAAGATAAACTACTTAGGGTGTTAAAAGAGTCCAAATCGGCTATTGGTTGGTCTATTGCAGATATCAAGGGAATAAGCCCTACTAGGTGCATGCATAGGATCCTTTTGGAGGATGGAGCAAAGACAACCCGTGAGCCACAAAGAAGGCTCAATCCTCACATGAAAGAAGTTGTGAGGGATGAAGTCTTGAAGTTGTTAGATGTGGGGATCATATATCCCATTTCTGATAGCAAATGGGTGAGTGCCATTCAAGTGGTACCTAAGAAGGTTGGAATCACGGTGATGAGGAATGAAAACAAAGAGCTTGTGACCATAAAACCCACGGCTAGTTGGAGAGTTTGCACCGATTACAGGAAGTTGAATTCTAACACTAGAAAAGATTACTTTCCCATGCCTTTCATAGATCAAATGCTTGAGAGATTGGCAGGTTATTCACACTATTGTTTTCTTGATGGTTACTCAGGTTACAATCAAATTGCAATTGCCCCGGAGGATCAAGAGAAAACAACATTCACATGTCCATTTGGCACATTTGCATATAGGAGAATGCCCTTTGGACTTTGCAATGCCCCGGCCACATTCCAAAGATGTATGTTGGCAATCTTTTCTGACATGGTGGAAAGGTTCATTGAGGTATTCATGGATGATTTTTCAGTGTTTGGTTCTTCTTTTGATGAATGTCTTAACCATCTCTCTTTAGTGCTTCAAAGGTGCCAAGAAACAAATTTGGTTCTCAATTGGGAGAAATGCCAATTCATGGTGAAACAAGGCATTGTTTTAGGCCATGTGATCTCTAGCAAAGGAATGGAGGTAGACAAAGCCAAAATTGACATTATCAACACTATGGCAGCTCTTACAACCGTGAAGGGAGTGAGAAGTTTCTTAGGGCATGCAGGCTTTTATAGACGTTTCATTAAGAACTTTTCAATGATAACTCGGCCTTTATGCAATTTGTTAGCTAAAGATGTTGTGTTTCACTTTGATAAAGCTTGTATGGATGCATTCAATACTTTGAAACATGAACTAACCTCGGCTCCTATCATTATGGCACCAGATTGGTCTCTACCTTTTGAATTAATGTGTGATGCCTCTGATTATGCTATTGGTGCAGTTTTAGGACAAAGGGTTAACAAACTCCCACATGTGATCTATTATGCAAGCCGTACTCTCAATGATGCTCAACTCAACTACTCCACAACTGAAAAGGAGTTGCTTGCTATTGTCTTTGCATTAGAGAAGTTTAGATCATATCTTGTGGGATCTAAAGTCATTGTGTTTTCTGATCATGCAGCCCTTAGGTATTTGATGACAAAGAAGGATGCTAAACCGCGCCTAATTAGATGGATACTCTTACTACAAGAGTTTGATTTGGAAATTCGAGATAAGAAGGGAAGTGACAATGTTGTGGCTGACCATTTGTCTAGGCTTGATGAGAACCATGGAGTTGGACAACCCTTGCCTCTAAATGAATCATTTCCAGATGAACAACTCTTTGTTGTTCAAGAAAAGGAACCATGGTATGCTGATTTTGTCAATTACCTTGCTTGTGGTGTATTTAGAAATGACATTTCTTTTCAGGAAAGAAAGAAGTTCCTTGCTATGGTAAAGCACTACATGTGGGATGAGCCATACTTGTTTAAGTATTGCCCTGACCAAATCATTAGGAGATGTGTCCCAGAAAATGAGCAACAAAGCATTCTAACATTTAGCCATACATTGGCATGTGGAGGACATTTTGGTGCCAAAAAGACATCCCTAAAGGTTTTACAATCTGGTTTCTTTTGGCCTACTCTATTCAAAGATGCTTTTGATTTTTGTTCTAAGTGTGATAGGTGCCAGAAAATGGGGAACATAAGCCGAAGAAATGAGATGCCTTTGAACAACATTTTGGTGGTAGAACTCTTTGATGTTTGGGGAATCGATTTCATGGGACCATTCCCATCTTCTTTTGGTTACTTGTACATCTTAGTGGCCGTAGATTATGTATCCAAATGGGTGGAGGCCATTGCTACAAGAACTAATGATCATAAGGTTGTTTTGAATTTTCTTAAAGATGTGATTTTTTGTAGGTTTGGAACACCAAGAGCTATTATTAGTGATGGAGGCACCCATTTCTGCAACAAGCCTTTTGAATCCTTGATGAAGAAGTACAACATCAACCACAAAGTATCTACCCCGTACCATCCTCAAACCTCGGGCCAAGTGGAGATTAGCAATAGGGAGATCAAGAACATTTTGATGAAAACCGTGAGCCCTACAAGGAAGGATTGGTCATTGAGGTTGAATGATGCACTATGGGCATATAGGACAGCATACAAGACTCCCATTGGCATGAGTCCATACCGACTTGTGTTTGGGAAAGCTTGTCATTTGCCAATGGAGCTTGAACACCGTGCATATTGGGCCATCAAGAAGTTCAATTTTGATTACAAGGATGCGGGCATAGCAAGAAAGCTCCAACTTAATGAGTTGGAAGAACTTAGAAATGAGGCATATGAGAATGCCAAAATCTACAAGGAAAGGACTAAGCTCTATCATGACAAAGCCATCCTAAGGAAGGAGTTTCACCAAGGTATGAAAGTACTTTTGTTTGACTCACGTTTGAGACTTTTTCCAGGGAAATTGAAGTCTAGGTGGGTTGGACCATTCAAGGTGGTGCAAACATTCCCCCACGGGGCTGTGGAGATTGAGAACATGAAGAATGGCACCTCTTTTAAAGTCAATGGGCAGAGATTGAAGCCATATTTGGACAATGTGGAGGATGAGCTAATGTATCAAGTGGTGGATTACCTTGAATTTACAACACCATGAACAAGCTTCCATGTCTTGCCTAGACATTAAATAAAGCGCTTGCTAGGAGGCAACCTAGTGTGGTTTGTGTTCTTTCCTTATGTTGTGACTATGTTGTTTCCATGCCATATTCTTTGCCTACTTACACTACATTCGAATGTAAACCTTGAGGACAATGTTTAAGATAGGTTTGGGGGTATTTATGTGGGATGGAAAATGTTGTTTTAAATGTTGTTTTGGATAAGTGTTTCTGTTTTAGTGTTTGTTTGTGTTTGTTTTGGTTAAATGTGTTTTTGCTTACTAATACAAATGTATATGAGAGCTATGTTTGCAAATAAACTTTGGGGTCACTATGAAAAGTTTTGTATTTGGTTGGCATGTATAAAGTTGTAAAACTTGAAGATATGATGATAGAGGTACCATACTCAAATTCACAAAGAAGAATAGTGGAGACTACCCTAGTGAGTTATTTTGAGCCTAAATTGTTTCTTTGAGAGGGTTTAAAGTGTTTCTACTCCTATCTTTTCTTTCAAATTTCACTTTAAATGATCTCATTGCTTTATTTTGTTTGAATGCTAAGAATTACTCTCCTTTGTAGATACCATGTGTTTAGTACCATTCATGAAAGAACTCAATGAGATGATGTTAGGCTATGCATGTTTTAACTACTAAATGGCTAAAATCCTATCCCTTTGTGTGTTCCATTCACCCCTTTGCAGCCAAATACTTTTGCCTAATTCTTTCATCACCCACACACCATACTCTACCCCATTTTAGCTCAATGCAAGCCGTACCTTATAGCTTGGGGAATACCAATGTGATGAAGTTTAAAGATAACTTGAGTATTAGAACAAGACTGTGGTGTGTACCGAAGGCCTATGTGAAGTGTGATTCTAAAAAAAAAAAAAAAAAAAAAAAAAAAGAAATTAACAAAGAAGAGAATCAAGTGAAAACAAGTTCCAAATCTCCTCATCATAAGACATAGGTCTTGGACGCCAAAAATGAAGATGAAAGAAGATAAATGCAAGTGAAAAGCATGGACCTCAAGGACACTTTGGTATGCCCCAAGCTCTAGTATTCCATATCACTTCTTTCATAACCTACAACCTAAGCCTTACATTACAATCTTGAGAAAGACCTAGTTGATCATTGAGGATGTATTCATGGGTGATGGTAAGTGTATGGTTATCTATATTCTTGGTATTTAATTCATTTCATGAGATCTACTCAGAATTTGTGCTTTCATTTCAAGTTCATATGTGAGAATTCTTGATTTCCTTTACATAACTTCACTCACATATGCTAGTGGAGAGACTAAAAACCTTAGGATCTGAGTGAGAACTTGAGTGGAACCGTGAGGAATAGAGTTGAGGCGAATTCATTCTTAAGCATTTGGGTATGGTGACCTTGAAGTTGTAAGACATGGTGCACTATCTTTATACATTGCACTTGATATGATTCTTTGGAATGGCAAGCCCTGTTGAGTTTGAGTGTAATGCAAAGTTTTCATTGGTTTTGATTAGTTTGTTTAAAGCATGTTTAACCAAGTTATTTGCAGATTTTGTTGATGTTTGAGGGTGTCATCAATATAAACCCTCAGGAGACACAACTCCTCCAACTAGGGACACCTAGGGGTTCAAAGGCTTGTTGCATATGCTCAATGCAATCGTTTAGTTAGATGTTAAATGTTTTGTTAGATGTTAGTGTTTGGTGTGTTTTAATTCTAAGTTTGCTCGTGGACTAGCAAAAACCAGGTTTGGGGGTATTTGATAGTTCACATTTCGTATGCATTATTAGCATCCATATTTTGTGTCTTTGTGATGTTTTTGATCAAACTTGTTGCATTTTACATTATTTGGTGTTAGTGTGTAGTTAAGATTGTTTTAGGATCAATTGGAGGGCAATGAAGCAAAAACACCACATTTGGTGGCCGAGAGCTAGTTCAAGCATGGAGAACATCTTGTGAGTTAATTTGAAGTCCAAATGAAGAATTGAGGACAAGTTGGTTGCTAGAATTTCAGGAAATGATTTGGAAGGATAATGGTGCAATTCGGCCAGTTTGGGTGATTTTATGCATGGCACATGCATTGGATTCAGATTTGGTGGTTTCACACACCTTGCCATCAGGCCCGGCCCAGGCCCAGTGCCACAGGGGCAACTGTCCAGGGCCCAAAACTGAAAGGGGCACCCAAAAAAAAAATTAACTCAAATAACTAAGTATAAAAAAAAAAAAAATGTCCAAAGCCCAACAAAGATGAAACAAAAGCCTAGCAAAACACATTAAAAGGACCACTCGGTCCATGTTTTGGGCATCACAACCAACCAAAAAAAAACAAATAATAAAAAAGTACATTAAGGGGACCACTCGGTCCCCACTATCCCTAATTCCCTCAACCCTTTCCTGATATCCCCATTCCCAACTTCCCCACTTCCCTCCTCCTCCAGCCATCCTTGATCCCTGACCCTTTTCAACTGCAAGCTGCTGCGAAGGTCAAGTGCAAGATCATTCATTCACCACCAATTTTTTTGAGTTTTGAGGTAAACTAATTTTTTAAATTTGAATTATCAATTCATAATTTAATATAAAATTTTGTAAGTGAAGTGATATAGAATTATATGATAATTGATGTATAGAATTATTGACTAATTGAATTATTTGATTTCATTTCAAACCCAATTTTTAGGTTCAATTTTTATAATATGTTAGACTATGTGTTAGTGTTTTTATAATATATAATACGTGTTGGAATGATAATTTTGATAGGAAATTTTTGTTATATCATGTGTAGGTAATTTTTGCAAACAAATTATCGAAGCCATGTCTTTTAGAAAACAACTCTCTGGTAATATGAAAAGGAAAAAAAAGGCAAAGGATAAGGAAATTGCCGAAAGTTTAAGAGGATCTCTTAATAAATTTTTCTCTACAAAGAATGAGTCAGTTGAAAATTTGAGAGAAAATGATGTTGGTGAAGAGTCACAAAATGTTGTTGGGGAGTCTCATGATCATGAAAATGATAGTGATTTAGAAGAAAATGTTGGTGATGAGTCTCAAGACCATGAAAATGGTGGTGATGTGGATTTAAATGTTGATGGTGATCATATTGGTGTAGAGGAAAATATTGAATCTCTTGAACCTATTTTCCATTTAAACATTTATGATCCAAGAGTTTGGGATAGTCTTAATGTAGAAATGAGAGACTTACTTGTAGAAAATGGACCAATTCGAGAAACTAATCTCACTTATCCTAAGGACAAACTCTCTAGAAAATTCTCCTCACACTACTATGATCGAAAATTACCAACGGGTGAAATTTATAATAGGAAATGGCTCGTGTACTCAAAAGAGTTGGATAAAGTCTTTTACTTTTGTTGTAAATTGTTTAAAACAATTGCTTCAAAAAGTGAGTTAGCAAAAGATGGAATTAGTGATTGGAGACATCTTGGTGTGAAGCTTGATCAACATGAAAAGAGTGAGGGCCTAGCCCCCTAGCTTCGACTGGGTTCCAGCCCTCGTTAAATATTTTTTTTAAACATATGTTTCCGTATTACAAAAGGGCACATTTTGAGCTTTCGCACTGGGCACCCAAAAACTCAGGACCGGCCCTGCTTGCCATGCATTAATTCACATCTCCACCCTTACCATTAGTTAAACCATTCAGCCACACATTTTCACCCACAAATTCACCCATGCCGTGAGTTTTTAATCCTATGCCAGGCTGTCTTGGCAGTCATTCCACATGCATCTCCAAATACCACATGCATGCATTTCTCCATTGTGCCAAGCACTCACCATTTCAGAAAATGAATTCCCCCATCATTACACACACTAGCATTCCATATTTTACAATTGTTGAGATCCAATCTTGGATCTAAAATCTGAAACAATTATTCCTTGTTCTCCCTTTAAGTATTGTATTCAAGAAATCTGAAAGATACTAGATTCCATTCCATAACCCTACACTTTCATTTTCCATTCGAAACCTACATTCCATACTACTCCCATTGCATCTCTCACACACAAAAACACTCCATTTTCTGTCCATTCTCTACCATTTTCACTCAGAACATTCAACCTTAGCCGTGCCACAACCGTCCATAACACACTTGGAGGAGCCACACCACACTTGGAGGAGCTTGCACCGAAGGTCACTCTCAAGGGATCTTCAACACGGTTTTGCTTCAAGGGGTTCTTCTTCTTAATTCTATGTACACTCATGTTATATTTCTATGTCAAATCTTTGTAAACATGAAGTGTAACTAATCTCCTTCTAGGGATTCGATGTAGCCTAGCAAGACTGCCATGTAATTCATTTGGAATGCTTAGTTTTATCTTTCTATTTCTTGTGTCATTCTCTGATTTAATTGTAACCTTATGTGTTGATTTTAATGTTTGATCACCATTCGAATTAACCATAGGTTGTATAGCCAATCTTATAGCACACATCATGCATAACCTTGGCAGAAATGGGAATGATTAAAGGGGATGTTTTGCAAACATCATGCCGAGTGTTCCCTTGGTTTGTGAAAGTTTCTTGTGCATAACACATTCTTGATTAGGAATCCAAGTTGCATATCACAACTAGGTTCATGTTTAAGAATATTTAATCAAATCCACACATCATATGGTTGATTATATCTAAGTGAAACAAACTCAAGAAATTGATAGATTGCTAAGCATAAATCTGAGTTAACAAACATGGAATTAGTTTAGCTATGGCGAAACCGAATCCCTAGATTCATCTCCCTTAGTTTCACCTCCTTAGCTCCTTCTCTCTATTGATACAATCCCTAGCCTCAACTCCCTCGGTTCTACCTCAGTTTATTACTTGTTGCTTCATTTACTTGTAGCCATTTCATGTCCGTATGTTTCAAGATACAACTTCAAATCTGTTTAACTTGATTAGTTCTAAGTTCTAGTAAGTTTCTTGCAAAACAAGTGGTTATATAGGTCTAATTAGTCCCTGTGGATTCGACACCCTTACTTGTGTTCTTATACTCAACATGTTTGTAGCACTAGGAAGGAAAAACATCAACACATAGGCCCAAAATCGCTCCAAAACGCTCCAAAATGCACCTTTTTGCATACTTTGACCTTAGAACCTGAAATTGCACGAAAATGGCTTAAAGTACTAAATTTACTAGGTTCTAACAATGTTTGATTTAAGTGTGGGGGGGGGGGGGGGTAACCAAAGTGTTTTGATGCAAATTCGTAGGGTTTATCACTCATAACTTCTAAATGTTGTTCCTTGCTGTTTTTAAGTGTTTTTAAGCTGTTTTAGTGTGTTTTGATTCAAAAATCCGAAAATCCCATAAAAATTTGAAAAATTGTTTTAAAAACCCAAAAAGAGTTGTTTTTGTGTGTTTGTTTGTGTCTTAGGGTACCTTCCAACACAATGATGAGGATTCGGTTTGTAATTGCATGACTGTTAAAGAAAGTTGTAAACATGGATGAAAGTTTGATTTACTCTTTGGTTCATGCTTGGTTGTGGTTATAATTTATGAATTCACATGTAATCATGAAGGAAAAATGGGTTTTTGTAACATGCTTGAAGGAAGGAACTCAAACTAACGCTACAACCTTGTGAGACTTGAGCCTAAACGTTTATTTGGAGAGTTAATAATCTGTGCATTGTTGTTTTCTAAAAGTCGTTGCATGATCTCATTATTTGTTGCTTGGTTGCTACTTAGAAGGCGTTTCATCATTTAGTTCCAAACACTAGAACTTATGCCTAATTCATTCAAAGCATGTTATTGATTTGCATAACACATATTCAAGATGAAGTCGTGTAGTGACCACCATAGCCAAATACCATATCTCCCTAATTAATTGTGTTTTGTAGGTTTTAACCCCGTTGAGCCTTGTGTAGCCCATTTTCTTTGTTAACCCACATTATCCTCACCTAGCCTAGATTAGGACCATCCATACCTTTGTTCTTGAAGCATAGTAAAGCATAACTCAAGATGAATTCCTTTTGATCATCACATTGCAGAAAACAAGTGTGGGGGAAGGATTCTTGATATGTGGATGTGCCAAAGTCTTGAATAAGGCACGGGTAGAAGAAAAAAAAAAGAAAAAAAAATTTCGTGGAAAATAAAGAAGAAAAAAAGAAAAGTTGTGAAAAGAATAAAAAAGGAGTTGAAAAGATGAGAAAAAGAGTTCTTAAGTGTTGTTTGTTGAAGGAAAGGTCCAAAACATTGAATTCGGCCCTAATTATTGCTTGAATCTTCCCTTTGTGGTTAAAAAGTTGATTTCTGCATGCTAGGGGAATTCTAAGTTCAATTTCATTATGTTGCTTGCTATTGCTTTAAGAACGTTTGTTTTCCCTATCCTTTCGTTGTTAGCCAACTCCCCAAGCCCCATTACAACCCTTGACTTTAATCTTGAGTGTTGTGTGTTTCAATTTGTGTAGTTTGAATTTGGTATGAGCATATAGGTGTCACTGGTTCTCGCATCTAAGTAGTAGCATTCCATTCATGAGATCGTATCTAAACATGTTATTTAACTCCAGAAAATGCTTTTCTTGTTATACATGTATGTGAGCATTCGTTTTCATATTTACATCAATCTTCTCACATATAACTAGTGTAGGGTGTGTAGTTAGAAAATCTGAGTGAAAATAGAGTGCATATCTTGTAAGGAATTGAGGAAATTCTCTAAGGCATGTTACTACGTTCAAAACATCGTTTTAAATGATTATTTGTGAACTAGTAAGTAGTGACTATGATTAAGTATGTGCTCAAGTGTAAAGATGGCTAAAATCTGTGGGAATGATGATTTTTAACATGTCATGTGCATTGGAAATCCCTTAGGCGATTGTTGGAAGGTTTAGGTTGTGTTTTACTCGTTTTGCTTTGTTTTATTACTTTGTTTCGTTTTGTTTTGCTCGAGGACTACCAAAAGCTAAGTGTGGGGGAATTTGATAGGAGCATATATATGCACCTTAGTTTAGCTTGTTCTTGTGCATTTCTAGTGTTTTTCCTTAGTAAAGTAGTCTTTTAAGCTAGTTTGGTGTGTTTTCAGGTTTTAAGGACAAAGTGTGAAAAAGGAAGCCTTTTGGAGCAAATTAGAGCTTGGAATGAAATGCTTGGAGCCATGAGGATGGACGAAATTGAAGACTTGAAGATGATGATTCCTACTTGAGCAAGGTTTCCTAGTTGGAGTAGGAAAAGCCCTAATGGAAGATGGAGTCCTAGCTAAATTGGGTTTCCTAGTTGAAATGGGAATCCTAGTTGAAATTGGTTTCCTAGTTGAATTGGGAAACCTAGAAGATTGAAGTTTCCTACTCAAACAAGGTTTCCTACTTAATGAGTTGGAAGAGCTTAGAAATGAGGCATATGAGAATGCCAAAATCTACAAGGAAAGGACTAAGCTCTATCATGACAAAGCCATCCTAAGGAAGGAGTTTCACCAAGGTATGAAAGTACTTTTGTTTGACTCACGTTTGAGACTTTTTCCAGGGAAATTGAAGTCTAGGTGGGTTGGACCATTCAAGGTGGTGCAAACATTCCCCCACGGGGCTGTGGAGATTGAGAACATGAAGAATGGGACCTCTTTTAAAGTCAATGGGCAGAGATTGAAGCCATACTTGGACAATGTGGAGGATGAGCTAATGTATCAAGTGGTGGATTACCTTGAGTTTACAACACCGTGAACAATCTTCCATGTCTTGCCTAGACATTAAATAAAGCGCTTGCTAGGAGGCAACCTAGTGCGGTTTGTATTCTTTACTTATGTTGTGACTATGTTGTTTCCATGCCATATTCTTTGCCTACTTACACTACATTCGAATGTAAACCTTGAGGACAATGTTTAAGTTAGGTTTGGGGGTATTTTGGATGGAAAATGTTGTTGTTATGTTGTTTTGGACAAGTGTTTCTGTTTTAGTGTTGAAAAGCATGTTTTAGTGTTTGTTTGTGTTGTTTTGGTTAAATGTGTTTTTGCTTACTAATACAAATGTATATGAGAGCTATGTTTGCAAATAAACTTTGGGATCACTATGAAAAGTTTTGTATTTTGTTGGCATGTATAAAGTTGTAAAACTTGAAGATATGATGATAGAGGTACCATACTCAAATTCACAAAGAAGAATAGTGGAGACTACCCTAGTGAGTTATTTTGAGCCTAAATTGTTTCTTTGAGAGGGTTTAAAGTGTTTCTACTCCTATCTTTTCTTTCAATTTCACTCTAAATGATCTCATTGCTTCTATTTTGTTTGAATGCTAAGAATTACTCTCCTTTGTAGATACCATGTGTTTAGTACCATTCATGAATGAACTCAATGAGATGATGTTAGGCTATGCATGTTTTAACTACTAAATGGCTAAAATCCTATTCCTTTGTGTGCTCCATTCACCCTCTTTGCAGCCAAACACTTTTGCTTAATTCTTTCATCACCCACACACCATACTCTACCCCATTTTAGCTTAATGCAAGCCGTACCTTATAGCTTGGGGAATACCATGGTGATGAACTCTAAAGGTAGCTTGAATAATAGAACAAGATTGTGGCGTGTACCGAAGACCTATGTGAAGTGTGATTCTAAAAAAAAAAAAAAAAGAAGTTAACAAAGAAGAGAATCAAGTGAAAACAAGTTCCAAATCTCCTCATCATAAGACATAGGTCTTGGACGCCAAAAATGAAGATGAAAGAAGATAAATGCAAGTGAAAAGCATGGACCTCAAGGAAACTTTGGTATGCCCCAAGCTCTAGTATTCCATATCACTTCTTTCATAACCTACAACCTAAGCCTTACATTACAATCTTGAGAAAGACCTAGTTGATCATTGAGGATGTATTCATGGGTGATGGTAAGTGTATGGTTATCTATATTCTTGGTATTTAATTCATTTCATGAGATCTACTCAGAAATTGTGCTTTCATTTCAAGTTTCATATGTGAGAATTTTTGATTTCCTTTACATAACTTCACTCACATATGCTAGTGGAGAGACCAAAACCTTAGGATCTGAGTGAACACTTGAGTGGAACCGTGAGGAATAGAGTTGAGGCTAATTCTTTCTTAAGCATTTGGGTATGGTGACCTTGAAGTTGTAAGACATGGTGCACTATCTTTATATGTTTCACTTGATATGATTCTTTGGAATGGCAAGCCCTTTTGAGTTTGAGTGTAATACAAAGTTTTCATTGGTTTTGATTAGTTTGTTTAAAGCATGTTTAACCAAGTTGTTTGCAGATTTTGTTGATGTTTGAGGGTGTCATCAATGTAAACCCTCAGGAGACACAACTCCTCCAACTAGGGACACCTAGGGGTTCAAAGGCTTGTTGCATATGCTCAATGCAATCGTTTAGTTAGATGTTAAATGTTTGTTAGATGTTAGTGTTTTGTGTGTTTTAATTCTAAGTTTGCTCGTGGACTAGCAAAAACCAGGTTTGGGAGTATTTGATAGTTCACATTTCATATGCATTTATAGCATACATATTTGGTGTCTTGGTGATGTGTTCGATTTAAATTAGTTGCATTTTACATTGTTTTGTGTTAGTATGCAGCTATGTGTTTGTTAGGAGCAATTGGAAGGCAAATGAAGCAAAAACACCACTTTTGGTGTCCGAGCATTACTCCAAGCATGGAGAGGTGTTTGATGTGTTAATTTGAAGTCCATGTGAAGAATTGAGGACAAGTTGGTTGCTAGAATTTCAGGAATTGACAAAGGGTGCAATTCGGCCAGTTTGGGGAATTCTATGCATGGCACATGCATGGGATTCAGATTGGGAGGTTTAACACACCTTGCCATGCATTTGGTTACCCTTTTACCCCCTTTTTCACCTAGAACATTCACCCCCCATTTAGTTACACCATTCAGCCACAATTACACCACAAATTCACCCATGCCGTCAGTTTTATATTCATTAAAACCTGCCCTTGCAGTCATTCCACATGCTTCTTCATTTAAAACTACCACATGCTTGCCCATTCAACCCCATGCCGTGCCTTACCATTTCAGAATTTGAATTCCCCCATCATTACACACACTAGCTTTCCTTATTCTACATTTGTTGAGATCCAATCTTGGATCTAAATCTGAAAAGCTACTCCATCCATTCCTTTGAAGTGTAGTATTCAATGGAAATCTGAGGGTATTACATTCCATAACCCTACACTACTACACTCCATTCGACACCTACATTCTCTCTATTACACTCCATAAGCTAAGAGTTCCATACACAATATTCATTCCATTCAATCCATCACTCATACACCAAAAACACTCCATTTCCGTCCATTCTCTAGCATCCCACAAAAACCATCTCACCATAACCGTGTCACATTCATCTTCACTACCCTTGGAGGAACTACACCATACTTGGAGGAGCTTGCACCGAAGGTCACTACAAAAGGATCTTCAATACCGTTTTGCTTCAAGGGGTTCTTCTTCTTCTTAATTCTATGTACACTCATGTTATATTTCTATGTCAAATCTTTGTAAACATGAAGTGTAACTAATCTCCTTCTAGGGATTCGATGTAGCCTAGCAAGACTGCCATGTAACTCATTTGGAATGCTTAGTTTTATCTTTCTATTTCTTGTGTCATTCTCTGATTTAATTGTAACCTTATGTGTTGATTTTAATGTTTGATCACCATTCGAATTAACCATAGGTTGTATAGCCAATCTTATAGCACACATCATGCATAACCTTGGCAGAAATGAGAATGATTAAAGGGGAGGTTTTGCACACATCATGCCGAGAGTTCCCTTGGTTTTGTGAAAGTTTCTTGTGCATAACACATTCTTGATTAGGAATCCAAGTTGCATATCACAACTAGGTTCATGTTTAAGAATATTTAATCAAATCCACACATCATATGGTTGATTATATCTAAGTGAAACAAACTCAAGAAATTGATAGATTGCTAAGCATAAATCTGAGTTAACAAACATGGAATTAGTTAAGCTATGGTGAAACCGAATCCCTAGATTCATCTACCTTAGTTTCACCCCCCTAGCTCCTTCTCTCTAGTGAGACAATCCCTAGCCTCAACTCCCTCGGTTCTACCTCATTTTATTACTTGTTGTTTCATTTACTTGTAGCCATTTCATGTCCGTATGTTTCAAGATACAACATCAAATCTGTTTAAATTGGTTAGTTCTAGGTTCTAGTAAGTTTCTTGCAAAACTAGTGATTATATAGGTCTAATTAGTCCCTGTGGATTCGACACCCTTACTTGTGTTCTTATACTCAATATGTTTGTAGCACTAGGAAGGAAATACTTCAACAAAAATGGCGCCGTTGCCGGGGACTGATTTCAGTCCCTTGTAATTGCTTGTTTTGCTATTTAAACTTTGTTATTTTCATTCTAAGTAGAGTTTAGTTTTGTTTTCTGTTTAATCTTGTTTGTTTTGTTTTGTTTTAGGTAGTATATGTCACATAGACTTGTTGAGTTGGGCCAAAGAATTGAACGTTTGAAAGGCAACACTTTGGACAACTTTGTGCCAACAAGTTCATCCTTTGTCCGAGGAGAAGAAGAAGCAAGTTCATCTAGTTCCACAAGTGAAGCTTCTGAGCACATTCATAAGGAAAGAGGAGAAGAGATGGCTGCCAACCAAGATGAACTTAGAGCCTTGGAGGACTTTGCACAACCAATCATACCAAACTCTCCTTCATGCATCTTGCTCTCCACCGAAGCTAGAAACTATGATCTTAAGTCTTCACATTTTCATATGCTTCCTTCATTTTATGGCATACCTAATGAAGATCCTTTAGCTCATGTTAAAGAGTTTTACAATGTTGTGAGTGGTTTACCTTTGCAGGGAGTAAGTGAAGCAAACTTGAGGATGAGAGTGTTTCCTTACACTTTGAAAGACAAGGCCAAGAGTTGGTTGATGACCTTAGCTCCGGGTTCACTCACCACATGGGATGCCGTGGCTAAGAAGTTCTTGGAGAAGTTTTTCTCCACTCAAAAGACAGCCACATTAAGGGGACAAATCTTCAATTTCAAACAAGATGATGGAGAGCCTTTCAATGAGTGTTGGGAGCGTTTTAAAGGACATTTGTTGCAATGTCCACACCATGGGTTACCTCTTCACTTACAAATGCAAATTTTTTATGATGGATTAACCCAAACATGTCAATCCACAGTTGATAATGCCGCAGGTGGTGCTTTGAAGAAAAAGAATGCTCAAGAGTCTTACAACATTTATGAGATGTTGGGATCTAATGCTCAACACAAAGATGTAAGGGGTAAGAAACTTGGAGTGTATGAAACAAGTTCTAACCATGATCTTTCTTTGCAGGTAGCTAACCTAGAAAGAAAGCTTGAATCCGTGCTCAACTTGGTGCCAACACCAAGTGAGGTGTGTGCCATTTGCAACATACCAAGCCACCCTACTCATCAATGTCCATCTAGGGAGGCCTATCCCGAGTTTGTTCAAGAACAAGTGAACCTCATGAATTCTTACAATCAAAGGCCAAGGAATGATGCATTTTCAAACACATATAATCCGGGTTGGAGAGATCATCCAAACTTTTCATGGAAGAACAACAACAACTACCAAAATTTCCAACCAAGACCTCCCAATGCCAACCAAAATCAAGTCCAAAACTTCCAACCAAGACCTGCCCCTACACTTGAGGATACGGTTAAGTTGTTAGCTCAAAACACATTGCAATTCCAACAAGCCACAAATAGCACTTTCCAACAACATTCGGCTGCCCTAACCAAAATGGAGACACAATTGGGACAAATTGCAGATGCCTTGAACCAAAGAGAGGTTGGCAAGTTTCCAAGCCAACCCGTGATACTCCAAAGGAACCAAGAGCAAGCCAAAGCAATAACTACACTAAGAAATGGTAAGGTTATTGATAATAGAGTTGGAAATGAAGTTACTAATGAATTTGATCATGTGAATGTAGGTGCAAATGAGGAACCAAGCCATGCTTCTTCCTCAAATGAAGCACCAAACCTTCACAAGGCCGAGAAGCCTTACACTCCACCAATACCATTCCCTGGAAGACTTGCCAAGGGCAAGCAGGATAAGTCATTTAAAGAGATTTTTGATATTCTAAGTAAAGTAAATGTGAATTTACCTTTGCTTGATGTCATTAGGAACATGCCGGCTTATGGGAAATTCTTCAAGGAGTTAAACAACTACAAAAGGAAGTATGGACCACATGAGAAGGTAGTGGTGTCGGAGAATGTAAGTGCGGTGTTGCAAAGAAAACTTCCACCAAAGCTCAAAGATCCGGGAAGTTTTTCTATCAACATCACCATAGGGGACAAGAAAGTGGAGAAGGCCATGCTTGATTTGGGTGCTAGCATCAACTTAATGCCATACTCCGTGTACCTTCAACTAGGTTTGGGGGAATTGAAGGCCACAACCATTTCACTACAACTTGCGGACAGATCCGTGAAGTATCCAAGAGGTATAGTAGAGGACATTCTAGTTCAAATTGATAAACTAATCTTGCCTGTGGATTTTGTAGTGTTGGATATGGAAGAAGCACCTATACATGATAGAGAGTTGCCTATTTTGCTTGGAAGACCATTCATGGCCACGGCCAAGACCATCATTGATGTGCAAAATGGAATCCTCACTATGACAGTGCTAGGAGAGACCGTCCAATTCAAAGTGTTTGAGTCTCTTGCTCATCCTTCTTCATCTCTTGATTGCTATGCCATTGATGTGCTTGATTCACTTGTTTTCTCTAAGTTCTTGCAGGCACAATCCAATGAACCATTACAAACTGTTTTAACTCAATCTCAAGATGAGTTTGATGATGAAGATGCACTCATGGAAGTGGTTGCTGCCTTGGAAGCATTAGCACCGTATCCTTTTAATGTTTCACCTCTTGTAGAGTCATTAGAACCATCAAGGTCACATTTAATCCCTTCCATTGTTAAGGCACCTAAACTTGAACTTAAACCACTTCCACCACATCTAAAATATGCATATCTAGCTGAATTTGAAACTCTACCTGTTATCATAGCCTCGGACCTAACACCTAATGAAGAAGATAAACTACTTAGGGTGTTAAAAGAGTCCAAATCGGCTATTGGTTGGTCTATTGCAGATATCAAGGGAATAAGCCCTACTAGGTGCATGCATAGGATCCTCTTGGAGGATGGAGCAAAGACAACCCGTGAGCCACAAAGAAGGCTCAATCCACACATGAAAGAAGTTGTTAGGGATGAAGTCTTGAAGTTGTTAGATGTGGGGATCATATATCCCATTTCTGATAGCAAATGGGTGAGTGCCATTCAAGTGGTACCAAAGAAGGTGGGAATCACGGTGATGAGGAATGAAAACAAAGAGCTTGTGACCATAAAACCCACGGCTAGTTGGAGAGTTTGCACCGATTACAGGAAGTTGAATTCTAACACTAGAAAAGATTACTTTCCCATGCCTTTCATAGATCAAATGCTTGAGAGATTGGCAGGTTATTCACACTATTGTTTTCTTGATGGTTACTCAGGTTACAATCAAATTGCAATTGCCCCGGAGGATCAAGAGAAAACAACATTCACATGTCCATTTGGCACATTTGCATATAGGAGAATGCCCTTTGGACTTTGCAATGCCCCGGCCACATTCCAAAGATGTATGTTGGCAATCTTTTCTGACATGGTGGAGAGGTTCATTGAGGTATTCATGGATGATTTTTCAGTGTTTGGTTCTTCTTTTGATGAATGTCTTAACCATCTCTCTTTAGTGCTTCAAAGGTGCCAAGAAACAAATTTGGTTCTCAATTGGGAGAAATGCCAATTCATGGTGAAACAAGGCATTGTTTTAGGCCATGTGATCTCTAGCAAAGGAATGGAGGTAGACAAAGCCAAAATTGACATTATCAACACTATGGCAGCTCCTACAACCGTGAAGGGAGTGAGAAGTTTCTTAGGGCATGCAGGCTTTTATAGACGTTTCATTAAGAACTTTTCAATGATAACTCGGCCTCTATGCAATTTGTTAGCTAAAGATGTTGTGTTTCACTTTGATAAAGCTTGTATGGATGCATTCAATACTTTGAAACATGAACTAACCTCGGCTCCTATCATTATGGCACCAGATTGGTCTCTACCTTTTGAATTAATGTGTGATGCCTCTGATTATGCTATTGGTGCAGTTTTAGGACAAAGGGTTAACAAACTCCCACATGTGATCTATTATGCAAGCCGTACTCTCAATGATGCTCAACTCAACTACTCCACAACTGAAAAGGAGTTGCTTGCTATTGTCTTTGCATTAGAGAAATTTAGATCATATCTTGTGGGATCTAAAGTCATTGTGTTTTCTGATCATGCAGCCCTTAGGTATTTGATGACAAAGAAGGATGCTAAACCGCGCCTAATTAGATGGATACTCTTACTACAAGAGTTTGATTTGGAAATTCGAGATAAGAAGGGAAGTGACAATGTTGTGGCTGACCATTTGTCTAGGCTTGATGAGAACCATGGAGTTGGACAACCCTTGCCTCTAAATGAATCATTTCCAGATGAACAACTCTTTGTTGTTCAAAAAAAGGAACCATGGTATGCTGATTTTGTCAATTACCTTGCTTGTGGTGTATTTAGAAATGACATTTCTTTTCAGGAAAGAAAGAAGTTCCTTGCCATAGTAAAGCATTACATTTGGGATGAACCATACTTGTTTAAGTATTGTCCTGACCAAATCATTAGGAGATGTGTCCCAGAAAGTGAGCAACAAAGCATTCTAACATTTAGCCATACATTGGCATGTGGAGGACATTTTGGTGCCAAAAAGACATCCCTAAAGGTTTTACAATTTGGTTTCTTCTGGCCTACTCTATTCAAAGATGCTTTTGATTTTTGTTCTAAGTGTGATAGGTGCCAGAAAATGGGGAACATAAGCCGAAGGAATGAGATGCCTTTGAACAACATTTTGGTGATTGAACTCTTTGATGTTTGGGGAATCGACTTCATGGGACCATTCCCATCCTCTTTTGGTTACTTATACATTTTAGTGGCAGTAGATTATGTGTCCAAATGGGTTGAAGCCATTGCTACAAGAACTAATGATCATAAGGTTGTGTTGAATTTTCTTAAAGATGTGATTTTTTGTAGGTTTGGAACACCAAGAGTTATTATTAGTGATGGTGGTACCCATTTCTGCAACAAACCTTTTGAATCCTTGATGAAGAAGTACAACATCAACCACAAAGTATCTACCCCGTACCATCCTCAAACCTCGGGCCAAGTGGAGATTAGCAATAGGGAGATCAAGAACATTTTGATGAAAACCGTGAGCCCTACAAGGAAGGATTGGTCATTGAGGTTGAATGATGCACCTTGGGCATATAGGACAGCATACAAGACTCCCATTGGCATGAGTCCATATCGACTTGTGTTTGGGAAAGCTTGTCATTTGCCAATGGAGCTTGAACACCGTGCATATTGGGCCATCAAGAAGTTCAACTTTGATTACAAAGATGCGGGCATAGCAAGAAAGCTCCAACTTAATGAGTTGGAAGAGCTTAGAAATGAGGCATATGAGAATGCCAAAATCTACAAGGAAAGGACTAAGCTCTATCATGACAAAGCCATCCTAAGGAAGGAGTTTCACCAAGGTATGAAAGTACTTTTGTTTGACTCACGTTTGAGACTTTTTCCAGGGAAATTGAAGTCTAGGTGGGTTGGACCATTCAAGGTGGTGCAAACATTCCCCCACGGGGCTGTGGAGATTGAGAACATGAAGAATGGGACCTCTTTTAAAGTCAATGGGCAGAGATTGAAGCCATACTTGGACAATGTGGAGGATGAGCTAATGTATCAAGTGGTGGATTACCTTGAGTTTACAACACCGTGAACAATCTTCCATGTCTTGCCTAGACATTAAATAAAGCGCTTGCTAGGAGGCAACCTAGTGCGGTTTGTATTCTTTACTTATGTTGTGACTATGTTGTTTCCATGCCATATTCTTTGCCTACTTACACTACATTCGAATGTAAACCTTGAGGACAATGTTTAAGTTAGGTTTGGGGGTATTTTGGATGGAAAATGTTGTTGTTATGTTGTTTTGGACAAGTGTTTCTGTTTTAGTGTTGAAAAGCATGTTTTAGTGTTTGTTTGTGTTGTTTTGGTTAAATGTGTTTTTGCTTACTAATACAAATGTATATGAGAGCTATGTTTGCAAATAAACTTTGGGATCACTATGAAAAGTTTTGTATTTTGTTGGCATGTATAAAGTTGTAAAACTTGAAGATATGATGATAGAGGTACCATACTCAAATTCACAAAGAAGAATAGTGGAGACTACCCTAGTGAGTTATTTTGAGCCTAAATTGTTTCTTTGAGAGGGTTTAAAGTGTTTCTACTCCTATCTTTTCTTTCAATTTCACTCTAAATGATCTCATTGCTTCTATTTTGTTTGAATGCTAAGAATTACTCTCCTTTGTAGATACCATGTGTTTAGTACCATTCATGAATGAACTCAATGAGATGATGTTAGGCTATGCATGTTTTAACTACTAAATGGCTAAAATCCTATTCCTTTGTGTGCTCCATTCACCCTCTTTGCAGCCAAACACTTTTGCTTAATTCTTTCATCACCCACACACCATACTCTACCCCATTTTAGCTTAATGCAAGCCGTACCTTATAGCTTGGGGAATACCATGGTGATGAACTCTAAAGGTAGCTTGAATAATAGAACAAGATTGTGGCGTGTACCGAAGACCTATGTGAAGTGTGATTCTAAAAAAAAAAAAAAAAGAAGTTAACAAAGAAGAGAATCAAGTGAAAACAAGTTCCAAATCTCCTCATCATAAGACATAGGTCTTGGACGCCAAAAATGAAGATGAAAGAAGATAAATGCAAGTGAAAAGCATGGACCTCAAGGAAACTTTGGTATGCCCCAAGCTCTAGTATTCCATATCACTTCTTTCATAACCTACAACCTAAGCCTTACATTACAATCTTGAGAAAGACCTAGTTGATCATTGAGGATGTATTCATGGGTGATGGTAAGTGTATGGTTATCTATATTCTTGGTATTTAATTCATTTCATGAGATCTACTCAGAAATTGTGCTTTCATTTCAAGTTTCATATGTGAGAATTTTTGATTTCCTTTACATAACTTCACTCACATATGCTAGTGGAGAGACCAAAACCTTAGGATCTGAGTGAACACTTGAGTGGAACCGTGAGGAATAGAGTTGAGGCTAATTCTTTCTTAAGCATTTGGGTATGGTGACCTTGAAGTTGTAAGACATGGTGCACTATCTTTATATGTTTCACTTGATATGATTCTTTGGAATGGCAAGCCCTTTTGAGTTTGAGTGTAATACAAAGTTTTCATTGGTTTTGATTAGTTTGTTTAAAGCATGTTTAACCAAGTTGTTTGCAGATTTTGTTGATGTTTGAGGGTGTCATCAATGTAAACCCTCAGGAGACACAACTCCTCCAACTAGGGACACCTAGGGGTTCAAAGGCTTGTTGCATATGCTCAATGCAATCGTTTAGTTAGATGTTAAATGTTTGTTAGATGTTAGTGTTTTGTGTGTTTTAATTCTAAGTTTGCTCGTGGACTAGCAAAAACCAGGTTTGGGAGTATTTGATAGTTCACATTTCATATGCATTTATAGCATACATATTTGGTGTCTTGGTGATGTGTTCGATTTAAATTAGTTGCATTTTACATTGTTTTGTGTTAGTATGCAGCTATGTGTTTGTTAGGAGCAATTGGAAGGCAAATGAAGCAAAAACACCACTTTTGGTGTCCGAGCATTACTCCAAGCATGGAGAGGTGTTTGATGTGTTAATTTGAAGTCCATGTGAAGAATTGAGGACAAGTTGGTTGCTAGAATTTCAGGAATTGACAAAGGGTGCAATTCGGCCAGTTTGGGGAATTCTATGCATGGCACATGCATGGGATTCAGATTGGGAGGTTTAACACACCTTGCCATGCATTTGGTTACCCTTTTACCCCCTTTTTCACCTAGAACATTCACCCCCCATTTAGTTACACCATTCAGCCACAATTACACCACAAATTCACCCATGCCGTCAGTTTTATATTCATTAAAACCTGCCCTTGCAGTCATTCCACATGCTTCTTCATTTAAAACTACCACATGCTTGCCCATTCAACCCCATGCCGTGCCTTACCATTTCAGAATTTGAATTCCCCCATCATTACACACACTAGCTTTCCTTATTCTACATTTGTTGAGATCCAATCTTGGATCTAAATCTGAAAAGCTACTCCATCCATTCCTTTGAAGTGTAGTATTCAATGGAAATCTGAGGGTATTACATTCCATAACCCTACACTACTACACTCCATTCGACACCTACATTCTCTCTATTACACTCCATAAGCTAAGAGTTCCATACACAATATTCATTCCATTCAATCCATCACTCATACACCAAAAACACTCCATTTCCGTCCATTCTCTAGCATCCCACAAAAACCATCTCACCATAACCGTGTCACATTCATCTTCACTACCCTTGGAGGAACTACACCATACTTGGAGGAGCTTGCACCGAAGGTCACTACAAAAGGATCTTCAATACCGTTTTGCTTCAAGGGGTTCTTCTTCTTCTTAATTCTATGTACACTCATGTTATATTTCTATGTCAAATCTTTGTAAACATGAAGTGTAACTAATCTCCTTCTAGGGATTCGATGTAGCCTAGCAAGACTGCCATGTAACTCATTTGGAATGCTTAGTTTTATCTTTCTATTTCTTGTGTCATTCTCTGATTTAATTGTAACCTTATGTGTTGATTTTAATGTTTGATCACCATTCGAATTAACCATAGGTTGTATAGCCAATCTTATAGCACACATCATGCATAACCTTGGCAGAAATGAGAATGATTAAAGGGGAGGTTTTGCACACATCATGCCGAGAGTTCCCTTGGTTTTGTGAAAGTTTCTTGTGCATAACACATTCTTGATTAGGAATCCAAGTTGCATATCACAACTAGGTTCATGTTTAAGAATATTTAATCAAATCCACACATCATATGGTTGATTATATCTAAGTGAAACAAACTCAAGAAATTGATAGATTGCTAAGCATAAATCTGAGTTAACAAACATGGAATTAGTTAAGCTATGGTGAAACCGAATCCCTAGATTCATCTACCTTAGTTTCACCCCCCTAGCTCCTTCTCTCTAGTGAGACAATCCCTAGCCTCAACTCCCTCGGTTCTACCTCATTTTATTACTTGTTGTTTCATTTACTTGTAGCCATTTCATGTCCGTATGTTTCAAGATACAACATCAAATCTGTTTAAATTGGTTAGTTCTAGGTTCTAGTAAGTTTCTTGCAAAACTAGTGATTATATAGGTCTAATTAGTCCCTGTGGATTCGACACCCTTACTTGTGTTCTTATACTCAATATGTTTGTAGCACTAGGAAGGAAATACTTCAACACTAATGGATTTGGCTTTCTAGAAGGTCTAAACCTGATTTGCCTAGGGTTAGAAGCCTATATAAACCACCTAGGTGCCGCATATCATTCATTCATTCACTCCACAATTCAGAAATTCGCCCAAACCTCTCCTAAGCCTTTGCCGCAGCCACTAAACACCCTTCTCCCTAGTTTTAGGTTCTTGCCGCACCATCTACCTCCCATAAACACTACTACATCCATCCATAACCATTTATCCATGCACCTAAACCCTTAGAACCTGATCTAGACCCTTTGCCGCACCAAGGAGGAGGAGAAGGAAGCTTGGAAGTTCATGCAATTCAAGTTCGCGTCGCTGGAATTTCTAGGTGTTTATTTTCCTTTGATTTCAATGTTTAAATTTAATTCTCTTTGTTTTGTGCGTATGAGGAACTAAACCCCCCTGGCTAGGGGGGGGATTCGAAATACATGTTTATGCTTGTGATATGAATTGATTACTTCTAATTGCGGTTTCATAAGTTACGAAATCAATTTACTTATCTATGTGAATTACATTGGTTTGTGTGTGTTGGTTGAGAGTGCACGCTTAATTATCATGCATAAATTGAAAGCTAGGATATAAGGAAGTTTCACCTAATCGTTATGGACTTATATTCACAAGTAGTAAAGGTTGATGATCTCAATCGAGTTAAGTAAATTCTTGGCATAAGTTTCATGCAATCATAGTAATGAGTGCTTCGTCAATGCTTATGGTTTTCATATAACTTAATATTCTTGCTTGTATCTCTATTATGCAATCATGTAGGGGACTTGTGGGGAATGCTTTGGGTTGTCGTATGCAATCATCCAATTCAATAACTTTAGGAAAATCTGATGGTTAATTTAAGCGAACCTAATTAACTTGGGGCGTTGAGAATTCATGGTTTATTGAAAAGCAATTGGAAATCGTTTCGTATGCAAGTATAACATGTGTGGAGATGAACCCCTTAGCTAGCCTTTCATCCATTGTTTTAAGCCAAATTCGTTTTAAAATCTGTTTTGATTTACAAGTTTATGTTTTGTTTTTAAATTCGTCAAAACCAATCCCCCCTTTTGTTTTCAAGTGTCAAATTAGTTAGAAATTGTTTTGATTTGTGTTTTTAAGTGTTTTGAGTCAAAGTTATAAGTATTTTCGTCCAAAATCTTCTTTAGTGTTCAAAACTGCCCAGAAAGTGATTTTAAGGCAGTTTTGAGTGTTTTTTGTGTTATTTTGAGTCTTTTGGTTTATTTTGGTGTTTCAAGTTCTAGTTTTGCATTGTTTGAGTCTAGTTAGTGTTTTAAACTTTGTTCTTACGTTTTTGAGTCAATTCCAAGTGAATTTGCAATCCCTCCTAATCCCCAGCCTAGAACGATCCCTACTTGCGTATTTGCTACAATTGATAAAAAGAGGGTTTAATTTGTGTGCTTATATATTTCACATCAGGGATATCACCAAATAGAGAAGTGAAGTACACCATCGATCCACTTCCTTGTACTACACCAGTTTTCCTTGCATCTTTTTGAACAAGTCCTACATCATTGAGAGAACTTACTTATTAAATCTTACCTATTAGGAATGTATCCAATGAAACACCTTATCAGAGGAACCTCGAACCTATTCTTGAAGGCGAAAGTCTGAACCTTAGGATTGTACCTAGATTTGAGCAACTCAATCAGGTGACGACGAAAAGCTATTAACCGATACTTTGAATTGTTGGCCTTTTCGATAAACTTCTTGAGCCTTAGTTGTCTTCCATAAGCTGACGAAGTCGTAGTAGTCTTACGGATGACTTTCTCATTTATCTGATGCAGGGTGCAATGGCTAAAAACAAAATAAAGTGAAAAGGGAAACTAATATATAGGATCCACTATTTCCTAGTGTGAGGAGAGACCTGAAAACCCCAAAACCTTGTCTCTAGTACCAGCTTACAACGTAGATACTAGAAGAACAAAGCAAAACAATCTCACAAAGAGAAAGGCACAAACTGAGAAACTTCTCTGAATATTTCATTCACCAACAAAAACATTCGACTCCCTCATCTTATAGAAAGAAATTGCTTTCATAACCATTTTGTAACGTACATTCAGAAATTAAAAAAGGCAATAAACATCAAAATGTTGGAAATGTGCCCTAAAGCCAATTATATGATGATACTTTACGGACATTTCAAATGTTAAACTAATCTAGTTTAATATATATATATATATATATATATATATATATATATAAAGGGTAAAGATTATTATTTAAAGCCGTCTCATATAAATGTTATATGCTTTAACGATAAGTCCAAGGAATATGTAATTGGGAGAATGTGATCTAAAGAAGTTGGGGTTAGGTCATCTTTGACTATGTCAAAGTCACTCCATCAGAGGTTGTCCAAGGCATAGTTGGGGTTAAGCCACTTAGCCATGGAGGTGAGTGAATGCGCAACAAGGGATCTCTAACCTTCAAACCATTTGAGGGAAAATACTCTATGATGTGATTAAGAATCTCTGGCCAGAGTATGAATGAGATTTAGGAAGTCGTTGCAAATCACATTCAAGGTAATTATATAAGTTAAAATAATCACATTGAATAGTAGACAGAAATAAACTATCAAACCAAACAATGTGATTAGAGTATTGTATTAGAGAAAGATTGTATTGCATTGTAATCCCATACTGAATAGGTTCTCCCCCTTGATAGGAGCATATTTATGCTACTTAGTTAGCTTGTTTTCTTGCACTTACATAGTTAGTTATCGTTTATTATAGTGATTTAAGATATTTTCGTGTATTTGTAGGTTCAAATGGCAAGTGAAGCAAGAAAGTGCGTTTTGGTGCATTTTAGAGCTAAATTGAGCTTAAATGGAGTACATGCATATGGAGCACCATGGATGGATGATGCGAAATATATAAGCACACAAATTAAACCCTCTTTTTATCAATTGTAGCAGAATATGTAAGTAGGGATCGTTCTAGACCGGGGATTAGGAGGGATTGCAAAATCACTTGAAATTGACTCAAAAACGTATAAACAAAGTTTAAAACACTAAACTAGACTCAAAGAATGCAAAACTAGACTTTAAAACTCTAAAACAAACCAAAAGACTCAAAACAGCACAAAAACACTCAAAACTGCTTAAAAACACTTTCTGGACAGTTTTGGACTCTAAAGGAAGATTTTGACGAAAATACTTTATAACTTGACCCAAAACACTCAAAAACACAAACTAAGACACTTCTAACTATTTTGACACTTCAAAACAAAGGGGGATTTGGGTTTTGACGAATTTGAAAACAAAACTTAAAACTTGTAAAACAAACAGATTTGAAAACGATTTTGGTTTTAAAAATAGATGGATGGGAAGCTAGCTAAGGGGTTCATCTCCACACATGTTATACTTGCATATAAAACGATTTCCAATTGCTTTTCAATAAACCATGAATTCTCAACGCCCCAAGTTAATTAGGTCCGCTTAAATTAACCTTCAGATTTTCCTAAATTCATTGAATTGGATGATTGCATACGACAACCCAAAGCATTCCCCACAAGTCCCCTACATGACTGCATAATAGAGATACAAGCAAGAATCATTAAGTTCTATGAAAACCATAAGCATTGACGAAGCACTCATTACTATGATTGCATGAAACTTGTGCCAAGAATTTACTTAACTCGATTGAGATCATCAACCTTTACTACTTGTGAATATAAGTCCATAACGATTAGGTGAAATTTCCTTATATCCTAGCATTCAATTTATGCATGATAATTAAGCGTGCACTCTCAACCAACACACACAAATCAATGTAATTCACATAGATAAGTAAATTGAATTCATAACTTATGAAACGCAATTAGAAGTAATCAACTCATATCGCAAGCATAATCATGTGTTTCGAATCCCCCCCTAGCCAAGGGGGGGTTTAGTTCCTCATACTCACAACACAAAGAGCATAGAATTTAAACATTGAAATCAAAGGAAAAGAAACACCTAGAAATTCCAGCGACACAACTTGAATTGCATGAACTCCAAGCTTTCCTTCTCCTCTCCTTGGTGCGGCAAAGGTCTAAAACAGGTCCTAAGGGTCCTATGTGTATGGATTAATGGTGGTGAATGGCTGTAGTAGTGTTTAGGGCTGGTGGGTGGTGCGGCACAAACTAAAAACTAGGGAGAATGGTGTTTTGGGGCTGCGGCAAGGGTGTGGAGAGGCTTAGGCGAATTTCTGATGTTGTGGAGTGAATGATGGAGGCTTAGAAGGTGCGGCAGAAATTGTTTTTGAGAGAATGGGTGATAGATCGTGCGGCACTCATAAGCACATATATATATAGGCACCCTAAACCGAAGTTTCAAAAGTGGATGAAGATGTGAAGAATGGAATTAAAGGCGAATGACGAATAAAGAGTCAAAAGTGGAAACCGAAGTTTCTAAGTTTGGAAGTTTCTAATTCCGAAGGTTTCCATTTTTGAAGAGTTTCTATTCTTGGAATGGAGATGTCCTAATCTTGTCTAGAAGGCCATTTTTTTGGGCCTATGTCAATGCCGCACCATCTAAGCCTTATCCATCTTGGATTTCAGATTTGAGTGGCCTTGTTTTGGGTTAATTGGGCCAAAGCTATTTTTCCTTGTGGACTTCCACTTTGTGCCGCACCTAGGGCTTTCTAGAACTAATTTTGCCTTGCCTTGCAAGGCCTTTCCTTGGCCCTAACAAATCAGCCGCACCTAAACCCTAGCCCACCCTCTTTGTGCCGCACATAATTCTTTCTAGAAACCCTAGCCCTTTAAACCAAATCAGCCGCACCCTAGGGCCCAATTCCCTTTAGTTTCTGATTGTTTTAACCTAATTTCTGATGGATTTGGCCTTCTAGAAGCCTTAAAACTGATTCACCTAGGGTTAGAAGTCTATATATTTGTGTTTAAGGGTTGGCCGCAAAAATCATCATTCCCCACTCAGAAACTAAAGTGCCGCACCCTTCCTCTCATCCATTCCGCAACCATTCATCCCCTTTCTCCCTTATTTGCAACCCTTGCCGCAACTCCATAGCCACCACCACTCAGCCACCATCCCTACAACCCTTGCCGCACCTTCCCACCATCATCACCACCGTGTGCAGCCACTTTGGGAGGAGCTAGAAGCCTTGCTGTGCAGTCCAAAGGGGGGGGAGTACCTTGCGCATGCAATCTGCCACCATTGGAGTGTTTGGAGTTCTTTCTCTTCTTGTTTCTGTTTTCATGTTTAATTTAATTTGTTCTTCAATCATGTTAAACATGTGGAACTAATTTCTTTATAGTTAGAGGCGAATTTGAAGCCATGGACATATGTTGGTTATGATTTGATTTACTCCAGTTATGAATTCATGAACTTTGGATGTGGTTTACTTTTCTGTTTTGATGAAGAACTTGTTTATGTATGTGGGTTGAGGGTCGACACTTAATTGGCATGCTTAAACTTGATGCTAGGATATAAGGGAATTTCACCTAATCGTTATTAACTTATATTCATGAGTTGTAAAGATCGCTAGTCACGATTATGTTTAGTAAACCCAAGGTTGGATTAACATGCGTATTCCATAGTTATGAATGCCTAGTCGTTGTTTATGATTTCCATTGAGCGTAATGATTCTTGTTGAATGTCTCTATCATGCGTATTCCATAGTTAGGGACTTTGATGAGGAATAATTTGGTTGCGATGCGTATTCCATTCAATTCAATGAATTTAGGGAAATCTGAGAATTAATTAGTTCAATACAATTAATTTGGGGCATCGTCATTCATAAGTTCATTGAAATCATAACTGGGAATCAAGTTGTATGCATATGTTCATGTGTGGATAAGGAACCCTCTAACTAGTTTGTCTCATCATTCAATTCATTAGAAATCTGTTTTAGAATCTGTTTTATTTTCAAGTTTCTGTTTTAATTCTAAATTCGTCAAAACCAATCCCCCATTTATTTTAAAGTGTTAGATTAGTTAGAAATACATTTAGATTGTGTTTCTAGGAGTTTTGAGTCAAGTTAGAACCAATTTTCGTCAAAAATTGTGTTTGTGCTCAAAACTGCCCAGAAAGTGGTTTTGAGGCAGTTTTGAGTGTTTCTGGGCTGTTTTGAGTCTTTTGCTTTGTTTAAGTGTTTTAAACTCTAGTTTTGCATTCTTTGAGTCTAGTTTAGTGTTTTACATTGTGTTTTTACGTTTTTGAGTCAGTTTCACATTGATTAGCATCCCTAGTTAATCCCCGGTCTAGAACGATCCCTATTTGCTCATATACTACAATTGTCATTCATAGGGTTTAATTTGAGTGTCAATCTAATTCTCACATCACCCCTCTTCTCATTAGCTTGGGTAGCCATGACATACTGCCACTCAAGGTTTGTGGAAGCCTTAAAGGTGTATAATCACTAAAGGGAGAATTGAAAGTAAGTTTCAATTCACAATCGATCATTAAGAGATACAATCTCCCACTACCTTGCTAAAAGGAACCTAATGGATCGTACACCGTGTAAGGTAGAAATTGAAGAAACAATGGAGCTAAGTAAGAACAATTCAATGGTTTAATTTTTTATGGTTAGGATTAATTAATATGTTAATTAATCAAATGAATAAGTTCGTTTTAGACCTCGAGTTAGTTTTGGACCTTGTCTTCGAACGTCAAGCCCATTGACTTAAGTTGTATGACAACTTAAAGACTAATAATTCACAAAGGCCCAAACAGCCCAAAACCTTTAAGAAGGCCTTCCATATTGATGTAAGAGAGGTTTTGGTTGTTTTGTCACTTAAGTGAAGTTACTATATAAGGGACTTTATAGCCTAAACACATTGGGGGTTCTCTTTTGAGGCAATTGGAAAGAAAAGTTTCTCCTTTTTCTCTCTAGGATGCCGGCCCCCTTGGAGGGGATAAGCTAGCAATCCTTCTTCCTCCAAGGTCACTTATTTCTTCTTCAAGTCTCTCCTTGGTGTGGAGACTTAGAGGTTCTCAATTTTGGGAACTTGGAGAATCCATTCAACCATCCTCCCCTAAGAAATCCATGGAGCTAAGAAGTAAGGAATGAAGGCCCTCTCTCTTGGGTGATTATCCTTTGCTAAGCAAAGATGTGCTTCAAGGGTATAAAAGTTTCTCAACTCACTTTGTTCTTGAGTTGAGTCTTGGTTCGCCATAGCTATTAAGCTTTGAATTTCATGGGCAAAATTTTGTTTTGAGTGCATACAAGCATGATTCCGCCTTTAATTGTTAGTTGCATGTTATAGATGTTGCTCAAATGGACTTGTTTTTCACAAATTTTCCTTCAAGTACTATCAAGAGCCTAGGTCTAGTAGTTAGTGAATCCTTTTGGGTTTTGTAGTTCATAGTCTTTGATTTGAATGTTGTAATTGTTACAAGCTTTATTCTTGCTTCTTTGAATGTAAATTTTGCTTGAAAATTTGCCATCTCAAATGCTATAGATGTAGTTCATATGAGCATGAATTTTGGAGGTAAAATTTGGTGCTATGTTTATGGGGAAATTCGGCCAAATCCAAAGGGTGGATTTTTGGGTTCATGTTTGTCTTGTTAAAAGTGTTAAAAGTGTTTTAAAGTGACTTTTGGAACCCCCCCCCAAAGTACCCTAGGATGTTAACCCTCTTTTGAGTAGTGAAAATTTGAGTTTTATTGAGTGAAAACATTCATGGAGCTCTTATGGGTTTTCATGGATGTTCTTCAATGTTCTTGCTTTGTTCATACCAAGAACAAAATGTTTAGTGTTTTGATTCAAAGTTTTTGGTTATATACATAAAGTCTTGTTTTATTATGGATGATGTGACTTTTCAATCAACAAGACAATTTTGAAAAAAAGTGAATGAAAGTTGAAAATGTGTTTGAAATTTTGTACATGATTGGTACTTCTCTTACACACCCATACCTATTTTTTCAACACCATACCTGATAGGAGCATATTTATGCACCTTAGTTTAGCTTGTTCTTGTGCATTTATAGTGTTTTTCCTTAGTAAAGTAGTCTTTTAAGGGCAAAGTATGCATAAGGATGCATTTTGGAGCAAATTAGAGCTTGGAATGGATATCATATGCTTGGAGCCAAGAGGATGGACAAAATTGAAGACTTGAAGATGATGATTCCTACTTGAGCAAGGTTTCCTAGTTGAAGTAGGAAAATCCCTAATGGAAGTGGAATCCTAGTTGAATTAGGATTCCTAGTTGAAATTGGTTTCCTAGTTGAATTAGGATTCCTAGTTGAAATTGGTTTCCTAATTGAATTAGTATTCCTAGTTGAATTGGGATTCCTAGAAGATTGAAGTTTCCTACTCAAACAAGGTTTCCTACTTGAAGTAGGAAAGGCAAATCCCAATGGCCTCAAGTTGCAACAACAAAGAAGTTTTCCAAGTCCAAGAAGGAAAAGGAATCCAAGATGAAGAAGGAGAAGAATTCCAAAAATGAAGAAGGATTAGTTTTCCTAATCCTAGAAGATGAAGGTCTCCTAAACATTGTTGGACACAAATGGATGGTTCTAGAACATTCCCTTACACCTTATCCCTTCTAGAGGACTTATCCCCTCAAATCCGTGCACTTTACCTTATCTTGGAGGGTTTCTAGAAGCCTTAGGTGCCCTATCCTATCTTTGCCATGGGTTTTATCCAATTCCCCTTAGTTTTAGGCATTCTAGAAGGCCTATCCTAATCCCTACAAACCTGCCGCACCCTACCTTCTAGATGGACCTAATCCCTTGCCTTGCAAGGCTTTCTAGAAGCCTATCCTAATCCCTACCAATCTGCCGCAAGTCTCCCTTGTCCTTTGGGGTTTCCTACCTTCTAGATGGCCTATTCCTATGGGGTTTAGATGATGTATTCCTTCTCTAATTCCTATGCCTTAAACCTGCACCCTAAACACTATAAATAGAGGCCCTTGCCGCACCATTTAATTCATGCACTCCTCTACATTCACAATTCACAAATCACTCTCCCTTTGCTGCAAAAACCTTCACCATTCACCATAGTTTACATCCTTGCCGCACCCCCCATCCCTCCTAAACACTACCATACCACCCCATATCCATTCATCCATACACATACCATCCAAAACCTGTCCCTAGACCTTGTGCCACAACAAAGAGGAGGAGAAGAGGGCTTGGACGTTCATGCAATTCAAGTTCGAGTCGCTGGAATTATTAGGTGTTTTCTCTCCTTTGATTTCAATGTTTAAATTTAATTCTCTTTGTCTTGTACGTATAAGGAACTAAACCCCCCTTGGCTAGGGGGGGATTCGAAACCATGATCATGCTTGCTATATGATTTGATTACCTCTAATTGCGTTTCATATGTTGTGAATTCAATTTACTTATCTATTTGAATTAAATTGATTTGTGTGTGTTGGTTGAGAGTGCACGCTTAATTGTCATGCATAAATCTAATGGTAGGATATAAGGAAGTTTCACCTAATCGTTACAAACTTATATTCACAAGTAGTAAAAGTTGATGATCTCAATTGCGTTAAGTAAATTCTTGGCATAAGTTTCATGCAATTCATAGTAAGGAGTGCTTCGTCAATGCTTATGGTTTTCAAAGAACTTAATGATTCTTGCTTGTATCTCTATTATGCAATTCATGTAGGGAACTTGTGGGGAATGCTTTGGGTTGTCCTATGCAATCATCCAATTCAATAACGTTAGGAAAATCTGAGGGTTAATTAGTGCAATTCACGGTTAATCTGGGGCGTTGAGAATTCATGGTTTATTGAAAAGCAATTGGAAATCGTTTTGTGTGCAAGTATGGCATGTGTGGAGATGAACCCCTTAGCTAGCCTTCCATCCATTTATTAAATCCAAAGTCGTTTTAAAATCTGTTCGTTTTACAAAGTTTCAAGTTTTGTTTCCAAATTCGTGAAAATCAAAACCCCGCTCTACTTTCTTGTTTAAAAGTCTTAGAATCTGTTTAGTTTGTGTTTTTAAAGTGTTTTGAGTCAAAGTATAACTATTTTCGTCCAAATTCTTCTTTAGTGCTCAAAACTGCCCAGAAAGTGGTTTTAAGGCAGTTTTGAGTGTTTTCTTGTTGTTTTGAGTCTTTTGGTTTGTCTTAGTGTTTTAAACTTTAGTTTTGCATTCTTTGAGTCTAGTTTGGTGTTTTATGTTGTGTTTTTACATTTTTGAGTCAAATCCAAGTGATTAACAATCCCTCCTAATCCCCGGTCCAGAACGATCCCTACTTACATTCTTCACTACAATTGATAAAAAGAGGGTTTAATTTGTGTGTGTATAATTCTCACATCAATACCCATCACCTTTTCAGCACACTTGACTTTAAGACTTTGTTTTTCATCAAAAACCATCCAATCACTTACTCCTCACCATAACCGGCCAGCCCTATAAAATGGGTACTTTTGGGGCTTTTATGTAATTACATAAAGTTTTGATACTTTTGTGTATTTGCACTTTGACCTGAAAGTTTACGTTTTTACGTAAAGGCCCAAAATCACTAAAGGACAAATTGTTTTGCTCCTTTAATGAAGTTTTTGCATTTGATGAAAATTTTGGGCTCTTATTGTAATTATATTAAGGAGTGGACTTTTGTGTTTTTACAAAGTGACCCCAAAAGTTTGTGTTTTGCAATATAGCCCAAAAGTTGAGGTTATTGTTGAAGTTTTTCCTTCCTAGTGGCAAACATGTTGAGTATAAGAACACAAGTAAGGGTGTCGAATCCACAGGGACTAATTAGACCTATATAACCACTTGTTTTGCAAGAACCTTACTAGAAACTAGAATTAATCAATTTAGGCAGATTTAGATGTTGTAACTTGATACACACAGAAATGAAAGGAATACAAGTAAATGAAACAACAAGTAATAAAATGAGGTAGAACCGAGGGAGTTGGGGCTAGGGATTGTATCAATAGAGAGAAGGAGCTAGGGATTCGGTTTCACCATAGCTAATTGATTCCATGTTTGTTAATTCAAGTTATGCTCACCCATCGATCTATTTCTTGAGTTTGTTTCACTTTAGTTATGATCATCCATATGGTGTGTGGTTTTGATCAAATATTCCTAATCATGGACCTAATTGTGATGTGCAACTTCGGTTATTAATCAAGAATGTGTTAAGCATAAGAAACTTTCATAAAACCAAAGGAAACACTTGGCAGGATGTATGCCAAACATTCCCTTCATTCATTCCCATATCTGCCAAGGTTATGCATGATGTGTGCTACACGATTGGCTAAACAACTTATGGTTAATTCAAATGGTGATCAAGCATCAAAATCAACACACTAAGTCACAATTAAAATCAGAGAATGAAACAAGAAATAGAATGATAAACTGAGCATTTCCGAGTTAACTACATGGCAATCTTGCTAGGCTACATCGAATCCCTATAGAGAGATTAGTTACACTTCATGTTTACAAAGATTTGACATAGAAATATAACATGAGTGTACATAGAATTAAGAAGAAGAACCCCTTGAAGCAAAACTGTGTTGAAGATCACTTGGGAATGGCCTTCGGTGCAAGCTCTCCAAGTGTGGTGTAGTCCTCCAAGAATGGTGTAGATGAATGTGGCACGGTGATGATGAGATGGTTTCTGTGAAATGGGAGAGAATGGGCAGAAATGGTGTGGTGTTTTGTGTTTTGGGAGTAAGGATGAATGTAGTAGTGTAGGGTTGTGGAATTGGAGAGTTTATGCCGAATTGAAGATTGATCTCCCCCCCCCAGATTTCATTACACTTAAAGAGAATGAATGGAGTAGCTTTTCAGGTTTAGATCCAAGATTGGATCTCAACAAATGTAAAATATGGGATGCAAGTGTGTGTAATGATGGGGGATTCAATTTCTGAAATGGATAGTGCATGGCATGGGGAAAATGGGCAAGCATGTGGTCATTTTGAATGGAGAAGCATGTGGAATGACTGCAAGGGCAGGTTTTAAAGAATATAAAACTGACGGCATGGGTCAATTTGTGGTGTAATTGTGGCTGAATGGTGTAACTAAATGGGGGGGTGAATGTTCTAGGTGAAAAAGGGGGTAAAAGGGTAACCAAATGCATGGCAAGGTGTGTTAAACCTCCCAATCTGAATCCCATGCATGTGCCATGCATAGAATTCCCCAAACTGGCCGAATTGCACCCTTTGTCAATTCCTGAAATTCTAGCAACCAACTTGTCCTCAATTCTTCACTTGGACTTCAAATTAGCACATCAAACACCTCTCCATGCTTGGAGTAATGCTCGGACACCAAAAGTGGTGTTTTTGCTTCATTTGCCTCCCAATTGCTCCTAACAAACACATAGCTGCATACTAACACAAAACAATGTAAAATGCAACTAATTTAAATCGAACACATCACCAAGACACCAAATATGTATGCTATAAATGCATATGAAATGTGACTATCAAATACCCCCAAACCTGGTTTTTGCTAGTCCACGAGCAAACTTAGAATTAAAACACACAACACCCTAACATCTAACAAACACTAACAACTAACTAAACCACTTTCGCTGGCCAAACGATTGCACTGAGCATGTGCAACAAGCCTTTGAACCCCTAGGTGTCCCTAGTTGGAGGAGTTGTGTCTCCTGAGAGTTTATAAAGATGACACCCTCAAACATCAACAAAATCTGCAAACAACTTTGGTTAAACATGCTTTAAACAAACTAATAAGAACCAATGAAAACTTTGTCATACAATCAAACTCAAAAGCCCAGCCATTCCAAAGAATCGTATCAATTGTAATGTATAAAGATATTTCACCATGTTTTACAACTTCAAGGCCACCATACCCAAATGCTTAAGAATGAATTCGCCTCAACTCTATTCCTCACGGTTCCACTCAAGTTCTCACTCAGATCCTAAGGTTTTTAGTCTCTCCACTAGCATATGTGAATGAAGTTATGTAAAGGAAATCAAAATTCTCACATATGAAACTTGAAATGAAAGCACAATTTCTGAGTAGATCTCATGAAATGAATCAAATGCTAAGAATATAGAATACACACATACTTACCATCACCCATGAATACCTCCTCAATGATCAACTAGGTCTTTCTCAAGATTGTAATGTACGGCTTAGGTTATGGGTTATGAAAGAAGTGATATGAAATACTAGAACTTGGGGCATACCAAAGTGTCTTTGAGATTCATACTTTTCACTTGCATTTATCTTCTTTCATCTTCATTTTTGGCGTCCAAGACCTATGTCTTATGATGAGGAGATTTGGAACTTGTTTTCACTTGATTCTCTTCTTTGTTAACTTCTTTTTTTTTAGAATCACACTTCACATAGGCCTTCGGTACACACCACAATCTTGTTTTATCAATCAATTTACCTTTGGAGTTCATCACATTGGTATTCCCCAAGCTATAAGGTACGGCTTGAATTGAGCTAGGATGGTGTAGAGTATGGTGTGTGGGTGATAAAAGAATTAGGCAAAAGTGTTTGGCTGCAACGGGGTGAATGGAACACACAAAGGGATAGGATTTTAGCCATTTAGTAGTTAAACATGCATAGCCTAACATCATCTCATTGAGTTCTTTCATGAATGGTACTAAACACATGGTATCTACAAAGGAGAGTAATTCTTAGCATTCAAACAAAATAAAGCAATGAGATCATTTAAAGTGAAATTTGAAAGAAAAGATAGGAGTAGAAACACTTTAAACCCTCTCAAAGAAACAATTTAGGCTCAAAATAACTCACTAGGGTAGTCTCCACTATTCTTCTTTGTGAATTTGAGTATGGTACCTCTATCATCATATCTTCAAGTGTTACAACTTTATACATGCCAACCAAATACAAAACTTTTCATAGTGACCCCAAAGTTTATTTGCAAACATAGCTCTCATATACATTTGTATTAGTAAGCAAAAACACATTTAACCAAAACAAACACAAACAAACACTAAAACAAGCTTTTCAACACTAAAACAGAAACACTTGTCCAAAACAACATAAAAACAACATTTTCCATCCAAAATACCCCCAAACCTAACTTAAACATTGTCCTCAATGTTTACATTTGAGTGTAGTGCAGGTAGGCAAAGAATATGGCATGGAAACAACATAGTCACAACATAAGTAAAGAATACAAACCACACTAGGTTGCCTCCTAGTAAGCGCTTTATTTAATGTCTAGGCAAGACATGGAAGCTTGTTCATGGTGTTGTAAATTCAAGGTAATCCACCACTTGATACATTAGCTCATCCTCCACATTGTCCAAATATGGCTTCAATCTCTGCCCATTGACTTTAAAAGAGGTGCCATTCTTCATGCTCTCAATCTCCACAGCCCCGTGGGGGAATGTTTGCACCACCTTGAATGGTCCAACCCACCTAGACTTCAATTTCCCTGGAAAAAGTCTCAAACGTGAGTCAAACAAAAGTACTTTCATACCTTGGTGAAACTCCTTCCTTAGAATGGCTTTGTCATGATAGAGCTTAGTCCTTTCCTTGTAGATTTTGGCATTCTCATATGCCTCATTTCTAAGCTCTTCCAACTCATTAAGTTGGAGCTTTCTTGCTATGCCCGCATCTTTGTAATCAAAGTTGAACTTCTTGATGGCCCAATATGCACGGTGTTCAAGCTCCATTGGCAAATGACAAGCTTTCCCAAACACAAGTCGATATGGACTCATGCCAATGGGAGTCTTGTATGCTGTCCTATATGCCCATAGTGCATCATTCAACCTCAATGACCAATCCTTCCTTGTAGGGCTCACGGTTTTCATCAAAATGTTCTTGATCTCCCTATTGCTAATCTCTACTTGTCCCGAGGTTTGAGGATGGTACGGGGTGGACACTTTGTGGTTGATGTTGTACTTCTTCATCAAGGATTCAAAAGGTTTGTTGCAGAAATGGGTGCCACCATCACTAATAATAGCTCTTGGTGTTCCAAACCTACAAAAAATCACATCTTTAAGAAAATTCAACACAACCTTATGATCATTAGTTCTTGTAGCAATGGCTTCCACCCATTTGGATACATAATCTACGGCCACTAAAATGTATAAGTAACCAAAAGAGGATGGGAATGGTCCCATGAAGTCGATTCCCCAAACATCAAAGAGTTCTACCACCAAAATGTTGTTCAAAGGCATCTCATTCCTTCGGCTTATGTTCCCCATTTTCTGGCACCTATCACACTTAGAACAAAAATCAAAAGCATCTTTGAATAGAGTAGGCCAAAAGAAACCAGATTGTAAAACCTTTAGGGATGTCTTTTTGGCACCAAAATGTCCTCCACATGCCAATGTATGGCTAAATGTTAGAATGCTTTGTTGCTCACTTTCTGGGACACATCTCCTAATGATTTGGTCAGGACAATACTTAAACAAGTATGGTTCATCCCAAATGTAATGCTTTACCATGGCAAGGAACTTCTTTCTTTCCTGAAAAGAAATGTCATTTCTAAATACACCACAAGCAAGGTAATTGACAAAATCAGCATACCATGGTTCCTTTTCTTGAACAACAAAGAGTTGTTCATCTGGAAATGATTCATTTAGAGGCAAGGGTTGTTCAACTCCATGGTTCTCATCAAGCCTAGACAAATGGTCAGCCACAACATTGTCACTTCCCTTCTTATCTCGAATTTCCAAATCAAACTCTTGTAGTAAGAGTATCCATCTAATTAGGCGCGGCTTAGCATCCTTCTTTGTCATCAAATACCTAAGGGCTGCATGATCAGAAAACACAATGACTTTAGATCCCACAAGATATGATCTAAACTTCTCTAATGCAAAGACAATAGCAAGCAACTCCTTTTCAGTTGTGGAGTAGTTGAGTTGAGCATCATTGAGAGTACGGCTTGCATAATAGATCACATGTGGGAGTTTGTTAACCCTTTGTCCTAAAACTGCACCAATAGCATAATCAGAGGCATCACACATTAATTCAAAAGGTAGAGACCAATCTGGTGCCATAATGATAGGAGCCGAGGTTAGTTCATGTTTCAAAGTATTGAATGCATCCATACAAGCTTTATCAAAGTGAAACACAACATCTTTAGCTAACAAATTGCATAGAGGCCGAGTTATCATTGAGAAGTTCTTAATGAAACGTCTATAAAAGCCTGCATGCCCTAAGAAACTTCTCACTCCCTTCACGGTTGTAGGAGCTGCCATAGTGTTGATAATGTCAATTTTGGCTTTGTCTACCTCCATTCCTTTGCTAGAGATCACATGGCCTAAAACAATGCCTTGTTTCACCATGAATTGGCATTTCTCCCAATTGAGAACCAAATTTGTTTCTTGGCACCTTTGAAGCACTAAAGAGAGATGGTTAAGACATTCATCAAAAGAAGAACCAAACACTGAAAAATCATCCATGAATACCTCAATGAACCTTTCCACCATGTCAGAAAAGATTGCCAACATACATCTTTGGAATGTGGCCGGGGCATTGCAAAGTCCAAAGGGCATTCTCCTATATGCAAATGTGCCAAATGGACATTGATAGTTCACATTTCATATGCATTTATAGCATACATATTTGGTGTCTTGGTGAGGTGTTCGATTTAAATTAGTTGCATTTTACATTGTTTTTGTGTTAGTATGCAGCTATGTGTTTGTTAGGAGCAATTGGAAGGCAAATGAAGCAAAAACACCACTTTTGGTGTCCGAGCATTACTCCAAGCATGGAGAGGTGTTTGATGTGTTAATTTGAAGTCCAAGTGAAGAATTGAGGACAAGTTGGTTGCTAGAATTTCAGGAATTGACAAAGGGTGCAATTCGGCCAGTTTGGGGAATTCTATGCATGGCACATGCATGGGATTCAGATTGGGAGGTTTAACACACCTTGCCATGCATTTGGTTACCCTTTTACCCCCTTTTTCACCTAGAACATTCACCCCCCATTTAGTTACACCATTCAGCCACAATTACACCACAAATTGACCCATGCCGTCAGTTTTATATTCTTTAAAACCTGCCCTTGCAGTCATTCCACATGCTTCTCCATTCAAAATGACCACATGCTTGCCCATTTTCCCCATGCCATGCACTATCCATTTCAGAAATTGAATCCCCCATCATTACACACACTTGCATCCCATATTTTACATTTGTTGAGATCCAATCTTGGATCTAAACCTGAAAAGCTACTCCATTCATTCTCTTTAAGTGTAATGAAATCTGAGGGGGGGAAAATGAATCTTCAATTCGGCATAAACTCTCCAATTCCACAACCCTACACTACTACATTCATCCTTACTCCCAAAACACAAAACACCACACTATTTCTGCCCATTCTCTCCCATTTCACAGAAACCATCTCATCATCACCGTGCCACATTCATCTACACCATTCTTGGAGGACTACACCACACTTGGAGAGATTGCACCGAAGGCCATTCCCAAGTGATCTTCAACACAGTTTTGCTTCAAGGGGTTCTTCTTCTTAATTCTATGTACACTCATGTTATATTTCTATGTCAAATCTTTGTAAACATGAAGTGTAACTAATCTCTCTATAGGGATTCGATGTAGCCTAGCAAGATTGCCATGTAGTTAACTCGGAAATGCTCAGTTTATCATTCTATTTCTTGGTTCACTCTCTGATTTTAATTGTGACTTTGTGTGTTGATTTTGATGCTTGATCACCATTTGAATTAACCATAAGTTGTTTAGCCAATCTTATAGCACACATCATGCATAACCTTGGCAGATATGGGAATGAATGAAGGGAATGTTTGGCATACATCCTGCCAAGTGTTTCCTTTGGTTTTATGAAAGTTTCTTATGCTTAACACATTCTTGATTAATAACCGAAGTTGCACATCACAATTAGGTCCATGATTAGGAATATTTGATCAAAACCACACACCATATGGATGATCATAACTAAAGTGAAACAAACTCAAGAAATAGATAGATGGGTGAGCATAACTTGAATTAACAAACATGGAATCAATTAGCTATGGTGAAATCGAACCCCTAGCTCCTTCTCTCTATTGATACAATCCCTAGCCTCAACTCCCTCGGTTCTACCTCATTTTATTACTTGTTGTTTCATTTACTTGTAGCCATTTCATGTCCGTAGGTTTCAAGCTACAACATCAAATCTGTTTAAATTGGTTAGTTCTAGGTTCTAGTAAGTTTCTTGCAAAACAAGTGGTTATATAGGTCTAATTAGTCCCTGTGGATTCGACACCCTTACTTGTGTTCTTATACTCAACATGTTTGTAGCACTAGGAAGGAATAACTTCAACAAAAATGGCGCCGTTGCCGGGGACTGATTTCAGTCCCTTGTAATTGCTTGTTTTGCTATTTTAAACTTTGTTATTTTCATTCTAAGTAGAGTTTAGTTTTGTTTTCTGTTTAATCTTGTTTGTTTTGTTTTGTTTTAGGTAGTATATGTCACATAGACTTGTTGAGTTGGGCCAAAGAATTGAACGTTTGAAAGGCAACACTTTGGACAACTTTGTGCCAACAAGTTCATCATCCTTTGTCCGAGGAGAAGAAGAAGCAAGTTCATCTAGTTCCACAAGTGAAGCTTCTGAGCACATTCATAAGGAAAGAGGAGAAGAGATGGCTGCCAACCAAGATGAACTTAGAGCCTTGGAGGATTTTGCACAACCAATCATACCAAATTCTCCTTCATGCATCTTGCTCTCCACCGAAGCTAGAAACTATGATCTTAAGTCTTCACATTTTCATATGCTTCCCTCATTTTATGGCATACCTAATGAAGATCCTTTAGCTCATGTTAAGGAGTTTTACAATGTTGTGAGTGGTTTACCTTTGCAGGGAGTAAGTGAAGCAAACTTGAGGATGAGAGTGTTTCCTTACACTTTGAAAGACAAGGCCAAGAGTTGGTTGATGACCTTAGCTCCGGGTTCACTCACCACATGGGATGCCGTGGCTAAGAAGTTCTTGGAGAAGTTTTTCTCCACTCAAAAGACAGCCACATTAAGGGGACAAATCTTCAATTTCAAACAAGATGATGGAGAGCCTTTCAATGAGTGTTGGGAGCGTTTTAAAGGACATTTGTTGCAATGTCCACACCATGGGTTACCTCTTCACTTACAAATGCAAATTTTTTATGATGGACTAACCCAAACATGTCAATCAACCGTTGATAATGCCGCAGGTGGTGCTTTGAAGAAAAAGAATGCTCAAGAGTCTTACAACATTTATGAGATGTTGGGATCTAATGCTCAACACAAAGATGTAAGGGGTAAGAAACTTGGAGTGTATGAAACAAGTTCTAACCATGACCTTTCTTTGCAGGTAGCTAACCTAGAAAGAAAGCTTGAATCCGTGCTCAACTTGGTGCCAACACCAAGTGAGGTGTGTGCCATTTGCAACATACCAAGCCACCCTACTCATCAATGTCCATCTAGGGAGGCCTATCCCGAGTTTGTTCAAGAACAAGTGAACCTCATGAATTCTTACAATCAAAGGCCAAGGAATGATGCATTTTCAAACACATATAATCCGGGGTGGAGAGATCATCCCAACTTTTCATGGAAGAACAACAACAACTACCAAAATTTCCAACCAAGACCTCCCAATGCCAACCAAAATCAAGTCCAAAACTTCCAACCAAGACCTGCCCCTACACTTGAGGATACGGTTAAGTTGTTAGCTCAAAACACATTGCAATTCCAACAAGCCACAAATAGCACTTTCCAACAACATTCGGCTGCCCTAACCAAAATGGAGACACAATTGGGACAAATTGCAGATGCTTTGAACCAAAGAGAGGTTGGCAAGTTTCCAAGCCAACCCGTGATACTCCAAAGGAACCAAGAGCAAGCCAAAGCAATAACTACACTAAGAAATGGTAAGGTTATTGATAATAGAGTTGGAAATGAAGTTACTAATGAATTTGATCATGTGAATGTAGGTGCAAATGAGAAACCAAATGAGAAACCAAATGAGGAACCAAGCCATGCTTCTTCCTCAAATGAAGCACCAAACCTTCACAAGGCCGAGAAGCCTTACACTCCACCAATACCATTCCCTGGAAGACTTGCCAAGGGCAAGCAGGATAAGTCATTTAAAGAAATTTTTGATATTCTAAGTAAGGTGAATGTGAACTTACCTTTGCTTGATGTCATTAGGAACATGCCGGCTTATGGGAAATTCTTCAAGGAGTTAAACAACTACAAAAGGAAGTATGGACCACATGAGAAGGTAGTGGTGTCGGAGAATGTAAGTGCGGTGTTGCAAAGAAAACTTCCACCAAAGCTCAAAGATCCGGGAAGTTTTTCAATCAACATAACCATAGGAGACAAGAAAGTAGAAAAGGCCATGCTTGACTTGGGTGCTAGCATCAACTTAATGCCATACTCCGTGTACCTTCAACTAGGTTTGGGGGAATTGAAGGCCACAACCATTTCCCTACAACTTGCGGACAGATCCGTGAAGTATCCAAGAGGTATAGTAGAGGACATTCTAGTTCAAATTGATAAACTAATCTTGCCTGTGGATTTTGTAGTGTTGGACATGGAAGAAGCACCTATACATGATAGAGAGTTGCCTATTTTGCTTGGAAGACCATTCATGGCCACGGCCAAGACCATCATTGATGTGCAAAATGGAATCCTCACTATGACAGTGCTAGGAGAGACCGTCCAATTCAAAGTGTTTGAGTCTCTTGCTCATCCTTCTTCATCTCTTGATTGCTATGCCATTGATGTGCTTGATTCACTCGTTTTCTCTAAGTTCTTGCAGGCACAATCCAATGAACCATTACAAACTGTTTTAACTCAATCTCAAGATGAGTTTGATGATGAAGATGCACTCATGGAAGTGGTTGCTGCCTTGGAAGCATTAGCACCGTATCCTTTTAATGTTTCACCTCTTGTAGAGTCATTAGAACCATCAAGGTCACATTTAATCCCTTCCATTGTTAAGGCACCTAAACTTGAACTTAAACCACTTCCACCACATCTAAAATATGCATATCTAGCTGAATTTGAAACTCTACCTGTTATCATAGCTTCGGACCTAACACCTAATGAAGAAGATAAACTACTTAGGGTGTTAAAAGAGTCCAAATCGGCTATTGGTTGGTCTATTGCAGATATCAAGGGAATAAGCCCTACTAGATGCATGCATAGGATCCTCTTGGAGGATGGAGCAAAGACAACCCGTGAGCCACAAAGAAGGCTCAATCCACACATGAAAGAAGTTGTTAGGGATGAAGTCTTGAAGTTGTTAGATGTGGGGATCATATATCCCATTTCTGATAGCAAATGGGTGAGTGCCATTCAAGTGGTACCAAAGAAGGTGGGAATCACGGTGATGAGGAATGACAACAAAGAGCTTGTGACCATAAAACCCACGGCTAGTTGGAGAGTTTGCACCGATTACAGGAAGTTGAATTCTAACACTAGAAAAGATTACTTTCCCATGCCTTTCATAGATCAAATGCTTGAGAGATTGGCAGGTTATTCACACTATTGTTTTCTTGATGGTTACTCAGGTTACAATCAAATTGCAATTGCCCCGGAGGATCAAGAGAAAACAACATTCACATGTCCATTTGGCACATTTGCATATAGGAGAATGCCCTTTGGACTTTGCAATGCCCCGGCCACATTCCAAAGATGCATGTTGGCAATCTTTTCTGACATGGTGGAAAGGTTCATTGAGGTATTCATGGATGATTTTTCAGTGTTTGGTTCTTCTTTTGATGAATGTCTTAACCATCTCTCTTTAGTGCTTCAAAGGTGCCAAGAAACAAATTTGGTTCTCAATTGGGAGAAATGCCAATTCATGGTGAAACAAGGCATTGTTTTAGGCCATGTGATCTCTAGCAAAGGAATGGAGGTAGACAAAGCCAAAATTGACATTATCAACACTATGGCAGCTCCTACAACCGTGAAGGGAGTGAGAAGTTTCTTAGGGCATGCAGGCTTTTATAGACGTTTCATTAAGAACTTTTCAATGATAACTCGGCCTCTATGCAATTTGTTAGCTAAAGATGTTGTGTTTCACTTTGATAAAGCTTGTATGGATGCATTCAATACTTTGAAACATGAACTAACCTCGGCTCCTATCATTATGGCACCAGATTGGTCTCTACCTTTTGAATTAATGTGTGATGCCTCTGATTATGCTATTGGTGCAGTTTTAGGACAAAGGGTTAACAAACTCCCACATGTGATCTATTATGCAAGCCGTACTCTCAATGATGCTCAACTCAACTACTCCACAACTGAAAAGGAGTTGCTTGCTATTGTCTTTGCATTAGAGAAGTTTAGATCATATCTTGTGGGATCTAAAGTCATTGTGTTTTCTGATCATGCAGCCCTTAGGTATTTGATGACAAAGAAGGATGCTAAGCCGCGCCTAATTAGATGGATACTCTTACTACAAGAGTTTGATTTGGAAATTCGAGATAAGAAGGGAAGTGACAATGTTGTGGCTGACCATTTGTCTAGGCTTGATGAGAACCATGGAGTTGAACAACCCTTGCCTCTAAATGAATCATTTCCAGATGAACAACTCTTTGTTGTTCAAGAAAAGGAACCATGGTATGCTGATTTTGTCAATTACCTTGCTTGTGGTGTATTTAGAAATGACATTTCTTTTCAGGAAAGAAAGAAGTTCCTTGCCATGGTAAAGCATTACATTTGGGATGAACCATACTTGTTTAAGTATTGTCCTGACCAAATCATTAGGAGATGTGTCCCAGAAAGTGAGCAACAAAGCATTCTAACATTTAGCCATACATTGGCATGTGGAGGACATTTTGGTGCCAAAAAGACATCCCTAAAGGTTTTACAATCTGGTTTCTTTTGGCCTACTCTATTCAAAGATGCTTTTGATTTTTGTTCTAAGTGTGATAGGTGCCAGAAAATGGGGAACATAAGCCGAAGGAATGAGATGCCATTGAACAACATTTTGGTGGTTGAACTCTTTGATGTTTGGGGAATCGACTTCATGGGACCATTCCCATCCTCTTTTGGTTACTTATACATTTTAGTGGCCGTAGATTATGTATCCAAATGGGTGGAAGCCATTGCTACAAGAACTAATGATCATAAGGTTGTGTTGAATTTTCTTAAAGATGTGATTTTTTGTAGGTTTGGAACACCAAGAGCTATTATTAGTGATGGTGGCACCCATTTCTGCAACAAACCTTTTGAATCCTTGATGAAGAAGTACAACATCAACCACAAAGTATCTACCCCGTACCATCCTCAAACCTCGGGCCAAGTGGAGATTAGCAATAGGGAGATCAAGAACATTTTGATGAAAACCGTGAGCCCTACAAGGAAGGATTGGTCATTGAGGTTGAATGATGCACTATGGGCATATAGGACAGCATACAAGACTCCCATTGGCATGAGTCCATATCGACTTGTGTTTGGGAAAGCTTGTCATTTGCCAATGGAGCTTGAACACCGTGCATATTGGGCCATCAAGAAGTTCAACTTTGATTACAAAGATGCGGGCATAGCAAGAAAGCTCCAACTTAATGAGTTGGATGAGCTTAGAAATGAGGCATATGAGAATGCCAAAATCTACAAGGAAAGGACTAAGCTCTACCATGACAAAGCCATCCTAAGGAAGGAGTTTCACCAAGGTATGAAAGTACTTTTGTTTGACTCACGTTTGAGACTTTTTCCAGGAAAATTGAAGTCTAGATGGGTTGGACCATTCAAGGTGGTGCAAACATTCCCCCACGGGGCTGTGGAAATTGAGAGCATGAAGAATGGCACCTCTTTTAAAGTCAATGGGCAGAGATTGAAGCCATATTTGGACAATGTGGAGGATGAGCTAATGTATCAAGTGGTGGATTACCTTGAGTTTACAACACCGTGAACAATCTTCCATGTCTTGCCTAGACATTAAATAAAGCGCTTGCTAGGAGGCAACCTAGTGTGGTTTGTATTCTTTACTTATGTTGTGACTATATTGTTTCCATGCCATATTCTTTGCCTACCTGCACTACATTCAAATGTAAACATTGAGGACAATGTTTAAGTTAGGTTTGGGGGTATTTTGGATGGAAAATGTTGTTTTTATGTTGTTTTGGACAAGTGTTTCTGTTTTAGTGTTGAAAAGCATGTTTTAGTGTTTGTTTGTGTTTGTTTTGGTTAAATGTGTTTTTGCTTACTAATACAAATGTATATGAGAGCTATGTTTGCAAATAAACTTTGGGGGTCACTATGAAAAGTTTTGTATTTGGTTGGCATGTATAAAGTTGTAACACTTGAAGATATGATGATAGAGGTACCATACTCAAATTCACAAAGAAGAATAGTGGAGACTACCCTAGTGAGTTATTTTGAGCCTAAATTGTTTCTTTGAGAGGGTTTAAAGTGTTTCTACTCCTATCTTTTCTTTCAAATTTCACTTTAAATGATCTCATTGCTTTATTTTGTTTGAATGCTAAGAATTACTCTCCTTTGTAGATACCATGTGTTTAGTACCATTCATGAAAGAACTCAACGAGATGATGTTAGGCTATGCATGTTTAACTACTAAATGGCTAAAATCCTATCCCTTTGTGTGTTCCATTCACCTCGTTGCAGCCAAACACTTTTGCCTAATTCTTTTATCACCCACACACCATACTCTACACCATCCTAGCTCAATTCAAGCCGTACCTTATAGCTTGGGGAATACCAATGTGATGAACTCCAAGGGTAAATTGATTGATAGAACAAGATTTTGGTGTGTACCGAAGGCCTATGTGAAGTGTGATTCTAAAAAAAAAAAAAAAGGAGTCAACAAAGAAGAGAATCAAGTGAAAACAAAGTCCAAATCTCCTCATCATAAGACATAGGTCTTGGACGCCAAAAATGAAGATGAAAGAATGCAAATGCAAGTGAAGAGCATGAATCTCAAAGACACTTTGGTATGCCCCAAGTTCTAGTATTTCATATCACTTCTTTCATAACCCATAACCTAAGCCGTACATTACAATCTTGAGAAAGACCTAGTTGATCATTGAGGAGGTATTCATGGGTGTTGGTAAGTATGTGTGTATTCTATAATCTTAGCATTTGATTCATTTCATGAGATCTACTCAGAAATTGTGTTTTCATTTCAAATTTCATATGTGAGAATTTTGATTTCCTTTACATAACTTCATTCACATATGCTAGTGGAGAGACTAAAAACCTTAGGATCTGAGTGAGAACTTGAGTGGAACCGTGAGGAATAGAGTTGAGGCGAATTCTTTCTTAAGCATTTGGGTATGGTGGCCTTGAAGTTGTAGAACATGGTGAAATATCTTTATACATTACAATTGATACGATTCTTTGGAATGGCTGGGCTTTTGAGTTTGATTGTATGACAAAGTTTTCATTGGTTCTTATTAGTTTGTTTAAAGCATGTTTAACCAAAGTTGTTTGCAGATTTTGTTGATGTTTGAGGGTGTCATCTTTATAAACTCTCAGGAGACACAACTCCTCCAACTAGGGACACCTAGGGGTTCAAAGGCTTGTTGCACATGCTCAGTGCAATCGTTTGGCCAGCGAAAGTGGTTTAGTTAGTTGTTAGTGTTTGTTAGATGTTAGGGTGTTGTGTGTTTTAATTCTAAGTTTGCTCGTGGACTAGCAAAAACCAGGTTTGGGGGTATTTGATAGTTCACATTTCATATGCATTTATAGCATACATATTTGGTGTCTTGGTGAGGTGTTCGATTTAAATTAGTTGCATTTTACATTGTTTTTGTGTTAGTATGCAGCTATGTGTTTGTTAGGAGCAATTGGAAGGCAAATGAAGCAAAAACACCACTTTTGGTGTCCGAGCATTACTCCAAGCATGGAGAGGTGTTTGATGTGTTAATTTGAAGTCCAAGTGAAGAATTGAGGACAAGTTGGTTGCTAGAATTTCAGGAATTGACAAAGGGTGCAATTCGGCCAGTTTGGGGAATTCTATGCATGGCACATGCATGGGATTCAGATTGGGAGGTTTAACACACCTTGCCATGCATTTGGTTACCCTTTTACCCCCTTTTTCACCTAGAACATTCACCCCCCATTTAGTTACACCATTCAGCCACAATTACACCACAAATTGACCCATGCCGTCAGTTTTATATTCTTTAAAACCTGCCCTTGCAGTCATTCCACATGCTTCTCCATTCAAAATGACCACATGCTTGCCCATTTTCCCCATGCCATGCACTATCCATTTCAGAAATTGAATCCCCCATCATTACACACACTTGCATCCCATATTTTACATTTGTTGAGATCCAATCTTGGATCTAAACCTGAAAAGCTACTCCATTCATTCTCTTTAAGTGTAATGAAATCTGAGGGGGGGAAAATGAATCTTCAATTCGGCATAAACTCTCCAATTCCACAACCCTACACTACTACATTCATCCTTACTCCCAAAACACAAAACACCACACTATTTCTGCCCATTCTCTCCCATTTCACAGAAACCATCTCATCATCACCGTGCCACATTCATCTACACCATTCTTGGAGGACTACACCACACTTGGAGAGATTGCACCGAAGGCCATTCCCAAGTGATCTTCAACACAGTTTTGCTTCAAGGGGTTCTTCTTCTTAATTCTATGTACACTCATGTTATATTTCTATGTCAAATCTTTGTAAACATGAAGTGTAACTAATCTCTCTATAGGGATTCGATGTAGCCTAGCAAGATTGCCATGTAGTTAACTCGGAAATGCTCAGTTTATCATTCTATTTCTTGGTTCACTCTCTGATTTTAATTGTGACTTTGTGTGTTGATTTTGATGCTTGATCACCATTTGAATTAACCATAAGTTGTTTAGCCAATCTTATAGCACACATCATGCATAACCTTGGCAGATATGGGAATGAATGAAGGGAATGTTTGGCATACATCCTGCCAAGTGTTTCCTTTGGTTTTATGAAAGTTTCTTATGCTTAACACATTCTTGATTAATAACCGAAGTTGCACATCACAATTAGGTCCATGATTAGGAATATTTGATCAAAACCACACACCATATGGATGATCATAACTAAAGTGAAACAAACTCAAGAAATAGATAGATGGGTGAGCATAACTTGAATTAACAAACATGGAATCAATTAGCTATGGTGAAATCGAACCCCTAGCTCCTTCTCTCTATTGATACAATCCCTAGCCTCAACTCCCTCGGTTCTACCTCATTTTATTACTTGTTGTTTCATTTACTTGTAGCCATTTCATGTCCGTAGGTTTCAAGCTACAACATCAAATCTGTTTAAATTGGTTAGTTCTAGGTTCTAGTAAGTTTCTTGCAAAACAAGTGGTTATATAGGTCTAATTAGTCCCTGTGGATTCGACACCCTTACTTGTGTTCTTATACTCAACATGTTTGTAGCACTAGGAAGGAATAACTTCAACAGACATGTGAATGTTGTTTTCTCTTGATCCTCCGGGGCAATTGCAATTTGATTGTAACCTGAGTAACCATCAAGAAAACAATAGTGTGAATAACCTGCCAATCTCTCAAGCATTTGATCTATGAAAGGCATGGGAAAGTAATCTTTTCTAGTGTTAGAATTCAACTTCCTGTAATCGGTGCAAACTCTCCAACTAGCCGTGGGTTTTATGGTCACAAGCTCTTTGTTTTCATTCCTCATCACCGTGATTCCCACCTTCTTTGGTACCACTTGAATGGCACTCACCCATTTGCTATCAGAAATGGGATATATGATCCCCACATCTAACAACTTCAAGACTTCATCCCTAACAACTTCTTTCATGTGTGGATTGAGCCTTCTTTGTGGCTCACGGGTTGTCTTTGCTCCATCCTCCAAGAGGATCCTATGCATGCACCTAGTAGGGCTTATTCCCTTGATATCTGCAATAGACCAACCAATAGCCGATTTGGACTCTTTTAACACCCTAAGTAGTTTATCTTCTTCATTAGGTGTTAGGTCCGAAGCTATGATAACAGGTAGAGTTTCAAATTCAGCTAGATATGCATATTTTAGATGTGGTGGAAGTGGTTTAAGTTCAAGTTTAGGTGCCTTAACAATGGAAGGGATTAAATGTGACCTTGATGGTTCTAATGACTCTACAAGAGGTGAAACATTAAAAGGATACGGTACTAATGCTTCCAAGGCAGCAACCACTTCCATGAGTGCATCTTCATCATCAAACTCATCTTGAGATTGAGTTAAAACAGTTTGTAATGGTTCATTGGATTGTGCCTGCAAGAACTTAGAGAAAACAAGTGAATCAAGCACATCAATGGCATAGCAATCAAGAGATGAAGAAGGATGAGCAAGAGACTCAAACACTTTGAATTGGACGGTCTCTCCTAGCACTGTCATAGTGAGGATTCCATTTTGCACATCAATGATGGTCTTGGCCGTGGCCATGAATGGTCTTCCAAGCAAAATAGGCAACTCTCTATCATGTATAGGTGCTTCTTCCATGTCCAATACTACAAAATCCACAGGCAAGATTAGTTTATCAATTTGAACTAGAATGTCCTCTACTATACCTCTTGGATACTTCACGGATCTGTCCGCAAGTTGTAGTGAAATGGTTGTGGCCTTCAATTCCCCCAAACCTAGTTGAAGGTACACGGAGTATGGCATTAAGTTGATGCTAGCACCCAAATCAAGCATGGCCTTCTCCACTTTCTTGTCCCCTATGGTGATGTTGATAGAAAAACTTCCCGGATCTTTGAGCTTTGGTGGAAGTTTTCTTTGCAACACCGCACTTACATTCTCCGACACCACTACCTTCTCATGTGGTCCATACTTCCTTTTGTAGTTGTTTAACTCCTTGAAGAATTTCCCATAAGCCGGCATGTTCCTAATGACATCAAGCAAAGGTAAGTTCACATTCACCTTACTTAGAATATCAAAAATTTCTTTAAATGACTTATCCTGCTTGCCCTTGGCAAGTCTTCCAGGGAATGGTATTGGTGGAGTGTAAGGCTTCTCGGCCTTGTGAAGGTTTGGTGCTTCATTTGAGGAAGAAGCATGGCTTGGTTCCTCATTTGGTTTCTCATTTGGTTTCTCATTTGCACCTACATTCACATGATCAAATTCATTAGTAACTTCATTTCCAACTCTATTATCAATAACCTTACCATTTCTCAGTGTAGTTATTGCTTTGGCTTGCTCTTGGTTCCTTTGGAGTATCACGGGTTGGCTTGGAAACTTGCCAACCTCTCTTTGGTTCAAGGCATCTGCAATTTGTCCCAATTGTGTCTCCATTTTGGTTAGGGCAGCCGAATGTTGTTGGAAAGTGCTATTTGTGGCTTGTTGGAATTGCAATGTGTTTTGAGCTAACAACTTAACCGTATCCTCAAGTGTAGGGGCAGGTCTTGGTTGGAAGTTTTGGACTTGATTTTGGTTGGCATTGGGAGGTCTTGGTTGGAAATTTTGGTAGTTGTTGTTGTTCTTCCATGAAAAGTTGGGATGATCTCTCCACCCCGGATTATATGTGTTTGAAAATGCATCATTCCTTGGCCTTTGATTGTAAGAATTCATGAGGTTCACTTGTTCTTGAACAAACTCGGGATAGGCCTCCCTAGATGGACATTGATGAGTAGGGTGGCTTGGTATGTTGCAAATGGCACACACCTCACTTGGTGTTGGCACCAAGTTGAGCACGGATTCAAGCTTTCTTTCTAGGTTAGCTACCTGCAAAGAAAGGTCATGGTTAGAACTTGTTTCATACACTCCAAGTTTCTTACCCCTTACATCTTTGTGTTGAGCATTAGATCCCAACATCTCATAAATGTTGTAAGACTCTTGAGCATTCTTTTTCTTCAAAGCACCACCTGCGGCATTATCAACTGTGGATTGACATGTTTGGGTTAATCCATCATAAAAAATTTGCATTTGTAAGTGAAGAGGTAACCCATGGTGTGGACATTGCAACAAATGCCCTTTAAAACGCTCCCAACACTCATTGAAAGGCTCTCCATCATCTTGTTTGAAATTGAAGATTTGTCCCCTTAATGTGGCTGTCTTTTGAGTGGAGAAAAACTTCTCCAAGAACTTCTTAGCCACGGCATCCCATGTGGTGAGTGAACCCGGAGCTAAGGTCATTAACCAACTCTTGGCCTTGTCTTTCAAAGTGTAAGGAAACACTCTCATTCTCAAGTTTGCTTCACTTACTCCCTGCAAAGGTAAACCACTCACAACATTGTAAAACTCTTTAACATGAGCTAAAGGATCTTCATTAGGTATGCCATAAAATGAAGGAAGCATATGAAAATGTGAAGACTTAAGATCATAGTTTCTAGCTTCGGTGGAGAGCAAGATGCATGAAGGAGAATTTGGTATGATTGGTTGTGCAAAGTCCTCCAAGGCTCTAAGTTCATCTTGGTTGGCAGCCATCTCTTCTCCTCTTTCCTTATGAATGTGCTCAGAAGCTTCACTTGTGGAACTAGATGAACTTGCTTCTTCTTCTCCTCGGACAAAGGATGATGAACTTGTTGGCACAAAGTTGTCCAAAGTGTTGCCTTTCAAACGTTCAATTCTTTGGCCCAACTCAACAAGTCTATGTGACATATACTACCTAAAACAAAACAAAACCAACAAGATTAAACAGAAGTCAAACTAAACTCTACTTAGAATGAAAATAACAAAGTTTAAATAGCAAAACAAGCAATTACAAGGGACTGAAATCAGTCCCCGGCAACGGCGCCATTTTTGTTGAAGTTTTTCCTTCCTAGTGGCAAACATGTTGAGTATAAGAACACAAGTAAGGGTGTCGAATCCACAGGGACTAATTAGACCTATATAACCACTTGTTTTGCAAGAACCTTACTAGAAACTAGAATTAATCAATTTAGGCAGATTTAGATGTTGTAACTTGATACACACAGAAATGAAAGGAATACAAGTAAATGAAACAACAAGTAATAAAATGAGGTAGAACCGAGGGAGTTGGGGCTAGGGATTGTATCAATAGAGAGAAGGAGCTAGGGATTCGGTTTCACCATAGCTAATTGATTCCATGTTTGTTAATTCAAGTTATGCTCACCCATCGATCTATTTCTTGAGTTTGTTTCACTTTAGTTATGATCATCCATATGGTGTGTGGTTTTGATCAAATATTCCTAATCATGGACCTAATTGTGATGTGCAACTTCGGTTATTAATCAAGAATGTGTTAAGCATAAGAAACTTTCATAAAACCAAAGGAAACACTTGGCAGGATGTATGCCAAACATTCCCTTCATTCATTCCCATATCTGCCAAGGTTATGCATGATGTGTGCTACACGATTGGCTAAACAACTTATGGTTAATTCAAATGGTGATCAAGCATCAAAATCAACACACTAAGTCACAATTAAAATCAGAGAATGAAACAAGAAATAGAATGATAAACTGAGCATTTCCGAGTTAACTACATGGCAATCTTGCTAGGCTACATCGAATCCCTATAGAGAGATTAGTTACACTTCATGTTTACAAAGATTTGACATAGAAATATAACATGAGTGTACATAGAATTAAGAAGAAGAACCCCTTGAAGCAAAACTGTGTTGAAGATCACTTGGGAATGGCCTTCGGTGCAAGCTCTCCAAGTGTGGTGTAGTCCTCCAAGAATGGTGTAGATGAATGTGGCACGGTGATGATGAGATGGTTTCTGTGAAATGGGAGAGAATGGGCAGAAATGGTGTGGTGTTTTGTGTTTTGGGAGTAAGGATGAATGTAGTAGTGTAGGGTTGTGGAATTGGAGAGTTTATGCCGAATTGAAGATTGATCTCCCCCCCCCCAGATTTCATTACACTTAAAGAGAATGAATGGAGTAGCTTTTCAGGTTTAGATCCAAGATTGGATCTCAACAAATGTAAAATATGGGATGCAAGTGTGTGTAATGATGGGGGATTCAATTTCTGAAATGGATAGTGCATGGCATGGGGAAAATGGGCAAGCATGTGGTCATTTTGAATGGAGAAGCATGTGGAATGACTGCAAGGGCAGGTTTTAAAGAATATAAAACTGACGGCATGGGTCAATTTGTGGTGTAATTGTGGCTGAATGGTGTAACTAAATGGGGGGGTGAATGTTCTAGGTGAAAAAGGGGGTAAAAGGGTAACCAAATGCATGGCAAGGTGTGTTAAACCTCCCAATCTGAATCCCATGCATGTGCCATGCATAGAATTCCCCAAACTGGCCGAATTGCACCCTTTGTCAATTCCTGAAATTCTAGCAACCAACTTGTCCTCAATTCTTCACTTGGACTTCAAATTAGCACATCAAACACCTCTCCATGCTTGGAGTAATGCTCGGACACCAAAAGTGGTGTTTTTGCTTCATTTGCCTCCCAATTGCTCCTAACAAACACATAGCTGCATACTAACACAAAACAATGTAAAATGCAACTAATTTAAATCGAACACATCACCAAGACACCAAATATGTATGCTATAAATGCATATGAAATGTGACTATCAGTTATTGCATTTTGGCTCAAATTAGTTGAGAACAAAATGGTTTTGTCTCTTTAAATGAGAATTGAATTTTCATTTCATTTAGCTCTATATAGTTGCCTTAGGGCCTTAAGATGACTATGAACCTTTGATTTGATCCAATAAGAGCCTAGTGTTGGATCTCGGTCTAGGGATGGTGATTGATTTTAGGTATGCATTATATGTGTTTATTTGCTTATGTTTAAGTGGATGTGAAACGTATGGTCATTTGTTTTTATTAATTCCAAAAACATTCCAAACGAACTCTAAATAAAATAACTGTGTACTTTTGATAGCCAAAAAGATTTTGATCTTTTGACAACTCATTCTTATGGTCTTACTAGTGCATTATAAGTGTTTATCTACTTACTTTCAAATGATTCTGAAATGAATGCTCGTTTATTTTTATTACTCCCGTAAACAATCTAAATTTACTTTAAATAGAAAACTTGTGCACTTTTGACACCCAATAATCTTTTGATAACTCATTCTTATGGTCCTAGTAGTGCATTATATGTGTTTATAATCTTTTGATAGCTCATTCTTATGGTCCTAGTAGCGCATTATACGTGTTATCTGTTGAAGTTTTATCCAAAACATTATCCATATCCTTATCTTATCCAACATTATCCAAACATGTTCCATAAAACATGCTACATGTTTTATGTCATGTTTTGTGTGATGTTCCATGTCTTGTCCTTCTAGAAGGCCTTATCCATTCCTAAAGACATGCCTTGTGTTTCATGCCTTGTTCTTGCCTAAAAACATGCTGAAATGTCTTTCTAGAAGCCTAAAACATATTTCCTACAAAAGTGGCGCCCACAACCTTTCTAGAAGGCCTTTACCTTGCCTTGCAATCCATCTCCCTTTCCCTCCAAAACATGCCGCACCCTACTCCCTTGTTTCCCTTGGTTTTTTGGCTCCTAGAAGGCTTATCTTGGGCCTAAATTCCTGCCGCACCTTTTCCCCTATTTCCCTTTGGATTTCAGATTTAATTGGCCCGTTTTCCTTGTGGATTTGGGTTAGTTGGGCCATAAATGTTTTCCTTATTGGACTTGCAATTCCTGCTGCACCTAGGGGGCCTAATCCATCACTTATGATAAGTCCAAGCCCTAATCTGATTTACCCTAGGGTTTGAGGTGCCTATAAATACCTATTCTATTTTGTACCGCAGGTTTTATCATTCATTCTCCCTGATGCGAAAATTAACTCGACACAAATTAAACCCTCTTTTTGACAGTTGTAGTAAAGATGTAAGTAGGGTATCGTTCTAGGCCGGGGATTAGGAGGGCTTGCTAAAACCTCTAAAATAATTTAAAAACGTAAAAACAAAGTTTAAAACACTAAACTAAAATAAAAACACTTAACTAGAAAAACTTAAAATAAAACTAACAAATAAACTAAAATAAATCAAAAGACTCAAAAATACAAAACTAGGCTAAAAACTCGAAACACACTTAAAATGACTCAAAATAATAAAAACAATTTAAAATAAAAACTAGGAAATTAATTGGACGGAAATTAAATTAAAAGATTAAAAATAATAAAAAGTAACTAAATAATAATATTATAATAATGGGGGGGGGGGTTTGGTTTGGATGAAACGTAAATTAAACTTAACTAAATTATAAAATTGACAAAAACATAAAATAAAAGTGAACGGATGGACGACGGATTGGCTAGAGGGTTTTTCTCCACACATGACACATAAGCAACCTAAATTGATTTTCAGTTGTTCTTTCAATAAGTTGTAAATTTCAACACCCCAAATTAATTAGGTACGCTTAAATTAACCTTCAGATTTTCCTTATGTTATTGAATTGGATGATTGCATACGACAACCCAAAACATTCCCCACAAGTTCCCTACATGAATTGCATAATAGAGATACAAGCGAGAATCATTAAGTTCTATGAAAATCATAAGTGTTGACAAAGCATTCGTAACTATGAACAGCATGATACGTTTGCCAGGAATTTACTTAACGCGATTGTGACTAGCAACCTTCACTACTCATGAATATAAGTTCATAACGATTAGGTGAAATTCACTTATATTCTAGCATCAAATTCATGCATGTAAATTAAGTTTGCATTCTTAATCGACAAACATAAATAAGTTATTAATCAAACAGTTAAGCAAATTAAATCACAACTCAGAAATCACAACTGAAGTTACCAATTCAAATTACAAATATAATCATGGTTTCGAATTAACCTCTAGCCAATATAAATTAATTACACATTATTTATAAATTAAAAACAGAAATTAAAAACATAAGTTTGGAGAGATTAAACCAAAATAGGGTGTGAGGATTTGTGCACTGTGCAAGTTTGATGCACCGTGCCACACATGGCAGCTTCTGTGCTTGCTCCGTGACTTGACTGCCTTGACTGGCAGATCCCTCCAATTCCGTGCGCTGCCTCTGGTTTCCTATCGTCACAGCTGCCAGAGGTAGCTCCCCCTATTTCCTGCTACCTCCTCCGCTCCAAAACAACTTCTTCCCGAGGCGCCTTCTGACTTGCTGCCAATTGGCGCAGCACCTGTGCTGCTTTAGTCAGCCCTTCCGTGCTGCCCGCTGCTTATTCCTCTCCAGGCAGCCCCGAGGCTCACCTGTTTTTCCTTTTCTGGGCTCCTTCTTTGATTGCCCCGAGGAGCTCCCCTCCAAATCTCAGCTCGTGAGGCCTCTTAATGGCCCCTCGTTTTCTTCCAATTCGTCTTCTCCTTCTCAAATAGCCTCCTCTTGCTAATTTTTTATATTTTAGCTCCCTTTACAGCTGCCTAGCAGCTTCTAATTATTCTGTTTATGCTTTCTTTAGCTGCCCACCGAGCATGTGTTTGTGACTTTCATAATTTTTTTCTGCTTTTGACCACATGTAATCACACACACAACATAATCATCACATATATATATAAATAAATTTATAAAAACATATATATATAAATAAATATAAATATATATATATATATATATAAATATATATGTATATATATATATTATTTTCCAAATGATAAGTTTTATTCAACAAGTAAGATAGTTTAAAAGAAATTATTACTTAATACTACACTTATTCTATTTTTATTTTCTTTTCTAGATAAATTCATAAAACATAAAAATAACGCAAATAGCTCAAAATATAACGAACTAACTAAGAAAAGACGAGTGAATTTGATATAAAAATATGTATAAATATGGTCCGATCAAATACCCCCACACTTAACTTTTGCTAGTCCTCGAGCAAAACAAAGAAAACAGAACAAGTAATAACATGAAAAACATTAGCTTCCCCTTATTTGACCCTCATAGAATTTCATTCGTAAACGCAAATTATCAAGAACCATAACTAGCACCAAACAAACTAATCCAAGTTCATTTTCCTTATTCAAATATTAGTAGTAATCTTTAAATCATCCTTGAAGTGTAGTGTGTGAGATAGCCATGCTGATGCAATTTCAAGTTTTTATTTTCAAAATCATCATATGCAAACTAGCAACCTTCTCACGGGATATGCACTCAATCACACATGTGTTTAGTTTTAATGTGTTTCGCTCAAAGAAACAAATGTGAAAGATCTACCATAAGCTTGCATAAAGATCACTTCTCCACAGTCATAATTGCAAAACTTAAATCAAGAGGACTTTTATTGGATGTAACGGGGCTTAGGGATAGGGCTATTGAAACGAAAGAATAGGAAAACACAAGTTCCAAGCTACATCGCAAGCGATTCTTTTGTTGAGATTTATAAGAACTTAAGCTCTCCAACGATTCTTTTAACACCTCCAATCACACCCTCAAACTGAAACTTTAAAAACTTTTTTTTTTTATTTTTTATTTTCTTCGAATACAATCTTTCTTTTTCTTTTCTTTTCTTCTCTTTTCTCATTTTTTTTTTTAAATATACATATGAAATACCCCCACACTTATTCTTTTGCCAAACCTTCCAAGTACTTCACAAACATTTCTCAAAAGACAATCTCAAATTGTTCGCTTGAAAAGGGTAAGGAAACATGTTTTGAGGTATAAGGGTAGACATATCTGGTGATAAGAAATAAAAGGCTCAACAAATACGGCTCAAATAGGCAATCTAATGATATCATTTTTTTTTTTCTTTGGGAAATATGGTTATTTGGGCCATGGTGGTGAACCTAATGCCTCTATCATTTTCAAGTTCATGCAATCAATGACAAATATTTCGAAAGATCGTTACGCAAGTTCTAGAGATGCATCTCACATAAGTTCATCACACATGAAATAATAGGAGTGTATGAAAAATGCACACACTTTCAATAGGCTCAAAAACTCACATGGGATGTATATGGTCACTAAATTCACATATGAAGCTTTAATTCATGCTTTAGTTTCACATCAACAAGGCTATGTGCATTTGAATTTCCAAAGATGATTAAACATGTACAAAACTAACAAGAGAATAAGGAATTTCACATAACCCATGTTAACTAAGTTCTTGATAATCATGGTTCAAATTCGATCCAGTTATATCATTGGGTCGGGAAACTAATAAAAATCTAATTTAAAACCATAAGGAAAACAAGACAATATTTTTGGATTTTTTAAATTTTTCGAGAAAAATTAAATAAAACACAACTAATTAAGAAAACAAAAAGCGATAACATGGAAACAAATGAAACCAGTTCAAAGTCGAAGGTACAAAAATTTTCAATTTGGTCATTTTTTATACTTGATACCCCCACACTTAAACTAGACATTGTCCCCAATGTCAGAAAACAAAAATATTCAAATAAAAATAAAATGAATAAATAAAACGAAACAAAATAAAGCAAAGGGACTGAAAACTTCTCTAATTTGCAGAAAACCAAGCGATGACCCCCAAGCGTAAATTTTGCAATCAACTTCAAGGGAGGAAATAACCAAACGTTCCTGCAAAGAAAAGAAATAAATCAATTAAGCACGCAAGAAAATATAGAAAATGCAAACGAAAATTGAAAATGAAAATAAAAGATAACGAAAAGAACTAATAGGTGGTTATTGGTCATGACTGTTGATTTTCCACAGCTTTCATCTTGAACTGGATGGGCCTCCTTCTTGCAAGTGCTCCTCAGCTTAGTTGAGGATGAATCAGCACGTGTCTCCACATGCTTCAAGTAGTCCGGTCTCCACGCAGGTGTGGCATCTTCTTGAACTCTTGGATCATCTCACCCTCTGCCTTCATCAGGATGCACCTCAGACTCCTCCTGCTTCGTCTGTGAGGTACTTTTGTTTTTGAAGAAGTACCTCAACACAGGTTTATTTTTAAAGTGGGGTGGGAGGGGTCTGAGATGAGTACTCGAGAGCAAGACTAGGTAAGCAATCAGGATCTCACTTTCTCCATGTTCTTCAGATGAAAGTGAGGAGAAAGCGTAATATGAGATACTTTTGCTTTTAACCTTTTTAATATGAAATACTTTTGCTCTGGAAGGTTTGTTTTCTGGGGTGATCCAAGGGATGAAGAACACTGAATAACTCGAAAGCTTTCTTTGGGAAGACATTATCGGAGATGAAGATAGGTTGAGAGGTTGAGAGGTTGAGAGGTTGTGAAGGTGTGCCTTTGCTGTGGAAGCAAATGTCGAAACTTATAGAAATTTTTCTTCCTCAACCGGAACTATTCTTGCACTATTTGTCGGCAGCCGGTGATGGATGAACAGTGCCCGTTACGCGCTTTCTGACAAAGCGTCCGTAATTTCCGCGAGGCTGACGATGCAAAGACGAGTGACGACAAAACCGGAATGATGATCTTTTGAAAACCGGGGTTCAAAACCGGGTGCGGCTCGTGGTTTTCGCAACGCTCCACGCTACACGTCATGAGTGACGACACGTCCAGCCAAATCGACCGCCTCGTGATTCCTGACTGCTCCTGCTTTTGAGAAAGGCGCCCGACTTTTTCGATTTGCGCGAGGACGCGTCTTCAATCTTCGAGCGAACGCGTCATCGACCTCTGAGGAACGCCTCTCAATTTCTTCTTCTTATAGGGGCACGAAATTTGTTTCACGACACACTGAATTGCCATAAACACTCTCTCCTCTTGTAAACATTTCCCTCTTGTAAACACTTCTGCAACTTACTCCTTTCTTGCACTCCTGCACTCTTAAACTTTCCGAACTCTTTTCTTCCTCAACCTCCTCTAAAAATGTCTTGCCCTTCCGACCGTCGCCTAAACTTGAATGTCGGAGAAGACGATGACTCGTCTGCTCCGAACAACATTTGGAATCCGTCCTTTATATCCCCCAATGGTCCTCTTACAGTCGGGGACACAATGATGAGAAACGATATAACCGCAACGGTGGTCGCTAGGAATTTGCTTACTCCTAGAGACAATAGGATGCTATCCATGCGGTCGGACGAGTTGGCCGTTCAGGACTCCCTTGCCCTCAGCGTCCAGAGTGCAGGCTCAGTTTCGAACATGGGCCAGCGCCTGCTTGCCCGATCTCGTCAGGTGGAGTCGCTGATGGCGGAGGTGGCCAGTCTTCGGCAGGAGGTCAGAGGACTCAGGCACGAGAACAAGGAGTTGCACATGCTTGCAACTAGTTACTCGACCAGCATGAAGAGGAAGCTGGATCAGCTGCAGGAGTCGGACGGTCGGATCCAGAGCGATCATGAAAGGTTCATGGCGCTACTCCCGAGGTTTATGTTGCCTTCGTCCTCTGGAGTAGCACCAAGCGTTCCGGCTCCGGAGATTCCAACTCTAGCTCTTCGTCTTCCCGGAGCTCCGTCGACCTCTGGGGCGCCACCTAACCAATGACCAATGATTGCTATCAGTTTTTCGAATTATTGTAATTAATTTTTTTTTTTTTTTTTTTTTTAAGTTTATGTAAATATTTATATATATATATATATATATATATAAATATATATATATATATATAAATATATATATATAAATATTATTATTATAATTTAAATAAACTTTTTTTTTTTTAGGGTTAATTTAAGCAAATTAAAATAAGTAAAGTAAAATACGTAAATTGAAGTAACAAGACTTTGTTTATCCGCACTAAAAATAAACATTGCCCTTAATTTATTTAAACTCAAACTAAATAAAAATCAACCAAATAACAAAATAACAAAACAAAAATGAAAGCAGTAAATAGAAGGGTTTAGGAATGCAAATCTGATTGTGGGTGATTCCTAGGCTTCCCTTCTTTATTCAAGTGCATGGCTTTATCCTTGAACGGACAGTGGTACTTGAAATGATCCGGCAATGGTCTGAATTCACGAGTGGGTGCCTGAATCATAAAAATCAGATTGTTAGTAAAAAACAAAATTAAAAATGGAGAAGATGGCTTACTTTCATTCTCCGACGCAAACTCAATAACAAAAATCACGTCTTTGAACGTTTCAGGGATTTTGAATTTGGCCAAATTGCAAGTGATGATTGTGGCCGTGTGATCCACTCCAATTTCCTCCTTGATGAATTCAAGATGGTCCTCAACCACTTTTTCCTCGTTTAGAAGTTGCGGCAAGGGTTGTTCTTCCCTTGCCGTGTCTTGTGCATCCTCCTCCTCTTCGAGCAGTAGTAATTCATCCACGGGCTTATCTTCAACCATTTGTTCTTGAATTTGTTCCATGCATTCTGCATTCTGCCCAAATTGATTGTTCCACTCAGCGAACTCCTTTGCTTGATAGAAATCCTCAATTGGTTGCCAAAATGCGTCTTGTTGAAATGGTTGAGCTTCCCTGCCCTGCTCCAAAGAATTTAGTTGCTGACTAACTTCCTTATAATAATTTGATCTATCTGAATTTGGATGTGAAGGTTGAGGGGGAGGCTGTGGTGGTTCATATGGCCATTGACAGAACTCCTCATACGGCTGCCAATATTCTCCTTGGTGAGTCTCCTTAGCTTGATCTTGTGAACCCTGCACCAAAGAGTTTAATTCATTAAGAATTTGATTATAATCTATTGACGAACCTGAGTTTGATTGAGAATATTGCATATGAGGTTGTGGTTGCATAGGTTTTGAATAAAACTCCTCATATGGCTGCCAATTTGCTTCATGTGGAACTTGTTGAACTTCCCACCACATAGAATTTGAATGATCACTCCAATCTCTTGGTGGACATTGATTGGCTTGAAATCCTTGATGTCCCCAAACATCTTCATTTGCAGAAAATTGGGGACATTGATGATTTTGATATCCTTGCCCATACGATGCACCAAATGTAGGGACACTTGGCATTGTGGCCCTTTCGGCATTCTGAGTCAACTGAGACGTGAGATTCGCCAATTGAGCTTGAATGGATGCAAGTGCCATGTCTCGCTCCATTTGAACCTAAAATCAAATAAAGAAAACTAAATCAAATATCAAAAGTAAAAGACAAAAACACAAAAATAAAAATAAACACAAATATAAAAAATAAACACAAACAAAAATAAAGGGATTAGCAAAGTTGCTAATCCCCGGCAACGGCGCCAAAATTTGATGCGAGAATTAACTCGACACAAATTAAACCCTCTTTTTGACAGTTGTAGTAAAGATGTAAGTAGGGTATCGTTCTAGGCCGGGGATTAGGAGGGCTTGCTAAAACCTCTAAAATAATTTAAAAACGTAAAAACAAAGTTTAAAACACTAAACTAAAATAAAAACACTTAACTAGAAAAACTTAAAATAAAACTAACAAATAAACTAAAATAAATCAAAAGACTCAAAAATACAAAACTAGGCTAAAAACTCGAAACACACTTAAAATGACTCAAAATAATAAAAACAATTTAAAATAAAAACTAGGAAATTAATTGGACGGAAATTAAATTAAAAGATTAAAAATAATAAAAAGTAACTAAATAATAATATTATAATAATTGGGGGGGGGGGGTTTGGTTTGGATGAAACGTAAATTAAACTTAACTAAATTATAAAATTGACAAAAACATAAAATAAAAGTGAACGGATGGACGACGGATTGGCTAGAGGGTTTTTCTCCACACATGACACATAAGCAACCTAAATTGATTTTCAGTTGTTCTTTCAATAAGTTGTAAATTTCAACACCCCAAATTAATTAGGTACGCTTAAATTAACCTTCAGATTTTCCTTATGTTATTGAATTGGATGATTGCATACGACAACCCAAAACATTCCCCACAAGTTCCCTACATGAATTGCATAATAGAGATACAAGCGAGAATCATTAAGTTCTATGAAAATCATAAGTGTTGACAAAGCATTCGTAACTATGAACAGCATGATACGTTTGCCAGGAATTTACTTAACGCGATTGTGACTAGCAACCTTCACTACTCATGAATATAAGTTCATAACGATTAGGTGAAATTCACTTATATTCTAGCATCAAATTCATGCATGTAAATTAAGTTTGCATTCTTAATCGACAAACATAAATAAGTTATTAATCAAACAGTTAAGCAAATTAAATCACAACTCAGAAATCACAACTGAAGTTACCAATTCAAATTACAAATATAATCATGGTTTCGAATTAACCTCTAGCCAATATAAATTAATTACACATTATTTATAAATTAAAAACAGAAATTAAAAACATAAGTTTGGAGAGATTAAACCAAAATAGGGTGTGAGGATTTGTGCACTGTGCAAGTTTGATGCACCGTGCCACACATGGCAGCTTCTGTGCTTGCTCCGTGACTTGACTGCCTTGACTGGCAGATCCCTCCAATTCCGTGCGCTGCCTCTGGTTTCCTATCGTCACAGCTGCCAGAGGTAGCTCCCCCTATTTCCTGCTACCTCCTCCGCTCCAAAACAACTTCTTCCCGAGGCGCCTTCTGACTTGCTGCCAATTGGCGCAGCACCTGTGCTGCTTTAGTCAGCCCTTCCGTGCTGCCCGCTGCTTATTCCTCTCCAGGCAGCCCCGAGGCTCACCTGTTTTTCCTTTTCTGGGCTCCTTCTTTGATTGCCCCGAGGAGCTCCCCTCCAAATCTCAGCTCGTGAGGCCTCTTAATGGCCCCTCGTTTTCTTCCAATTCGTCTTCTCCTTCTCAAATAGCCTCCTCTTGCTAATTTTTTATATTTTAGCTCCCTTTACAGCTGCCTAGCAGCTTCTAATTATTCTGTTTATGCTTTCTTTAGCTGCCCACCGAGCATGTGTTTGTGACTTTCATAATTTTTTTCTGCTTTTGACCACATGTAATCACACACACAACATAATCATCACATATATATATAAATAAATTTATAAAAACATATATATATAAATAAATATAAATATATATATATATATATATATATAAATATATATGTATATATATATATTATTTTCCAAATGATAAGTTTTATTCAACAAGTAAGATAGTTTAAAAGAAATTATTACTTAATACTACACTTATTCTATTTTTATTTTCTTTTCTAGATAAATTCATAAAACATAAAAATAACGCAAATAGCTCAAAATATAACGAACTAACTAAGAAAAGACGAGTGAATTTGATATAAAAATATGTATAAATATGGTCCGATCACTCCCTCAATTCAAGTCAGCTGTACCTCTCTATTCAGAAACCCTTCATTCACCACTCATTCATCCACCCTTGCCGCAAGCACCACACCACCACCACTCAATATGTCGCAACCACCATTCTTCACCGTGCACAACCATTCAACCACTATAGCCACACCACCTTCCCACCACCACAACCACCTTGTGCCGCCACCTTTGGAGGAGTTGGAACCTGTGATGTGCAGTCCAAAGCAAGGAGAAGGCTTGCGCATGCCATCTGCCACCATTGGAGTGTTTGGAGTTCTTTCTTTTCTTGTTTCTGTTTTCATGTTTAATTTAACTTGCTTTTCAATTATGTTAAACATGTGGAACTAAATTCTTTTTAGTTAGAGGCAAATTTGAAGCCATGGACATATGTTGGTTATGATTTGATTTACTCCAGTTATTAATTCATGAACTTTGGATGTGGTTTACTTCTCTGTTTTGATTAAGAACTTGTTTATGTATGTGGGTTGAGGGTCGACACTTAATTTACATGCCTAAACTTGATGCTAGGATATAAGGGAATTTCACCTAATCGTTATGAACTTATATTCATGAGTAGTAAAGGTCGCTAGTCACGATTGTGTTTAGTAAACCCTAGGTTGGATTAACATGCCTATTCCATAGTTATGAATGCCTAGTCGATGTTTATGATTTCCATTGAACTTAATGATCTTTGTTGAATGTCTCTATCATGTGTATTCCATAGTTAGGGACTTTGATGAGGAATAATTTGGTTGCGATGCGTATTCCATTCAATTCAATGAATCTAGGGAAATCTGAGAATTAATTAGTTCAATACAATTAATTTGGAGCATTGTCATTCATCGTTTGTTGAAATCATAACTGGGAATCAAATTATATGCATATGTTCATGTGTGGATAAGGACCCCTCTAACTACTGTCTCATCATTCTATTTCATCACAATCTGTTTTCTTTGAAGTTTGTTTACAAGTTTCTGTTTTAAATTCAATTTCGTCAAAACCAATCCCCCATTTAGAAATCAAGTTAGTTTGTGTTTTTAAGTGTCTTGAGTCAAGTTATAACCTATTTTCGTCCAAATTGGTGTTTGTGTTCAAAACTGCCCAGAATGTGGTTTTAAGGCAGTTTTGAGTGTTTTTGTGCTGTTTTGAGTCTTTTTGTTTGTTTTAGTGTTTTAAACTTTAGTTTTACATTCTTTGAGTCTAGTTTAGTGTTTTACACTTTGTTGTTACGTTTTTGAGTCAATTTCAAGTGATTTAGCAATCCCTCCTAATCCCCGGTCCAGAACGATCCCTACTTACATTCTTTACTACAATTGATAAAAAGAGGGTTTAATTTGTGTGCTTATAATTCTCACATCAAATTTTGGCGCCGTTGCCGGGGATTAGCAACTTTGCTAATCCCTTGGATCTTTTATTTCTGTTTGTTTTAATTAATTTCAGATTCTGACCTTGTTTTATTTTCTTGTTGTTAGGTACTAGTTTATGACTCGGAGTTCTCAACCTATTCGTGCAAACATCTTGGACTTTAACGACGATTTTGAGCGAGAGTTGAGAAGGAAGAGGAAGCAACCAGAACCTAGTCCACCTAGTTCTAGTTCTGAATCTGAATTTGAAGAAGAGGAGGAGGAAGAACAAGACGTGGCCATGGAAAATCGAACAATCAAAGAACTTTCAACCTCGGGGTTGGACAACGTCGCACCCCTTTGCATTCAATACCCCGTGGCTGCCCAAGGAAAGACCGATGAGTTCGAGTTGAAGTCAAGCTTGCTACATCATATTCCAAAATAGCATGGGTTGTCCATGGAAGATCCAAACAAGCACTTGAAGGAATTCGAGATTGTTTGTTCAAGCATGACCCCTGTCAACGTCGATGGAAGCATATTGCAGATGAAGGCTTTTCCCTTTTCTCTCTTGGAAAAAGCCAAGAATTGGTTATACGAATTAGCTCCCGGAACTGTCACATCTTGGGAGAGCATTGATGCGAAATAAATCAAACGCACAAATAAAACCCTCTTGTTGTCAAATTGTAGTAAAGGTGCAAGTAGGGATCGTTCTGGACCGGAGATTAGGAGGGCTTGCTAAAACCTCTAAACTGACTCAAAAACATAAAAACAAAGTTAAAAACGTTTAAATAGACTCAAGGAACTCAAAACAGACTCACAAGACTCAAAACAAGCTAAAAACACTCAAAACTTCCTAAAAACACTAACTAGGCAGTTTCTGACCTAAACACAACTTTGGACGAAATTAAGGTTTTGGATTGACTCAAAACACTTTAAAACACAAACTAAACAGATTTTAAACAATTTAAAACAAGAAAGTAAAGGGGGGGGGGGGGTTTGGTTTGGACGAATTCAAAGAAACAAAACAGATTTTAACTTAAAAACAGATTTGAGAATGATTTTAGGAACTTGAATGGATGATGAGTTTAGCTATGGGCTTTTTCTCCACACATGATATGTATGCAAACGAATTGATTTCCAGTTACTCTTTCATTGAATTATGAAAGACAATGCCCCAAATTAACCGTGCCATCACTAGTTAACACTCAGATTTTCCTTATATTATTGAATTGGATGACATCATTCGACAACTCAAAGCATTCTTCAAAAGTTCCCTACATGACATCATAATAGAGATACAATCAAAGATCATTATGTTCAATGAAAATCATAAGCATTGACAAAGCACTTATAACTATGACATCATGTTACTCATGCTAGGAATTGAACTTAACGCGATCAGGACCAGTGACCTTCACTACATATGAATATAAGTTTGTAACGATTATGTGAAACTCCCTTACATTCTAGCATCAGATTTATGCAAGCCAATTAATTGTCGACCCTTAATTAACAAACACAAATAAGTTCTTAATCAAACAATTAAGCCAATTGCATTCACGATTCAAGAATTCATAACTGGAATTATCAACTCATAATACACACAATCATGGCTTCAAAATCACCCCTAGCCAAGAGGGGCTTAGCCACTCATGTTCATAGCAAAGCAAAAGAAACAGAAATTAAACATGGTAAACATAGAACGAAGTACACCTAAAACGCTCCAATCGTCAAGCTTGAAACATCCAAGGCCCTTCTTCTTCTCCTCTTGCTGCGGCACAAGTGGCTATGGATGAGGTTTGATGTGTTTGGATGAGGGAATGGATGTTTGGTGAAGAAAGAGGCTGCGGCAAAGGAGAGGGATGACAAAAATTGTGTCTAGGGTATGTAAAGTCTGTGTAAAGGTGGTAGGGGATGGATAGGAGAAGAGGTGAATGGAAAGGATGCAGGAATTGTGTTTTTTTTTTTTTGAATGGGTGCGGCAAGGACTTTATATAGTGCTAGGGAATCAGAAAATAATAGGTAAGGTTCAATGCTTAGCTTATTTTTTTCCCCTAATTGAATGGGTAAGAAAAGAATCAGAATTTAAATGAAATAGGAATGTGAAATTCGGTAGAATTGTGTAGGAGGAAAAAGGAATGTGTTTAATGGTCAGAAAATAGGCAAGTGATAGGGGCATATTTATGCACCTTAGTTTGGCTTGTTCTTGTGCATTTACATTGTTTTCCTTAGTTAAAGTAGTCTTTTAAGCTAGTTTTATGTATTTTCAGGTTTTAAGGGCAAAGTATGCAAAAGGATGCATTTTGGAGCCTTTTGGAGCAATTTAGAGCTTGGAATGGATATCATATGCTTGGAGCCATGAGGATGGACGAAATTGAAGACTTGAAGATGATGATTCCTACTTGAGCAAGGTTTCCTAGTTGGAGTAGGAAAATCCCTAATGGAAGATGGAATCCTAGTTGAATTAGGATTCCTAATTGAAATTGGTTTCCTAGTTGAATTAGGATTCCTAGAAGATTGAGATTCCCTACTCAAACAAGGTTTCCTACTTGAAGTAGGAAAGCTAAAACCCAAATGGCCTCAAGTTGTGGCAACAAAGAAGTTTTCCTAGTTCTAGAAAGAAAAAGAATTCCAAGATGAAGGAGGATTAGTTTCCCTAATCCTAGTGCATAAAGGAGTCCTAAATACTTTAGGACACCCTATCCCTTCTAGATACCTTATCCCCTCAATGCCGTGCACTTTCCCTTGTTTTGGAGGGTTTCTAGAAGTCCTATCCATCCTTGACGCACCATTTTGGGGGGGGGGGGGATCATTCATTCATTCAGAATTCATTCAGCCGCACCTTCCACACCATCCTCTCTACATCACAGCGCCATTCACCATCACAAAACCCCTTGCCGCAAGCTTCCATACACACTACCATTCTTCCACCGTGCACCACCAGTCCATACCATCATCACCGCACCTTAGCACCACCACAATCACCTTGTGCGCCACTCTTGGGAGAAGAAGGAACCTGTGCCGTGCACCACAAATGAGGGGGAGAGCCTTGCGCAAGCAATCTGCCACCATTGGAGTGTTTGGAGTTCTTTTCTTTTTTTGTTTCTGTTTCATGTTTAATTTAATTCGTTGTTCAATTATGTTAAACATGTGGAACTAATTTCTTTTTAGTTAGAGGCGAATTTGAAGCCATGGACATATGTTGGTTATGATTTGATTTACTCCAGTTATGAATTCATGAACTTTGGATGTGGCTTCCTTTTCTGTTTTGATTAAGAACTTGTTTATGTATGTGGGTTGAGGGTCGACACTTAATTTGCATGCCTAAACTTGATGCTAGGATATAAGGGAATTTCACCTAATCGTTATTAACTTATATTCATGAGTAGTAAAGATCGCTAGTCACGATTGTGTTTAGTAAACCCTAGGTTGGATTAACATGCGTATTCCATAGTTATGAATGCCTAGTCGATGTTTATGATTTCCATTGAACTTAATGATTCTTGTTGAATGTCTCTATCATGCGTATTCCATAGTTAGGGACTTTGATGAGGAATAATTTTGGTTGCAATGCGTATTCCATTCAATTCAATGAATTTAGGGAAATCTGAGAGTTAATTAGTTCAATACAATTAATTTGGGACATCGTCATTCATAAGTTTATTGAAATCATAACTGGGAATCAAGTTATATGCATATGTTCATGTGCGGATAAGGAACCCTCTAACTAGTTTCTCCATCCATTCAATTTATCAAAATCTGTTTAGAATCTATTTTGTTTACAAAGTTTTGTTTTAAATTCAATCTCATCAAAACCAATCCCCAAGTTATTTTAAAGTGTTAGATTAGTTAGAAATCCATTTAGTTTGTGTTTTTAAGTGTCTTGAGTCAAGTTATAACCTATTTTCGTCAAAATTAGTGTTTGTGCTCAAAACTGCCCAGAAAGTGATTCTAAGGCAGTTTTGAGTGTGTTTGTGCTGTTTTGGGTCTTTTGGTTTGTTTAAGTGTTTTAAACTCTAGTTTTGCATTATTCGAGTCTAGTTTAGTGTTTTAAACTTTGTTTTTACGTTTTTGAGTCAGTTTCACATTGATTAGCATCCCTAGTTAATCCCCGGTCCAGAACGATCCCTATTTGCTCATATACTACAATTGTCATCCATAGGGTTTAATTTGTGTGTCAAGTTAATTTTCACATCAGAAAGAGAGGGTCCTCCTTGTGTGGCAAGGCTAGGTACTAAAGGGGAATGTATTTTGTGACAGAAATTAGGCAAAGGAATGTCCCCTTGGGCGGCAAGGATGTGTAGGGAAAAGGAAAGTGGTTTAGGTGCAGATTTGGTCAAGAAAAGGTAAGTGATTTGCAGCAAGAAAAGGGAAAGATATTTAGGAGGGCGGCATGCACATTTAGGGAATGTTTAGGACTCTAGAACTCACATTTAAATGCCCTAACATAATTTGGAATCATCTTGTCGCTGGAACTTAGGTGAGGAAAGATTAGGAAACATTCATTCCAAGAATAGAAACTCTTCAAGAATGGAAACCTTCAAAAATAGAAACTTCCAAACTTAGAAACTTCGGTTTCCAATTTTGACTCCTCACTCTTCATTCGTCTTGTATTCCAATCTTCACTTCTTCGTTATGTACCATTGGAAATCCCTGAGGCGAACGTTGGAAGGTTTAGGTTATGTTTTGTTTCTTTGTTTTGCTCGAGGACTAGCAAAAGCTAAGTGTGGGAGAATTTGATAGGAGCATATTTATGCTACTTAGTTAGCTTGTTTTCTTGCACTTACGTAGTTAGTTATCGTGTATTATAGTGATTTAAGCTATTTTCGTGTGTTTGTAGGTTCAAATGGCAAGTGAAGCAAGAAAGTGAGCTTAAATGGAGTACATGCATATGGAGCACCATGGATGGACGAATTTGGAGCTAAAAGGAGCTAGGAATATGTTTCAAGGTTGGAGAAATAAATTCAAGTCAAAGAAGATAAGGAATCAGCTCAAAAGAAAGAGAATTATCCAAAACATTATCCAAACAACCTTATCTTATCATCTTATCCAATCCTTATCCTATCTTAACTAACCTTATCTTATCCTATTCTTGTCTAAACTTAATTCCTGGTACATTGAGGGTTTATTTTCTGATTAGGGACATTTAAAATAGGTTCTAGAGGCCCTAAGCCTTCCCTACAAAGGTGCCGCACCTATCCCCTCATTCCCCTTGGTTTTCTGACTTCTAGAAGGTTTCATTTGGGCCTTAATTGGTGCCGCACCCTCTCTCCCTTTTCCCTTTGGATTTCTGAGTTAATTGGCCATTTTCCTTGTGGTTTTGGGTTAATTGGGCCATAGACCTTCTCCCTTGTGGATTAATAAAACCTGCCGCACCTAGGAGCCCAAGTCCATCAATTAAACTAAGTCCAAGCCACAGGTTTTGATCAATCTTTGACTCAGAAATCTAAGCAGCCGCACCCTCCAAAGCCTTCATCCATTCATTCATCCTTGATTCATCCATTGATCCACCCTTGCCGCAAGCACCACACCATCATAACTCAATCTGCCGCAACCACCACCCTTCACCGTGCACAACCATAGCCACGCCACCTTTCCACCACCACAACCACCGTGTGCCGCCACTCTTGGGAGAAGTTGGAACCTGTGCCGTGCATTCCAAAGGAGGGCGGGAGCCTTGCGCAAGCAATCTGCCACCATTGGGGTGTTTGGAGTTCTTTCTCTTCTTGTTTCTGTTTTCATGTTTAATTTAAATTGCTTTTCAATTATGTTAAACATGTGGAACTAATTTCTTTTTAGTTAGAGGCGAATTTGAAGCCATGGACATATGTTGGTTATGATTTGATTTACTCCAGTTAGGAATTCATGAACTTTGGATGTGGTTTACTATTCTGTGTTGATTAAGAACTTGTTTATGTATGTGGGTTGAGGGTCGACACTTAATTTGCATGCCTAAACTTGATGCAAGGATATAAGGGAATTTCACCTAATCGTTATGAACTTATATTCATGAGTAGTAAAGATCGCTAGTCACGATTGTGTTTAGTAAACCCTAGGTTCGATTAACATGCATATTCCATAGTTATGAATGCCTAGTCGATGTTTATGATTTCCATTGAACTTAATGATCTTTGTTGAATGTCTCTATCATGCGTATTCCATAGTTAGGGACTTTGATGAGGAATAATTTGGTTGCAATGCGTATTCCATTCAATTCAATGAAACTAGGGAAATCTGAGAATTAATTAGTTCAATACAATTAATTTGGAGCATTGTCATTCATAAGTTTGTTGGAATCATAACTGGGAATCAAATTGTATGCATATGTTCATGTGTGGATAAGGACCCCTCTAACTAGTTTCTCATCATTCAATTTCTTCACAATCTGTTTTGTTTGAAGTTTGTTTATAAGTTTCTGTTTTAAATTCAATTTCGTCAAAATCAATCCCCCATTTATTTTGAAGGGTTAGATTAGTTAGAAATCAACTTAGTTTGTGTTTTTAAGTATCTTGAGTCAAGTTATAACATATTTTCATCCAAATTAGTGTTTGTGCTCAAAACTGCCCAGAAAGTGGTTTTAAGGCCGTTTTGAGTGTTTCTGTGCTGTTTTGAGTCTTTTGGTTTGTTTTAGTGTTTTAAACTCTAGTTTTGCATTCTTTGAGTCTAGTTTAGTGTTTTACATTATGTTTTTACGTTTTTGAGTCAGATTCACATTGATTAGCATCCCTAGTTAATCCCCGGTTAGAACGATCCCTACTTGCAAATATACTACAATTCTCATCAATAGGGTTTAATTTGAGTGTCGAGTTAATCTTCACATCAGTTGGAAGGTACCCTAAGACAAACAAACACACAAAAACAACTCTTTTTGGGTTTTTCAAACATTTTTTCAAATTTTTATGAGTTTTTCGGATTTGTATGTCACAACACACCAAAACAGCTTAAAAACAGTGAGAAACAACCTTATAAGTGATGGGTGATAAAATCCTACGAATTTGCAACAAAAACACTTAAAACACATTGTTTATCCCCCCACACTTAAATCAAACTTTGTCCTCAATGTTTTCAAGCATAAACTCACAGAAAATAATCAATTAACAGAATGAACTGATGTGAGAATTATACGCACGCAAATTAAACCCTCTTTTTATCAATTGTAGTGAAGAATCTAAGTAGGGATCGTTCTGGACCGGGGATTAGGAGGGATTGCTAAATCACTTGAATTTGACTAAAAAATGTAAAAACAAGGTATAAACCACTAAACTAGACTCAAAGAATGCAAAATCAAACTTTAAAACACTAAAACAAACCAAAAGACTCAAAACAGCAAGAAAACACTCAAAACTGCCTTAAAACCACTTTCTGGGCAGTTTTGAACACTAAAGAAGAATTTGGACGAAAATAGTTATAACTTGACTCAAGACACTTTAAAAACACAAACTAAACAGATTCTAAGCACTTTTAAACAAGAAAGTAAAGGGGGGGTTTTGGTTTTGACGAATTTGAAAATGAAAACAAAACTTTGTAAAACAAAACAGATTTTAAAACGAAATTGGTTTAAATCAATGGATGGAAGGCTAGCTAAGGGGTTCTTCTCCACACTTGTTATACTTGCATACAAAACGATTTCTAGTTGCTTTTCAATAAACCATGGATTCTCAACGCCCCAGATTAACCGTGAATTGCACTAATTAACCCTCAGATTTTCCCAACGTTATTGAATTGGATGATTGCATACGACAACCCAAAGCATTCCCCACAAGTTCACTACATGAATTGCATAATAGAGATACAAGCAAGAATCATTAAGTTCTATGAAAACCATAAGCATTGATGAGGCATTCGTTACTATGAATTGCATGAAACTTGTGCCAAGAATTTACTTAACACGATTGCGATCAACAACCTTTACTACTTGCGAATATAAGTTCATGACGATTAGGTGAAATTCCCTTATATCCTAGCATTCAATTTATGCTTGAAAATTAAGCGTGCACTCTCAACCAACATACACAAATCAGTTTAATTCAAATAGACAAGTAAATTGAATCCACAACTTATGAAACACAACTAGAAGTAATCAAATCATATAGCAAGCATAATCATGGTTTCGAATCCCCCTAGCCAAGGGGGGTTTAGTTCCTCATACGTACAAGACAAAGAGAATTAAATTTAAACATTGAAATCAAAGGAGAGAAAACACCTAAAACTGCCAGCGACTCGAACTTGAATTGCATGAACGTCCAAGCCTTCTTCTCCTCCTCTTTGTTGCGGCACAAGGTCTAGGGACAGGTTTTGGGGTTTAATTGTATGGATGGATGGATGTGGGAAGGTATGGTAGTGTTTAGGAGGGTTGGGGGGTGCGGCAAGGTCAGGGAATTGAGTGAATGGTGAAGGTTTTCTGCGGCAAAGGGAGAGGAATGAATTGTGGCGAATTTCTGAATGTATGGGAGGTGATGATTTGCGGCAAGGCTTAACACATATATATAGGCTCCTAAAACCCTAGGTAATCAGATTAGGGCTTCTAGAAAGCCAAATCCACTAGGAAATAGGATTAGGAATCAGAATTAACAAGAGATAAGGTGCAAAGGGTGCGGCAGAAAAGGAATAGGGAGGATAAGGCATCTAGAAAGCCTTGCAAGGCAAGGAACTAGGGTCTTCTGATAGGAGTATCTTTATGCAACTTAATTGGCTTGTTCTCGTGCGTTTGCGTTGTGTTTCCTAGTTATTTTAGTACTTTAAGCCATTTTCGTGTGTTTGTAGGTCTATTGGGCTATTGGAGCAAAGAAGTGTATTTTGGAGCGATTTTGGGCCTATGATGGATTGGACATGCATTTTGGGCCTTTTGGAGCAGTTTTGGGCATGAAATGGATAGCATAAGTTTGGAGCAATGTAGATGGACGAAATTAAAGTCCAAAGCATGCTAGGAATCAGCCAAAGAGAGGAAGAAAATCTGATTACCTTTTCCCTAAAATCTGCCATACTTTTGTATTCCCCTTTTCCCTAAAATCTGGCATAACTTTTCCCTAAAATCTGCCACAACTTTTCCCTAAAATCTGCCACAACTTTGCCCTAAAATCTGCCACACTTTTGGATTTGGGCTGAAATTATGTCATTCTAAATTAATTAGGGATTAGGACTTTCCCATCCCTATAAATAAACTTCATTGTGGCAGCCAAAAAGGATCCATTCATCATCAAAATTCGTCCATTCTATTCCAGCCGCATCCATTGATCCCAAAACACCATTCTTCAACCTAGAGACACAATCAGCCATTCCACCACTTCCCAACCATCAAACACTCATCCATAACCATCCTACTTCCCTTGCCGTGTCTCTAAACATCCCACAACCCGTTCTACACCATCAAAACGTCCCAGAATTCATCCCCATCTAATCTGCCGCAAGCAAGAGGAAGGAGACAGATGCGCAAGATTGTTTGGCTCTTCATTCTGAGTTGTTGAACGATTTTAGGTGTATTCTCTCTTATATTTCAATGTCTAATTCATGTAATCTTTGTTTTGCTCTGAGTATGTGATGCGAGAATTAACTCGACACAAATTAAACCCTCTTTTTGACAATTGTAGTATAGGTGTAAGTAGGGTATCGTTCTAGGCCGGGGATTAGGAGGGATTGCTAATCACTCTAAAATTAATATAAAAACGTAAAAACAAAGTTTAAAACACAAAACTAAAATAAAAACACGAAACACACTAAAAATGACTCAAAATAATGAAAACAATTTAAAATAAAAACTAGGAATTGAAATGAAAGGAAATTAAAATTAAAAGATTACAAATAATAAAAAGTAACTAAATAATAATATTATAATAATGGGGGATTGATTTTTGACGAAACGGAAACTAAACTTAAATAAATTACAAAATTGACAAAACATAAAATAAAAGTAAATGGATAGACGACAGATTGGCTAGAGGGTTTTTCTCCACACATGACACATATGCAACCTAAATTGATTTTCAGTTGTTCTTTCAATAAATTATGAATTCTTAACGCCCCAAATTAACCATGAATTGCATAGATTAATTCTCAGATTTTCCTTAAGTTAATGGATTGGATGATTGCATACGACAACCCAAAACATTCCCCACAAGTTCCCTACATGAATTGCATAATAGAGATACAAGCGAGAATCATTAAGTTCTAAGAAAATCATAAGTGTTGACAAGGCATTCGTAACTATGAACAGCATGATACGTTTGCCAGGAATTTACTTAGCGCGATTGTGACTAGCAACCTTCACTACTCATGAATATAAGTTCATAACGATTAGGTGAAATTCACTTATATTCTAGCATCAAATTCATGCATGTAAATTAAGTATGCATTCTTAATCGACAAACATAAATAAGTTATTAATCAAGCAGTTAAGCAAATTAAATCACAACTCATAAATCACAACTGAAATTACCAATTCAAATTACAAATATAATCATGGTTTTGAATTATCCTCTAGCCAAAATAAAATTAGTTACACATTATTATAAATTAAAACACAAATAAAAACATAAGTTTGAGGAAGAATAACACCGAATGAGGAGTTGCTCCTCTCTGTCCGTGAGTTGCTTCTGTGCTTCGTGTATTCTCTGTGATGACAGCCTCTGTTCCCGAGGCCTGTCCACTGATTTGCTGCCTGCACCTGGCACTCCCGTGGCTTCCCTCAAGTCTCAGCTGCCAAAATGGCAACGCTGATCCACCTTTTCCTTGTTAATCAGCGCAGCTTGGCTGGCGTGAGACGCTGCCTTGATTGGCTCCTGAGCTTTGCTTCTGCGCAGCGTCTGCTGCCTTTTCCCTCCGTGCCCAAATAGGCGCGCCAGCTTGCAGCCCTCCTTTTCTGGCCACTGTGCACTGTGCCAAAAGCTTCGGTGCTCCTTTGTGATGCTGGCAGCTTCTAGGCGCTGCGCCTGTCTGATTGCTGAGGCTCACGCCTCCTTCCAAGCTGCGCGCTGCTTGGCTTGCTGCCAAGGCAGCTTTCGTCCCCCTTCAATTGATTCCTTTCTGCTTAATGGGGCGCTACCCAGAGGCAGCTCTCTCTTTTCCCCCTTTAGAAATCAGCTCCCTCGTTTAATGATGCTCTTCAATTATTATGTTTCCAAATGATTCCTCTCGGTGCTGCTTTCATCATTTTGTTTCCACCGAATCCTTTTAATCATTCAACACACAACAAATTATATTTAAATATATAAATATATATATATATATATATATATATAAATATATATATATATATATATATTATTTTCCAAATGATAAGTATAATTCAACAGACAAGATAGTTTAGATGAAATTAATACTTAACACTTCACTTATTCTATTTTTATTTTCTTTGCTAGATAAATTCTAAAAACACAAAAATAACGTAAATAGCTCAAAATATAAGAAACTAACTAAGAAAAGACGAGTGAATTTGATATAAAAATATGTATAAATATGATCCGATCAGTATGATTGGCGAAATTCGTTTTGGCTAAGGGTGTATTCGAAACCATGGATATATATGTGAAATAAGTTGATTACTCCAGTTATCGTTGCATAAGTCATGAATACAATCTGCTTAACTATGTGATTTAGAACTTATTCTTGTATGTTGATTGAGAGTGCACACTTAATTTGCATGCTTGAATCTGGTGCTAGGATATGAATTTGTTTCACCTAATCGTTATGAGTTTATATCCACAAGTAGTGAAGGTCACTAGTCATGATCGTGTTGAGTAGATTCCTGGCGAAAGTATCATGCTTTTCATAGTTACAATTGCCTTGTCGATGCTTATGATTTCCAATGAACGTAATGATTCTAACTTGTATCTTTATCATGCTGTTCATATAGAGAACTTGTTAGGAATAATTTGGTTGCAATGCATATTCATTCAATTCAATGATCTTAGGGAAATCTGAAGGTTAATTTAAGCGGACCTAATTAACTTGGAGTGTCGAGGTTCATAACTTGTCGAATTGATAACTGGAAGTTGATTTAAGTTGCATATATTTCATGTGTGGAGAAGAATCCCTTAGCCATTCCATCATCCATTGTTTTACATCAATTTGCTTTACAATCTGTTTTCTTTACAATCTGTCCATTTAGTTAATTTTCGTCCAAACACAAATCCCCCCATATTTTGTTAAGTCTTAGGCTTAGAATCTGTCTTATTTTGTGTTTTGAACCATTTTGAGTCATAAGAAAGTTCAATTTCGTCCAAATCTGCCTAGTTTAGTTTCTGTTTGTTTTTAGTCTAAATTCGTCCAAACCAAAACCCCTCTTTTACTTCCTTGTCTTAGAGTGTTTTAAATCTGATTAGTTTGTGTTTTTAAGTGTTTTGAGTCAAGCCCAAACCTAATTTTCGTCCAAAGTTGAGTTTAGTGTCAAAACTGCCCAGTTTGTGTTTTTAGGCAGTTTTGAGAGTTTTTAGCTTGTTTTGAGTATTGTGAATCTGTTTTGAGTCCCTTGAGTCTTTTCAAACGTTTTTAAGTTTATTTTTGTGTTTCTAAGTCAGTCTAGAGGTTTTAGCACCCCTAGTTAATCCCCGGATAGAACGATCCCTACTTACTTCATTACTACAATTATCACAAATAGGGTTTTATTTGTGTGTCACATTTGTTTCGCATCATCTTCTAGAAGGCTAGGTGCGGCATGGCTGAATAGGGTTTCTAGAAACCCTCCAAAACAAGGGAAAGTGCACGGCATTGAGGGGATAAGGCCTCTAGAAGGGATAGGGTGCAAGGGAATGTTCCAAAACCTTCCTTTTGTGTCCAATAATGTTTAGGAGACCTTCATGCAATAGGATCATTCTTGGACTTGGAAAACTTCTTTGTTGCTGCAACTTGAGGCCATTGGAATTTATCTTTCCTACTTCAAGTAGGAAACCTTGTTTGAGTAAGAAACTTCAATCTTCTAGGAATCCTAATTCAACTAGGAAACCTCAATCCACTAGGAATCCTAATTCAACTCGGAAACCCATTTGAACTAGGAATCTTATAGGGATTTTCCTACTTCAACTAGGAAACCTTGCCCAAGTAGGAATCATCATCTTCAAGTCTCCAATTTCGTCCATCCTCTTGGCTCCAAGCATATGATATCCATTCCAAGCTCTAATTTGCTCCAAAAGGCTCCAAAATGCATCCTTTTGCATACTTTGCCCTTAAAACCTGAAAATACATAAAACTAGCTTAAAAGACTACTTTACTAAGGAAAAACACTATAAATGCACAAGAACAAGCTAAACTAAGGTGCATAAATATGCCCCTATCATGAACTAAACAAAACAAACTGAAAGTAATAAAGAGAAGGGTGTAGGAACGCAAATCTGATTTGTTGAGTGATTCGCACATCTCCCTTTGTTGAGTGATACTTGAAATGATTTGGCAATGGTCTAAGTTCTAATGTAGGTGCCTGAATCATAAAAATCAGCAAGTTAGTAGAAAACAAAATTGAAATTGGAGAAGATGGCTTACTTGCTCGTTCAAACACAAACTCGATGACAAACGCCACATCTTTGAAAGTTTCAAGGACTTTGAATTTGGCCATATTGCATGTGATGGTTGGGGCTTGTCCCTTGTCATCAAATTTAACTTCTTTGGCCTTGATTGTCTCATGCACAGCCTCTTTGATGCATTCTTGTTTTTCTCCAGCCACTTCATCTTCTTGAATCCCTTTTCTTGGTGTACAAGGTTCTTTAAACATTTCAACACAATCTGGGACTTGTTTTGGTGCACCAAGAATTGGGATATCACTTTGTACCTTGGGACGAGCTTCCACAATGTCTTTTTCACTCTCATATTTCTTGGGAATCAAGAACCTGCGAGGAAAAGGTGCATTCAGAGGAATAACGTTAGAATAAATTGAATTTGGGACATCCTTACTTGTGGTGGGCGGTTTAGAGGGCTTAGGAGGCTGCGGGAAGGGTTGTTCAACCCTAACCGTGGGTGTGTCTTCTTCCTCCTCCTCAATCAGCTCCAACCTCCATAGCACTTCCCAAAGTGCTAGCTTCATGGATTTCACAATCTTCATTTGAATTTTCAATAGGTGAGTTGGAGAGTTCACATTGCTCTTGAATCTGTGCCTTGACTTCCACAATCTGCCCCATTTGATTATTCAATTCTCCCATCTTCTTGGTTTGATTTTCTACATCTTAGTTCAAAGAGATGAGTAATTGAATAATATTATCATTATCCATCGACGAACCTGAAATTGGTTGGGAAGATTGTCGTGGAGGCTGTGGTGGTGCACATGGCCATTAATAGAACTCCTCAGATGGCTGCCAATATTCACCTTGTTGAACTTGTTGAGGTTTTCCCCAAATGTAATCTGAATAGTCTCCCCAATCCGAATTGTAAGGGTTGGAAAACGTATCGTTGCTTGGTTGATCACAGCCTTGATAACCCCAAGCATCATCATTCGCAGCGAATTGAGTAAAACGAAACGAAACAAAACGAAACGAAACAAAGTAAACAACACAAAACACACAACTAAAACACAACCTAATCCTTCCAACAATTGCCTCAGGGATTTCCAATGGTACATAACATGCCAAAGATCATTATTCCCACAGATTTTAGTCATCCCTAGTCTTGAGCATATACTTAACCATAATTACCATTCACTAGCTCCCATTTAATCGTTTAAAACAATATTTTGAATGTAGTAACATGCTTTAGAGAATCCACTCAATTCCTTACCGGATACACTCTTATTTTCACACAGATTTTCTAACTACACTCCCTACACTAGGTATATGTGAGAAGATTGATGTAAACATAAAAACGAACACTCACATATGTTTATAACGAAGGAAGCACTTTTCTGCAATTATTAAGCATGTTTAGATATGATCTCATGAACGGAATGCTACTACTTAGATGCGAGAACCAGTGACACCATATGCTCAAACCAATCCCAAACTCCACATATTGAAACACATAACACTCAAGATAGAAGTTAAAGGTTGTAACGAGGCTAAGGGGTATTGGCTAACAAAGAAAGGTTAAGGATAAACGAAGGTTCTTAAAGCAATAGCAACAAATAAATGAAATTGACACTTAGAATTCACTTTTGGGTGCAGAAAATCACTTAGACACACAAGGGGTAAAATACACAATACTGGTCTAATTCAACTTTTTGGACCCTTTCTTCAACAACCAACACTTGTGAGTTCTTTCTCACTTATTTTGAACTCTTTTTCATTCTTTTCACATTTTTCTTTTCTTTTTCTTTTCTCATGCCCAATTCATATTTTTGGCACAATATCACACAAATAACTTCCTTCCCCCACACTTGTTTTTCTGCACAAGAACAATCAAAAGGAATTCATTTTGCGTCATGTTCACTATGCTTTGAAGAACGAGGGTATGGATGGTCCTATTCTAGGCTAGGTAAGGATAATGTGGGTTAACAAAGAATATAGGCTAAATAAGGCTCAACGGGGTTTCAACCTACAAAACAGATGAACATGGGGTACGGCTATTTGGCTCTGGGTTCACTAAACAACTTCATCTTGTTACGTGTTATGCTAATCAATTTTATGCTTTGAATGAAACTGGCATGAGTTCTAGTATTTGGAACTAAATGATGAAACGCCTTCTAAGTAGCAACCAAGCAAAGAAGAATGAGATCATGCAACGACTTTTGAAAACAACAATGCACAGATTATTAACTCTCCAAATAAACGTTTAGGCTCAAGTCTCACAAGGTTGTAGCGTTAGTTTGAGTTCCTTCCTTCAAGCATGTTACAAAAACTGATTTTTCTTTTATGATTGCATGTGAATTCATGAACTATAATTACAACTAAGCATAAACCAAGGAGCATGTCAAACTTTCATCCATGTTCGTAACTTTCTTTCACAGTTATGCAATTAAAAACCAAATCCTCATCATTGTGTTGGAAGGTATCCTAAGACACAAAAACGACTCAAAAACGACTCTTTTTGGTATTTTTTCAAACTTTTTCGATTTTTTTCTTGGGTTTTCTGTTATATGACACTAAAACACATCAAAACACACTAAAAACACTAAAAACAGTGAGAAACAACATTATAAGTGATAGGTGATTAAATCCTACGAATTTCATGCAAAAACAGCTTGTTTACCCCCCCACACTTAAACCAAACATTGTCCTCAATGTTTCAAATATAGATTAACACAAAAACAACCAAATAACACACCTAGCAAACTTAACACAAATGGCAGATTATAAGCAAGAAAGAGAAGGGTTAGGGACGCAAATCTGGGTTTTGAGTGAAAGTTCCTTCGTTTCTTGTTTCAACACATGGGTTGCCTCCCAAGAAGCGCTTGCTTTAACGTCTTCCAGCCGGACGGTACCTCCGTTTAAGCTCCCCCAGGGTCCACGGCATGGAAGGGTACATCCTCCATGACATGCTCCTTGAAATACTCATGCATTGGGTCTATGTATGGCAGTGGATAATGATGGTCCCAGATTGTGTCGTTGAGCCTCCCAAAGTCAATGTAAGCACTCCCACTCTCACGCATTTGATTTGGTACCTGCACCACAGAAGGCAACAACCTATTAATCGAAATAAGAATTGGAATTAGAGGAGGAGGCTTACGACTGCATTTCAATGATGACTCAAAAGGGGTAGCAAAGGTGGTGTTCTCGGCATGTTTCTTATGCTCTACTCCAATCCCCTCTTCGATGATGCTTCTAGGCTCCTCCATCTTGATTGGTGCGGATGAATGTTCCTGCCCCAAATTTTTAATAACTTCTATGGCAAAACAAGAACGAACATCATTAGGTTTCTTAACAGATTCAGGAACTTTAAACTTAATAATATCACCACCAAACTCCATTGTTAATGCTCCCTTAGCCACATCAATCTTAGTTTGGGCTGTCTTCATGAAAGGTCGTCCAAGTAAGAGTGGCATTGGTGAAGAGTGGCCCGAGTCCTCCATCTCAAGCACGTAGAAATCGGCCGGGAATACTAGGTGATCTACCTGCACCAAAACATCTTCCAAAACACCCTTTGGATATGCATTAGAACGATCGGCTAATTGAATAATTACACCGTCATTTTTAAGCTCGCCTAAGTTCATAGATGCATAAATAGAATATGGCATGACGTTAATTGAAGCTCCTAAGTCTAACATGGCATGTTCAAACCTAGTATTTCCAATAACGCAAGGAATTGTAAAACTACCCGGATCTTTGCATTTAGGGGGTAATTTCCTTTGTAACATGGCAGAAACATTCTCACTTACTTGAACCACCTCTTTGTTCGAAATCCTTCTCCTTGTTGTACAAAGTTCTTTTAAAAACTTGGCATACCTCGGGACTTGCTTAATCGCATCAAGGAGCGGGATATTGACTTGAACTTTCCGGAAGGTCTCTAGAATGTCCTTCTCGGCTTCTTCCTTCTTTGATTGCCTAAATCTGCTAGGAAAGGGCACATTTAGTGGAATGGAACTAGAAAAAGTCAAATTTGGACTTACCTTGGTGGTTTGGGAGGGTTTAAGAGTGCTAGATGGTTGCGGCCTTTTTTGAACATCATTGGCCGTGGGCTTTGCTCCCTGTTTCTCTTCTTGCAGCAACTTTTCATCCTTTTCTTGAATTGATTTGGATGATTTTAGATCGACTCCAACCTGTTTACCACTTCTCAACATGATTGCATTTACAGTTTCAAAGCCTCCTTTAGGGTTAACAACAGTTGAACTAGGCAATTTGCCTTGTTCTCTAATCTGCCCCATGAATTCTGCTATTTGCCCCATTTGCTTTTCCAAGTTATCCACCCTTTTGTCTTGGATTTGCCTCTCTTTGTTTTGATTTTGTACCTCCTGCGTCAAAGTAGTAAGTAACTGAACAACTTGATCATTATTCAAAGACATACCTGAGCTTGTTGGGGCAGATTGCAATTGGGTTTGATTGGGATCGAATGGCTTTGTATAAAAACCCGGTGGTTGCTGCCTAAATCCTCCTTGTTGTTGGGGTTGTTGAGGATCACGCCACTTGAAATTTGGATGGTCCCTCCACCCCGGATTGTAGGTGTTTAAATATGGATCATGGCGTGGCTGATTTTGGCTCCCAAAACCCACGGCATTGGCAGATTCCCACCCTCCATTCTCAATCAATTGAGGGCATTGATCATTGGCATGTCCTTGCATCGAGCACACACCACAAACACTTGGTGCACGTATCTTCATCCCCTCGGCCAACTGAGAAACAATAGAAGTAAGGTTAGCTAATTGGGATTGAATATCGGGTGTAGAACTTACCTCATTCACTTGTGGTCGTGGGGGGTCTCTTTGTCCAACCCCTTCGTATTGTTGTGCATTATGCGCTCGGTTGGCAATTAAAACTTTTGCAGCCCCCTGAGTCTTATCCACCAACGCACCTCCCGCCGAGGCATCAAGCATTTGACGTTCCATGGGAAGGAGTCCTTCGTAGAAATATTGAATGAGCAGCTCCTCCTTCATTTGATGCTGTGGACAAGAAGCAACGAGTGATTTAAAACGTTCATAATTCGAAGGAAACGATTCACCTTGATTTTATTGGATGCCACTAATTCATTTCCTCAAGAGAATGACTCTTGAAGTTGGGAAAAACTTCTCCAAGAAAGCTCTTTTCATACTATCCCAAGATGTAACCGTTCCGGGTGCTAACTCGTAAAGCCAATCCTTCGCCTTTTCCAAAAGTGAGAATGGAAATGACTTCATCATCAGAATGTTCCCATCGACATTGACGGGTGTCATGCTCGAACAAACCACCTCGAACTCCTTGAGATGCTTGTTGGGATCTTCCATGGACAGCCCATGGTACTTTGGAATGTGGTGCAACAAGCTCGACTTCAACTCGAACTCAGCGGTCTTGCCTAGGGCAGCCACGGGGTATTGAATGCATAATGGTGCGGCATTGGCCAACCCCGAGGCTGAGAGCTCCTTAATGGTCAGATTGTCCGCTGCCATAACCAAGAAAACAAAACAAGAAAACAAGAAAACAAAACTAAATCAGAAAACTAGATAAATTGAACTAAAACACACAGTAAACACAAGGGATTAGCAATTTTGCTAATCCCCGGCAACGGCGCCAAAATTTGATGTGAGAATTAGATTGACACACAAATTAAACCCTATGGATGACAATTGTAGTATAAGAGCAAATAGGGATCGTTCTAACCGGGGATTAACTAGGGATGCTAATCAATGTGAAATTGACTCAAAAATGTAAAAACAAAGTTTAAAACACTAAACTAGACTCAAAGAATGCAAAACTAGAGTTTAAAACACCTAAACAAACCTAAAGACTCAAAACAGCCCAGAAACACTCAAAACTGCGTCAAAATCACTTTCTGGGCAGTTTTGAGCACAAACCCAATTTTGGACGAAAATAGGTTCTATCTTGACTCAAGACTCTTAAAAACACAATCTAAATGGATTTTTAACTAATCTAGCAACTTAAAGTAAATGGGGGATTGGTTTTGACGAATTTAAAATTAAAACAGAAATTTGAAAACAAAACAGATTCTAAACAGATTTGATAAAATAGAATGGTGGAGAAACTAGTTAGAGGGTTCCTTATCCACACATGAACATATGCATATGATTTGATTCCCAGTTATGATTTCAACAAACGAATGAATGACAATGCTCCAAGTTAATTAGGTCTTCTTAAATTAACTTTCAGATTTCCCTAGATTCATTGAATTGAATGGAATACGCATCACAACCAAATTATTCTTATCAAGTTCCCTAACTATGGAATACGCATGATAGAGAGACATATCAAAGATCATTAAGTTCAATGGAAATCATAAACATCGACTAGGCATTCATAACCATGGAATACGCATGTTAATCCAACCTAGGGTTTACTAAACACAATCGTGACTAGCGATCTTTACTACTCATGAATATAAGTTCATAACGATTAGGTGAAATTCCCTTATATCCTAGCATCAAGTTTAAGCATGCAAATTAAGCGTGCACTCTCAATCAACATACATAAACAAGTTCTCAATCAAAACAGAAAAGTAAACCACATCCAAAGTTCATGAATTCATAACTGGAGTAAATCAAATCATAACCAACATATGTCCATGGCTTCAAATTCGCCTCTAACTAAAAAGAAATTAGTTCCACATGTTTAACATAATTGAGAACCAAATTAAATTAAACATGAGAACAGAAGCAAGAGAAGAAAAAACTCTAAGAACTCCAATGGTGGCAGATTGCATGCGGTGCACTCCTCTTCCTCCAATGGAAGCCACGGCAAAGCCTCTTCTTTTCCACAAGGGTACGGCAAGGATGATGAATAGGTGTAGAAGGGTTTAGGTGGTGTGTATAGGTGGTGGAGAGGGTTTGGAATGGATGGTGGGTTGCGGCAAGGATGGAAAATATGGAGAATGGTGGTTGTAGGTTGCGGAAAAGGGGTGTGAAGGAATTCTGGTGAATTTCTGAATGGGGGGTGATTGGGGTGCGGCAAGGAATTTCTGGGATAGATGAATGATAAAAAGGGTGCGGCACACATAAGAGAAATATATATAGGCACCCTAAACCCTATGTCAATTCAGATTAGGGCTTGGATTTCATTTAATTAATGGATTAGGCCTCCTAAGTCTAGCAGAAATTGTAAATCCAATAAGGAAAAGGGTTTATGGCCCAATTAACCCAAATCCACAAGGAATAGGGCTAATTAAATCTGAAATCCAAGGGGAAATAGGGTATAGGGTGCGGCAGATAGGGTTTGGGAGGATAAGGCTTCTAGAAAGCCTTGCAAGGCAAGGTAAAAGGGAACTTCTAGAAGGGAAGGGTGCGGCACCTTTGTAGGGTTTAGGATAGGCCTTCTAGAATGCCTAATCCCATGGAAAATAGGTGAACTTACAGCCAAGGCAAGGGAAAGCTCTAGAATCTTCCAATTGTTTCCAACAATGTCTTAGAAACCTTTGTGCACTAGGATTAGGAAAACTAATCCTACATCATCTTGGAATTCCTTTTCCTTCTAGGACTAGGAAAACTTCATTGTTGTGACAACTTGAGGCCTTTGGGATTCCACTTTTCCTACTTCAAGTAGGAAACCTTGTTTGAGTAGGAAACTTTATTCTTTTAGGAATCCTAATTCAACTAGGAAACCAATTTCAACTAGGAATCCTAATTTAACTAGGATTCCATTTCCATTAGGGATTTTCCTACTCCAACTAGGAAACCTTGCTCAAGTAGGACTCATCATCTTCAAGTCTTCAATTTCGTTCATCCTTTTGGCTCCAAGCATACGATATCCATTCCAAGCTCTAATTTGCTCCAAAATGCATCCTTTTGCATACTTTGCCCTTAAAACCTGAAAATACATAAAACTAGCTTAAAAGACTACTTTACTAAGGAAAACAATGTAAATGCACAAGAACAAGTTAAACTAAGTGTTGAGGTTTTTCCTTTCTAGTGCTACAAACATGTTGAGTATAAGAACACAAGTAAGGGTGTCGAATCCACAGGGACTAATTGGACCTAAATAACCACTTGTTTTGCAAGAACCTTACTAGAAACTAGAACTAATCAATTTAGACAGATTTGAGGTTGTAACTTGAAACACACGGAAATGACATGAATACAACTAAATGAAACAACAAGTAATAAAATGAGGTAGAATCAAGGGAGTTGAGGCTAGGGACTTGTATCAATAGAGGGGAGGCTAGGGATTCGGTTTCACCATTGCTAATTGATTCCATGTTTGTTAAGTCAAGTTATGCTCAGCCATCTATCTATTTCTTGAGTTTGTTGCACTTAGATATGATCAACCATATGATGTGTGGATTTGTTCAATTATTCCTAATCATGAACCTAATTGTGATGTACAACTTTGGCTCTTAATCAAGAATGTATTATGCACAAGAAACTTTCATAAACCCAATGAAACACTTGGCATGATGTTTACCAAGCATTCCCTTCAATCATTCCCATATCTGCCAAGGTTATGCATGATGTGTGCTATAAAATTGGCTATACAACTTATGGTTAATTCAAATGGTGATCAAGCATTAAAATCAACACACAAAGTCACAATTAAATCAGAGAATGAAACAAGAAAAAGAATAATAAACTGAGCATTCCAAATTAACTACATGGCAATCTTGCTAGGCTACATCGAATCCCTATAGAGAGATTAGTTACACTTCATGTTTACAACAGATTTGACATAGAAATATAAAACATGAGTGTACATAGAATTAAGAAGAAGAACCCCTTGAAGCAAAACTGGAGTTGGAAATCACTTGGGAATGGCCTTCGGTGCAAGCTCTCCAAGGGTGGTGTAACTTCTCCAAGTGTGATGTAGATGAATGTGGTGCGGCTATGGTTGAATGGTTTGTGTAAAAATGGGAGAGAATGGACAGAGATGGAACGGCTAAGTGTGTAGAATGCAATGAGTGGAATCCAGAGTCCTTTCAGATTTCTTGAAGAAACTAACTTAAAGGGAATGGATGGAATAGCTTTTGGTTTCAGATTCAAGATTGGATCTCAACAATTGTAAAATATGGGATGCTAGTGTGTGTAATGATGGGGGAATTCATTTTCTGAAATGGTGAGTGCTTGGCACAATGGAGAAATGCATGCATGTGGTCATTGGAGATGCATGTGGAATGACTGTCAAGACAGCCTGGCATAGGATTAAAAACTCACGGCATGGGTGAGTTTGTGGGTGAAAATGTGGCTGAATAGTTTAACTAATGGGGTGCATGTTCTTGGTGAACAAGGGAGGGTGAAAATGTAACAAAATGCATGGCAAGGTGTGTTAAACCTCCCAATCTGAAACCAATGTATTTGTCATGCATAGAATCACCCAAACTAGCCGAATTGCACCATTGTCATTTCCATAAATTCTAGCAGCCAAACTTGTCCTCAATTCTTCATTTGGACTTCAAATTAGCTCACAAGATGTTCTCCATGCTTGAACTAGCTCTCGGCCACCAAATGTGGTGTTTTTGCTTCATTGCCCTCCAATTGATCCTAACACACACATAGCTGCACACTAACACAAAATGATGTAAAATGCAACTAGTTTAAATCAAACACACCACAAAGAAGGCAAATATGCATGATAATAATACATACGAAATGTGAACTATCAAATACCCCCAAACCAGGTTTTTTGCTAGTCCACGAGCAAACTTAGAATTAAAACACACAAAACACTAACATCTAACTAAACCACTTTCGCTGGCCAAACGATTGCACTAAGCATGTGCAACAAGCCTTTGAACCCCTAGGTGTCCCTAATTGGGGGAGTTGTGTCTCCTAAGGGTTTACAACGATGACACCCTCAAACATCAACAAAATCTGCAAACAACTTGGTTAAACACGCTTTAAACAAACTAATAAGAACCAATGGAAACCTTGTCTTACACTCAAACTCAAAAGCCTTGCCATTCCAAAGAATCGTATCAATTGTAATTTATAAAGATCTTTCACCATGTTTTACAACTTCAAGGTCACCATACCCAAATGCTTAAGAATGAATTCGCCTCAACTCTACTCCTCACGGTTTTCACTCAAGTTCTCACTCAGATCTTAAGGTTTAGTCTCTCCACTAGCATATGTGAATGAAGTTATGTCAAGGAAATCAAAATTCTCACATATGAAACTTGAAATGAAAGCACAATTTCTGAGTAGATCTCATGAAATGAATCAAATGCTAAGAATAGATAACACACACACTTACTATCACCCATAAATACATCCTCAATGATCAGCTAGGTCTTTTTCAAGATTGTAATGTAAGGCTTAGGTTATAGGTTACGAAAGAAGTGATATGAATTACTAGAGCTTGGGGCATATCAAAGTGTCCTTGAGGTTCATGCTCTTCACTTGCATTTGTCTTCTTTCTTCTTTGTTTTTGGCGTCCAGGCCCTATGTCTTATAATGAGGAGATTTGGAACTTGTTTTCACTTGATTCTCTTCTTTTTTCTTTTTTTTTTATATTTAACTCCTTTTTTTTTTTTTTTAGAACCACACCTCACATAGGTGCCTTTGGTACACGCCACAATCTTGTTCTATTACTCAAGTTACCTTTAGACTTCATCACATTGGTATTCCCCAAGCTATAAGGTACGGCTTGTTTTGAGCTAGAATGGGGTAGAGTATGGTGTGGGTAATGAAAGAATTAGGCAAAAGTGTTTGGCTGCAAAAGGGGTGAATGGAGCACACATAGGGATAGGATTTCAGCCATTTAGTAGTTAAAACATGCATAGCCTAACATCATCTCATTGAGTTCATTCATGAATGGTACTAAACACATGGTATCTGCAAAGGAGAGTAATTCTTAGCATTCAAACAAAATAGAAGTAATGAGATCATTTTAGAGTGAAATTGAAAGAAAAAGATAGGAGTAGAAACACTTAAAACCCTCTCAAAGAAACAATTAGGCTCAAAATAACTCACTAGGGTAGTCTCCACTATTCTTCTTTGTGAATTTGAGTATGGTACCTCTATCATCATATCTTCAAGTGTTACATCTTTATAAATGACAACAAGATACAAAACTTTTTCATAGTGACCCTAGAATTTGTTTGCAAACATAGTCCTCATATACATGTAAATTAGTAAGCACAAGCACATTTAACCCAAAACAAACAAAAACAAACACTAAAACAAACCCAACAACAACCCTTCCATCCATATACATCAATAATAATAATACCCCCAAACCTAACTTAAACATTGTCCTCAATGTTTAAATTTGAATGTAGTGCGAGTAGGCAAAGGATATGGCATGGAAACAACATAATCACAACATAAGGAAAGAATACAAACCACACTAGGTTGCCTCCTAGTAAGCGCTTTATTTAATGTCTAGGCAAGACATGGCAGTTTGTTCATGTTGTTGTAAACTCAAGAAAATCCACAACTTGATACATTAGCTCATCTTCCACATTTTCCAAATATGGCTTCAATCTCTGCCCATTGACTTTAAAAGAGGTGCCATTTGATAGGAGCATATTTATGCACCTTAGTTTAGCTTGTTCTTGTGCATTTATATTGTTTTTCTTAGTTAAAGTAGTCTTTTAAGCTAGTTTTATGTATTTTCAGGTTTTAAGGGCAAAATATGCAAAAGGAGGCATTTTGGAGCCTTTTGGAGCAAATTAGAGCTTGGAATGAAGATCATATGCTTGGAGCCATGAGGATGGACGAAATTGAAGACTTGAAGATGATGTTTCCTACTTGAGCTAGGTTTCCTAGTTGAAGTAGGAAAATACTTAGAAAAATGGAATCCTAGCTAAATTGGGAATCCTAGTTGAAATGGGTTTCCTAGTTGAATTGGGAAACCTAGAAGATTGAAGTTCCCTACTTGAACAAGGTTTCCTACTTGGAGTAGGAAATGTAAACCCCAAATGGCATCAAGTGCAGCTACAATGAAGATTTCCAAGTCCAAGAAGGAAAAGGTTTCCATAGTGAAGAAGGAGAAGAATTCCAAGTCAAGGAAGGAGAAGGACATGTTTTCCTAATGCTAGAAGGACTCCTAAGTATTGTAGGACACAAGTTGGAAGGTTCTAGAGTGTTCCTCCCCTTTGCCGCAAGTTCTAAGCAATTTCCTATCAGTTTTGGGGCTTTCTAGAAGCCCTATCCCTAATCCCTACAAAAGTGCCGACCCTAGCCTTCTAGATGGACCTAATCCCTTGCCTTGCAAGGCTTTCTAGAAGCCTTAGCCTATCCCTACAAATCTGCCGCAAGTTCCCCTTGTTCCTTGAGGTTTCCTAGCTTCTAGAAGGCCTATTCCTATAGGATTTAGATTTTATTATCCTTCTCTGATTCCTAACCCTAAATCAGCCCCTAAACACTATAAATACACCCCTTGGCCGCACCAATTATGAATTCACTCTCCCACATTCAGAAATTCGCCAAAACACCATCCTCCCTAGTTCTAAGTCTTTGCCGCAGCCACCACCATACCTAAACACCATTATATCCTTCCATACCCATCCACCCATCCACACGAGGTCCTAAACTTGTCTCTACACCCTTTGCCGCACCAAGGAGGAGGAGAAGGAGTCTTGGAAGTTCATGCAATTCAAGCCAACATCGCTGGAATTTCTAGGTGTTTTCTTTTCCTTTGATTTCAATGTTTAAATTTAATTCTCTTTGTTTTGTGCGTATGAGGAACTAAACCCCCCCTTGGCTAGGGGGGGATTCGAAACACATGTTTATGCTTGCGATATGATTTGATTACTTCTAATTGCGTTTCATAAGTTATGAATTCAATTTACTTATCTATGTGAATTACATTGATTTGTGTGTGTTGGTTGAGAGTGCACGCTTAATTATCATGCATAAATTGAATGCTAGGATATAAGGAAATTTCACCTAATCGTTATGGACTTATATTCACAAGTAGTAAAGGTTGATGATCTCAATCGAGTTAAGTAAATTCTTGGCATAAGTTTCATGCAATCATAGTAACAAGTGCTTCGTCAATGCTTATGGTTTTCATAGAACTTAATGATTCTTGCTTGTGTCTCTATTATGCAATCATGTAGGGGACTTGTGGGGAATGCTTTGGGTTGTCGTATGCAATCATCCAATTCAATAACTTTAGGAAAATCTGAAGGTTAATTTAAGCGGACCTAATTAACTTGGGGCGTTGAGAATTCATGGTTTATTGAAAAGCAATTGGAAATCGTTTCGTATGCAAGTATAACATGTGTGGAGATGAACCCCTTAGCTAGCCTTCCATCCATCTATTTTAAAACCAAAATCGTTTTCAAATCTGTTTTGTTTTACAAGTTTTGTTTTGTTTTCAAAATTCGTCAAAACCAAATCCCCCTTTGTTTTCAAGTGTCAAATTAGTTAGAAAGTGTTTTAGTTTATGTTTTAAAGTGTTTTGAGTCAAAGTTATAAGTATTTTCGTCCAAAATTTTGTTTAGTGTCCAAAACTGCCCAGAAAGTGGTTTTAAGGCAGTTTTGAGTGTTTTTGTGCTGTTTTGAGTCTTTTGGTTTGTTTTAGAGTTTTAAAGTATAGTTTTGCATTGTTTGAGTCTAGTTTAGTGTTTTAAACTTTGTTTTTACGTTTTTGAGTCAATTCCAAGTGATTTTGCAATCCCTCCTAATCCCCGGTTTAGAACGATCCCTACTTACATTCTTCACTACAATTGATAAAAAGAGGGTTTAATTTGTGTGCGTATAAATCTCACATCAAATTTTGGCGCCGTTGCCGGGGATTAGCAACTTTGCTAATCCCTTGGATTGTATTTTCGTTTTGTTTAAGTAAGGTCAGATTCTGAGTTGTTTTTGTTTCTTGTTTAGGTACTAGTTTATGACTCGGAGTTCTACTCCGATTCACGAACATATTCTGGACTTTGACGACGATTTTGAGCGCGAGTTGAGACGAAAGAGGAAGAATCCGGAACCTAGTGAATCAAGTGCAAGTTCCGAGTCCGTTTCTGAATTTAAAGAGGAAGTTGAAGAGATGGCAGCGGACAACCGCACAATCAAGGAGCTTTCCGCTTCGGGATTGGACAATGCCGCACCTCTATGCATCCAATATCCTAGGGCAGCTCCCGACAAAACCGCCGAATTCGAATTGAAGTCAAGCTTGTTACATCATATTCCGAAATACCATGGGCTATCCATGGAAGATCCGAACAAGCATTTGAAGGAATTTGAAGTAGTTTGCTCGAGCATGACTCCGGTGAACGTTGATGAGAGCATATTGAAGATGAAGGCCTTTCCCTTTTCTCTCCTAGAGAAGGCGAAGGATTGGTTGTACGAATTGGCTCCCGGAACCGTCACATCTTGGGAGAGCATGAAACGAGCCTTCTTGGAGAAGTTTTTCCCAACTTCTCGAGTCATCCTCCTACGCAAAAGGATAAGTGGAATTCAACAAGATGAAGGTGAATCTTTCCCTACTTATTATGAACGTTTTAAATCTCTTGTTGCTTCATGTCCACAACATCAAATGAAGGAGGAACTACTTCTACAATACTTCTACGAGGGACTTCTACCAATTGAACGTCAAATGCTAGATGCCTCAGCGGGAGGAGCATTGGTGGACAAGACCCCCACGGCAGCAAAGATGTTGATTGCCAACCGAGCTTTGAACGCTCAACAATACGAAGGAGTTGGACAAAGAGGAACCCCACGGCAACACCAAGTCAATGAGGTAAGTGCCATAACCGAACTTAAAAATCAAATGGCTAACCTTACTACGTTGCTTTCTCAGGTGGTAGAAGGTCCAAAAGTCAAAACCGTAGCTTCTTGTGGCGTATGCTCTATGCAAGGCCACCATACGGACAAGTGCCCACAATTGATCGAGAATGGTGGATGGGAGACACTCAATGCCGTGGGTTATGGCAACCAATACCAACCACGTGGTGATCCATTTTCCAATACTTACAATCCTGGTTGGCGTGATCATCCGAATTTCAAATGGCGAGAACCAAGACAAAGAAAGGCAAATCCAAGACAAGAGGATGGATGAGTTGGAGAAACAAGTGGGACAAATTGCCAAGTTCTTGGGGCAATTTCATGAGCAAGGAAGGTTGCCTAGCTCAACGGTGGTCAATCCGAAAGGTGGATTCGAATCTGCAAAAGCCATAAGTTTGCGAAGTGGACGACAAGTAGGATCTGACCTTAAACCATCCAAATCACGCTCCAACGAGGAGGAAGAGTTGAGAATTGAAGAGGAAGAGCAAAGGCCACTCACGGCCAAAGGAGAACCACCATTGCCGCAAATCCCAAGTGATCCCAATTCGTCCAAATTGGCCAATAAAGGTAAAAACGTGTCAAGTTCAGTTCCTACTAATGATTTTCCTTCAAATGTTCCCTTTCCTAGTAGGTTCATGCAAGCAAAGAAAGAAGAGGATGAAAAAGACATTCTGGAAACGTTTAGGAAGGTGCACGTCAATATACCGCTCCTTGATGCTATAAAGCAAATCCCGAAGTACGCCAAGTTTTTGAAGAAGCTTTGTACAACAAAGAAGAGGATTCGGGAGAAAGAGGTGGTGCATGTAAGTGAGAATGTCTCTGCAATATTGCAAAGGAAGCTGCCACCTAAATGCAAGGATCCGGGTAGTTTCACTATCCCTTGTGTAATTGGTAATACACGGTTTGAACATGCTATGCTAGATTTAGGTGCATCAATTAATGTCATGCCGTATTCTATTTATGCATCTATGAATCTAGGAGAGCTTAAAAATGATGGTGTTATTATTCAATTAGCCGATCGATCTAATGCATATCCGAAAGGAGTTTTGGAGGATGTTTTGGTGCAGGTAGACCACTTGATTTTTCCTGCAGATTTCTATGTGCTTGACATGGAGGATTCGGCCCACTCTCCATCATCACCACTTTTACTTGGCCGACCTTTCATGAAAACGGCTCAAACCAAGATTGACGTGGCCAAGGGAGCAGTCACTATGGCTTTTGGTGGTGATATGATTAACTTTAAGATTTCTGAATCGGTTGAGAATACTAATAATGTTCGTTCTTGTTGTGCTATTAATGTAATTGAAAATATAGGGCAGGAATGTTCAACGCTAGCCAAGAAGAATGCGCCTCAACCCACCGTCGAGGAAGGAATTGGAGTGCACAACAAGGAGTGCACGGCCCCAATTGTACAATCACCAAATCTGGCCGAGACCACCCCTTGTGCAGCTGTCCATTGTGCTACCACTTCCTTGCCGTACAAAGGTAAGCCACCTATTCCAATTTCGATTCCCATTTCAACTAAAAGGGTGTTACCTTTTATGGAGCAGGTACCAAATCGACTTCAACGTGGTGGGAGAGTTCGTGTTGATTTAGAGAAGCCAAACACCAAAATCAGAAAGGACCATTATCCCATCCCATTCAAGGACCCAAAGAATGAAGTATTTCCGAGGGCAGATCGTAGACGATACACCTCTCCATGCCGTGGGGTCCAATAAGCTTCAAAGGAGTTTTCGTCCGGCTGTACGACGTTAAAGCAAGCGCTACTTGGGAGGCAACCCATGAATTCAACAAAGGAAGACCGAGAAAGCACTCCAGTTCCAGATTTGCGTTCCTAAACCCTTCTCTTTGTTGCTATTTCGTTTCTGCCATGTTAGGTTGTTTAGTTGCTGTTTTGATTGTTTGTTTGTTATTTGTGTGAGTCTATGCTTGAAACATTGAGGACAATGTTTGATTTAAGTGTGGGGGGGTAACCAAAGTGTTTTGATGCAAATTCGTAGGGTTTATCACTCATAACTTCTAAATGTTGTTCCTTGCTGTTTTTAAGTGTTTTTAAGTGTTTTAAAGCTGTTTTAGTGTGTTTTGATTCAAAAATCCGAAAAATCCCATAAAAATTTGAAAAATTGTTTTAAAAACCCAAAAAGAGTTGTTTTTGTGTGTTTGTTTGTGTCTTAGGGTACCTTCCAACACAATGATGAGGATTCGGTTTGTAATTGCATGACTGTTAAAAAGAGTTGTAAACATGGATGAAAGTTTGATTTACTCTTTGGTTTATGCTTGGTTATGGTTATAACTTATGAATTCACACATAATCATAAAGAAAAATCAATTTTTGTAACATGCTTGAAGGAAGGAATTCAAACTAACGCTACAACCTTGTGAGACTTGAGCCTAAACGTTTATTTGGAGAGTTAATAAATCTGTGTATTGTTGTTTTCTAAAGTCGTTGCATGGTTTCATTATTCTTTGCTTGGTTGCTACTTAGAAGGCGTTTCATCATTTAGTTCCAAACACTAGAACTCATACCCAATTCATTCAAAGCATGTTATTGATTTGCATAACACAAATTCAAGATAAAAGTTGTGTAGTGACCACCATAGCCAAATGGCCATATCTCCATATTTCATTGTGTTTTGTAGGTTTTAACCCCGTTGAGCCTTGTTTAGCCTATATTCTTTGTAAACCACATTATCCTCACCTAGCCTAGATTAGGACCATCCATACCTTTGTTCTTGAAGCATAGTAACGCATGACTCAATATGAATTCCTTTTGGTCATTGTTTGGCAGAAAATAAGTGTGGGGGAAGTGAGGTTTATGTGGGTGTGCCAAAGTCTTGAATAAGGCACGGGTAGAGAGAGAAAAAAAAAATTCGTGGAAAATAGAAAAAAAAAAGAAGAAAAGTTGTGAAAAGAATGAAAAAGAAGTTTGAAAAGATGTGCAAAAGAGTCCTTAAGTGTTGTTTGTTGAAGAAAGGGTCCAAAACATTCAATTCGGCCCTAGTCGTTGCTTAAATCTCCCCTTTATGTTTAAAAGATGATTTATGCATGCTAATGGGAATTCTAAGTTCAATTTCATTATGGTGCTTGCTATTGCTTTAAGAACGTTGTTTTCCCTATCCTTTCGTTGTTAGCCAACTCCCCAAAGCCCCGTTACAACCCTTGACTTTAATCTTGAGTGTTGTGTGTTTCAATTTGTGGAGTTTGATTTTGGTATGAGCATATAGGTGTCACTGGTTCTCGCATCTAAGTAGTAGCATTCCGTTCATGAGATCATATCTAAACATGTTATTTACTCCGGAAAAATACTTTTCTTGTTATACATATATGTGAGCATTCGTTTTCATATTTACATCAATCTTCTCACATATAACTAGTGTAGGGTGTGTAGTTAGAAAATCTGAGTGAAAATAGAGTGCATATCTAGGACGGAATTGAGGAAATTCTCTAAGGCATGTTACTACATTCAAACATCGTTTTAATTGGTTTAATGCGAACTAATGAGTAGTGACTATGATTAAGTATGTGCTTAAGTGTAAAGATGGCTAAAATCTGTGGGAATGATGATTTTTAACATGCCATGTGCATTGGAAATCCCTGAGGCGATTGTTGGAAGGTTTAGGTTGTGTTTTACTCGTTTTGTTTCGTTTTGTTTTGCTCGAGGACTAGCAAAAGCTAAGTGTGGGGGAATTTGATAGGAGCATATTTATGCACCTTAGTTTAGCTTGTTCTTGTGCATTTATATTGTTTTTCTTAGTTAAAGTAGTCTTTTAAGCTAGTTTTATGTATTTTCAGGTTTTAAGGGCAAAATATGCAAAAGGAGGCATTTTGGAGCCTTTTGGAGCAAATTAGAGCTTGGAATGAAGATCATATGCTTGGAGCCATGAGGATGGACGAAATTGAAGACTTGAAGATGATGTTTCCTACTTGAGCTAGGTTTCCTAGTTGAAGTAGGAAAATACTTAGAAAAATGGAATCCTAGCTAAATTGGGAATCCTAGTTGAAATGGGTTTCCTAGTTGAATTGGGAAACCTAGAAGATTGAAGTTCCCTACTTGAACAAGGTTTCCTACTTGGAGTAGGAAATGTAAACCCCAAATGGCATCAAGTGCAGCTACAATGAAGATTTCCAAGTCCAAGAAGGAAAAGGTTTCCATAGTGAAGAAGGAGAAGAATTCCAAGTCAAGGAAGGAGAAGGACATGTTTTCCTAATGCTAGAAGGACTCCTAAGTATTGTAGGACACAAGTTGGAAGGTTCTAGAGTGTTCCTCCCCTTTGCCGCAAGTTCTAAGCAATTTCCTATCAGTTTTGGGGCTTTCTAGAAGCCCTATCCCTAATCCCTACAAAAGTGCCGACCCTAGCCTTCTAGATGGACCTAATCCCTTGCCTTGCAAGGCTTTCTAGAAGCCTTAGCCTATCCCTACAAATCTGCCGCAAGTTCCCCTTGTTCCTTGAGGTTTCCTAGCTTCTAGAAGGCCTATTCCTATAGGATTTAGATTTTATTATCCTTCTCTGATTCCTAACCCTAAATCAGCCTGATGTGAGATTTATACGCACACAAATTAAACCCTCTTTTTATCAATTGTAGCAGAATATGTAAGTAGGGATCGTTCTAGACCGGGGATTAGGAGGGATTGCAAAATCACTTGGAATTGACTCAAAAACGTAAAAACAAAGTTTAAAACACTAAACTAGACTCAAACAATGCAAAACTATACTTTAAAACTCTAAAACAAACCAAAAGACTCAAAACAGCACAAAAACACTCAAAACTGCCTTAAAACCACTTTCTGGGCAGTTTTGGACACTAAACAAGATTTTGGACGAAAATACTTATAACTTTGACTCAAAACACTTTAAAACACAAATCAAACACTTTCTAACTAACTTGACACTTGAAAACAAAGGGGGATTTGGTTTTGACGAATTTTGAAAACAAAACAAAACTTGTAAAACAGAACAGATTTGAAAACGATTTTGGTTTTAAAATAGATGGATGGGAAGCTAGCTAAGGGGTTTAGTTCCTCATACGCACAAAACAAAGAGAATTAAATTTAAACATTGAAATCAAAGGAAAAGAAACACCTAGAAATTCCAGCGACGTGAACTTGAATTGCATGAACTTCCAAGACTCCTTCTCCTCCTCCTTGGTGCGGCAAAGGTCTAAAACAGGTCCTAAGGGTCCTATGTGTATGGATTAATGGTGGTGAATGGCTGTAGTAGTGTTTAGGGATGGTGGGTGGTGCGGCACAAACTAAAAACTAGGGAGAATGGTGTTTAGGGGCTGCGGCAAGGGTGTGGAGAGGCTTAGGCGAATTTCTGATGTTGTGGAGTGAATGATGAATGAATGAATGGGTTAAGGGGGTTTATATAGGCTTCTAACCCTAGGTAAATCAGGTTTAAGGCTTCTAGAAAGCCTTGCAAGGCAAGGAATTAAAAACAATTCAGAAATCCTAAGGGATAAGGGGATAAGGGTGCGGCAGCTAGGATTAGGGTTCTAGAATGCCTTGCAAGGCAAGGCAAACATATTTCTAGAAGGCTAGGGTGCGGCTGATTTGGCTTAAGAGGGCTAGGGTTTCTAGAAGGCCCTGCAAGGCAAGGAATTTGGGCCATCTAGAAGCTAGGTGCGGCACGGATCTAGGGGACTTAGGATAGGGCTTCTAGAAAGCCCAAATCTGCTAGGAATTGGCCCAAACCCACGGCAAGGAGGAGGGAACTCTAGAACCCTCTAGAAACTTCTCAATTGTGTCCTCAAACACTTAGGAGTCCTTCTAGCATTAGGAAACTTGTTTCTCTCCTTCCTTGACTTGGAAAACTTCTCCTTCTTTACTTTGGAAACCTTTTCCTTCTTGGACTTGGAAATCTTCCTTGTAGCTGCCACTTGATGCCATTTGGGGTTTACATTTCCTACTCCAAGTAGGAAACCTTGTTCAAGTAGGGAACTTCAATCTTCTAGGTTTCCCAATTCAACTAGGAAACCCATTTCAACTAGGATTCCCAATTTAGCTAGGATTCCATCTTTCTAAGTACTTTCCTACTTCAACTAGGAAACCTTGCCCAAGTAGGAAACATCATCTTCAAGCCTTCAATTTCGTCCATCTTCATGGCTCCAAGTATATGATCTTCATTCCAAGCTCTAATTTGCTCCAAAAGGCTCCAAAATGCTTCCTTTTGCTTATTTTGCCCTTAAAACCTGAAAACACATAAAACTAGCTTAAAAGACTACTTTACTAAGGAAAAACACTATAAATGCACCAGAACAAGCTAAACTAAGGCGCATAAATATGCTCCTATCACAGCCCCTAAACACTATAAATACACCCCTTGGCCGCACCAATTATGAATTCACTCTCCCACATTCAGAAATTCGCCAAAACACCATCCTCCCTAGTTCTAAGTCTTTGCCGCAGCCACCACCATACCTAAACACCATTATATCCTTCCATACCCATCCACCCATCCACACGAGGTCCTAAACTTGTCTCTACACCCTTTGCCGCACCAAGGAGGAGGAGAAGGAGTCTTGGAAGTTCATGCAATTCAAGCCAACATCGCTGGAATTTCTAGGTGTTTTCTTTTCCTTTGATTTCAATGTTTAAATTTAATTCTCTTTGTTTTGTGCGTATGAGGAACTAAACCCCCCTTGGCTAGGGGGGGGATTCGAAACACATGTTTATGCTTGCGATATGATTTGATTACTTCTAATTGCGTTTCATAAGTTATGAATTCAATTTACTTATCTATGTGAATTACATTGATTTGTGTGTGTTGGTTGAGAGTGCACGCTTAATTATCATGCATAAATTGAATGCTAGGATATAAGGAAATTTCACCTAATCGTTATGGACTTATATTCACAAGTAGTAAAGGTTGATGATCTCAATCGAGTTAAGTAAATTCTTGGCATAAGTTTCATGCAATCATAGTAACAAGTGCTTCGTCAATGCTTATGGTTTTCATAGAACTTAATGATTCTTGCTTGTGTCTCTATTATGCAATCATGTAGGGGACTTGTGGGGAATGCTTTGGGTTGTCGTATGCAATCATCCAATTCAATAACTTTAGGAAAATCTGAAGGTTAATTTAAGCGGACCTAATTAACTTGGGGCGTTGAGAATTCATGGTTTATTGAAAAGCAATTGGAAATCGTTTCGTATGCAAGTATAACATGTGTGGAGATGAACCCCTTAGCTAGCCTTCCATCCATCTATTTTAAAACCAAAATCGTTTTCAAATCTGTTTTGTTTTACAAGTTTTGTTTTGTTTTCAAAATTCGTCAAAACCAAATCCCCCTTTGTTTTCAAGTGTCAAATTAGTTAGAAAGTGTTTTAGTTTATGTTTTAAAGTGTTTTGAGTCAAAGTTATAAGTATTTTCGTCCAAAATCTTGTTTAGTGTCCAAAACTGCCCAGAAAGTGGTTTTAAGGCAGTTTTGAGTGTTTTTGTGCTGTTTTGAGTCTTTTGGTTTGTTTTAGAGTTTTAAAGTATAGTTTTGCATTGTTTGAGTCTAGTTTAGTGTTTTAAACTTTGTTTTTACGTTTTTGAGTCAATTCCAAGTGATTTTGCAATCCCTCCTAATCCCCGGTTTAGAACGATCCCTACTTACATTCTTCACTACAATTGATAAAAAGAGGGTTTAATTTGTGTGCGTATAAATCTCACATCAAATTTTGGCGCCGTTGCCGGGGATTAGCAACTTTGCTAATCCCTTGGATTGTATTTTCGTTTTGTTTAAGTAAGGTCAGATTCTGAGTTGTTTTTGTTTCTTGTTTAGGTACTAGTTTATGACTCGGAGTTCTACTCCGATTCACGAACATATTCTGGACTTTGACGACGATTTTGAGCGCGAGTTGAGACGAAAGAGGAAGAATCCGGAACCTAGTGAATCAAGTGCAAGTTCCGAGTCCGTTTCTGAATTTAAAGAGGAAGTTGAAGAGATGGCAGCGGACAACCGCACAATCAAGGAGCTTTCCGCTTCGGGATTGGACAATGCCGCACCTCTATGCATCCAATATCCTAGGGCAGCTCCCGACAAAACCGCCGAATTCGAATTGAAGTCAAGCTTGTTACATCATATTCCGAAATACCATGGGCTATCCATGGAAGATCCGAACAAGCATTTGAAGGAATTTGAAGTAGTTTGCTCGAGCATGACTCCGGTGAACGTTGATGAGAGCATATTGAAGATGAAGGCCTTTCCCTTTTCTTTCCTAGAGAAGGCGAAGGATTGGTTGTACGAATTGGCTCCCGGAACCGTCACATCTTGGGAGAGCATGAAACGAGCCTTCTTGGAGAAGTTTTTCCCAACTTCTCGAGTCATCCTCCTACGCAAAAGGATAAGTGGAATTCAACAAGATGAAGGTGAATCTTTCCCTACTTATTATGAACGTTTTAAATCTCTTGTTGCTTCATGTCCACAACATCAAATGAAGGAGGAACTACTTCTACAATACTTCTACGAGGGACTTCTACCAATTGAACGTCAAATGCTAGATGCCTCAGCGGGAGGAGCATTGCTGGATGATAGGAGCATATTTATGCACCTTAGTTTAGCTTGTTCTTGTGCATTTATATTGTTTTTCTTAGTTAAAGTAGTCTTTTAAGCTAGTTTTATGTATTTTCAGGTTTTAAGGGCAAAATATGCAAAAGGAGGCATTTTGGAGCCTTTTGGAGCAAATTAGAGCTTGGAATGAAGATCATATGCTTGGAGCCATGAGGATGGACGAAATTGAAGACTTGAAGATGATGTTTCCTACTTGAGCTAGGTTTCCTAGTTGAAGTAGGAAAATACTTAGAAAAATGGAATCCTAGCTAAATTGGGAATCCTAGTTGAAATGGGTTTCCTAGTTGAATTAGGAAACGTAGAAGATTGAAGTTCCCTACTTGAACAAGGTTTCCTACTTGGAGTAGGAAATGTAAACCCCAAATGGCATCAAGTGCAGCTACAATGAAGATTTCCAAGTCCAAGAAGGAAAAGGTTTCCATAGTGAAGAAGGAGAAGAATTCCAAGTCAAGGAAGGAGAAGGACATGTTTTCCTAATGCTAGAAGGACTCCTAAGTATTGTAGGACACAAGTTGGAAGGTTCTAGAGTGTTCCTCCCCTTTGCCGCAAGTTCTAAGCAATTTCCTATCAGTTTTGGGGTTTCTAGAAGCCCTATCCCTAATCCCTACAAAAGTGCCGACCCTAGCCTTCTAGATGGACCTAATCCCTTGCCTTGCAAGGCTTTCTAGAAGCCTTAGCCTATCCCTACAAATCTGCCGCAAGTTCCCCTTGTTCCTTGAGGTTTCCTAGCTTCTAGAAGGCCTATTCCTATAGGATTTAGATTTTATTATCCTTCTCTGATTCCTAACCCTAAATCAGCCCCTAAACACTATAAATACACCCCTTGGCCGCACCAATTATTCATTCACTCCACAACATCAGAAATTCGCCTAAGCCTCTCCACACCCTTGCCGCAGCCCCTAAACACCATTCTCCCAAGTTCTAAGTCTTTGCCGCAGCCACCACCATACCTAAACACCATTATATCCTTCCATACCCATCCACCCATCCACACGAGGTCCTAAACTTGTCTCTACACCCTTTGCCGCACCAAGGAGGAGGAGAAGGAGTCTTGGAAGTTCATGCAATTCAAGTTCACATGGCTGGAATTTCTAGGTGTTTCTTTTCCTTTGATTTCAATGTTTAAATTTAATTCTCTTTGTTTTGTGCGTATGAGGAACTAAACCCCCCCTTGGCTAGGGGGGGATTCGAAACACATAATTATGCTTGCTATATGATTTGATTACTTCTAATTGCGTTTCATAAATTATGAATTCAATTTACTTATCTATGTGAATTACATTGATTTGTGTGTGTTGGTTGAGAGTGCACGCTTAATTATCATGCATGAATTGAATGCTAGGATATAAGGAAATTTCACCTAATCGTTATGGACTTATATTCACAAGTAGTAAAGGTTGATGATCTCAATCGCGTTAAGTAAATTCTTGGCATAAGTTTCATGCAATCATAGTAACAAGTGCTTCGTCAATGCTTATGGTTTTCATAGAACTTAATGATTCTTGCTTGTGTCTCTATTATGCAATCATGTAGGGGACTTGTGGGGAATGCTTTGGGTTGTCGTATGCAATCATCCAATTCAATAACTTTAGGAAAATCTGAAGGTTAATTTAAGCGGACCTAATTAACTTGGGGCGTTGAGAATTCATGGTTTATTGAAAAGCAATTGGAAATCGTTTCGTATGCAAGTATAACATGTGTGGAGATGAACCCCTTAGCTAGCTTCCCATCCATCTATTTTAAAACCAAAATCGTTTTCAAATCTGTTCGTTTTACAAGTTTTAAGTTTTGTTTTCAAATTCGTCAAAACCAAATCCCCCTTTGTTTTAAAGTGTCAAATTAGTTAGAAAGTGTCTTAGTTTGTGTTTTTAAGTGTTTTGGGTCAAGTTATAACCTATTTTCGTCCAAAATCTTGTTTAGTGTCCAAAACTGCCCAGAAAGTGTTTTTAAGGCAGTTTTGAGTGTTTTTGTGCTGTTTTGAGTCTTTTGGTTTGTTTTAGAGTTTTAAAGTATAGTTTTGCATTCTTTGAGTCTAGTTTAGTGTTTTAAACTTTGTTTTTACGTTTTTGAGTCAATTCCAAGTGATTTTGCAATCCCTCCTAATCCCCGGTCTAGAACGATCCCTACTTACATATTCTGCTACAATTGATAAAAAGAGGGTTTAATTTGTGTGCGTATAAATCTCACATCAGTGGACAAGACCCCCACGGCAGCAAAGATGTTGATTGCCAACCGAGCGTTGAACGCTCAACAATACGAAGGAGTTGGACAAAGAGGAACCCCACGGCAACACCAAGTCAATGAGGTAAGTGCCATAACCGAACTTAAAAATCAAATGGCTAACCTTACTACGTTGCTTTCTCAGGTGGTAGAAGGTCCAAAAGTCAAAACCGTAGCTTCTTGTGGCGTATGCTCTATGCAAGGCCACCATACGGACAAGTGCCCACAATTGATCGAGAATGGTGGATGGGAGACACTCAATGCCGTGGGTTATGGCAACCAATACCAACCACGTGGTGATCCATTTTCCAATACTTACAATCCCGGTTGGCGTGATCATCCGAATTTCAAATGGCGAGAACCCCAACAAGGCCAACAACAAAATGGATTTAGGCAACAACCCCCGGGTTTCTATCAAAAGCCGTTGGCACCACCACAAGCCCAAGCACAACCTGCCCAAAACAATCCAGGTAATTCAAGTGATAATGATAAGATTTTTCAATTACTTACTACCTTGACGCAGGAAGTCCAAACTCAAAACAAAGAAAGGCAAATCCAAGACAAGAGGATGGATGAGTTGGAGAAACAAGTGGGACAAATTGCCGAGTTCTTGGGGCAATTTCATGAGCAAGGAAGGTTGCCTAGCTCAACGGTGGTCAATCCGAAAGGTGGATTCGAATCTGCAAAAGCCATAAGTTTGCGAAGTGGACGACAAGTAGGATCTGACCTTAAACCATCCAAATCACGCTCCAACGAGGAGGAAGAGTTGAGAATTGAAGAGGAAGAGCAAAGGCCACTCACGGCCAAAGGAGAACCACCATTGCCGCAAATCCCAAGTGATCCCAATTCGTCCAAACTGCCCAGAAAGTGGTTTTAAGGCAGTTTTGAGTGTTTTTGTGCTGTTTTGAGTCTTTTGGTTTGTTTTAGAGTTTTAAAGTATAGTTTTGCATTGTTTGAGTCTAGTTTAGTGTTTTAAACTTTGTTTTTACGTTTTTGAGTCAATTCCAAGTGATTTTGCAATCCCTCCTAATCCCCGGTTTAGAACGATCCCTACTTACATTCTTCACTACAATTGATAAAAAGAGGGTTTAATTTGTGTGCGTATAAATCTCACATCACCATTCTTCATGTTCTCAATCTCCACAGCTCCGTGGGGAAATGTTTACACCACTTTGAATGGTCCAACCCACCTAGACTTCAATTTTCCTGGAAAAAGTCTCAAACGTGAGTCATACAAGAGTACTTTCATACCTTGGTGAAACTCCTTCCGTATGATGGACTTGTCATGATAGAGCTTGGTCCGTTCCTTGTAGATTTTGGCATTCTCATATGCCTCATTTCTAAGCTCCTCCAACTCATTAAGTTGGAGCTTTCTTGCTATTCCAGCATCTTTGTAATCAAAATTGAACTTCTTGATGGCCCAATATGCTCGGTGTTCAAGCTCCATTGGCAAATGACAAGCTTTCCCAAACACAAGTCGATAAGGACTCATGCCAATGGGGGTCTTGTAAGCCGTTCTATATGCCCATAGTGCATCATTCAACCTCAATGACCAATCCTTCCTTGTAGGACTCACGGTTTTCATCAAAATGTTCTTGATCTCCCTATTGCTAATCTCCACTTGACCTGAGGTTTGAGGATGGTACGGGGTTGACACTTTGTGGTTGATGTTGTACTTCTTCATCAAGGATTCAAAGGGTTTGTTGCAGAAATGGCTACCACCATCACTAATAATAGCTCTTGGGGTTCCAAACCTACAAAAAATCACATCTTTAAGAAAATTCAAAACAACCTTATGATCATTAGTTCTTGTAGCAATGGCTTCAACCCATTTGGATACATAATCTACTGCTACTAAGATGTATAAGTAACCAAAAGAGGATGGGAATGGTCCCATGAAGTCGATTCCCTAAACATCAAAGAGTTCTACCACCAAAATGTTGTTCAAGGGCATCTCATTCCTTCGGCTTATGTTCCCCATTTTCTGGCACCTATCACACTTAGAACAAAAATCAAAAGCATCTTTGAATAGAGTAGGCCAAAAGAAACCAGATTGTAAAACCTTTAGGGATGTCTTTTTGGCACCAAAATGTCCTCCACATGCCAATGTATGGCTAAATGTTAGAATGCTTTGTTGCTCACTCTCCGGGACACATCTCCTAATGATTTGGTCAGGGCAATACTTAAACAAGTATGGTTCATCCCAAATGTAGTGCTTTACCATGGCAAGGAACTTCTTTCTTTCCTGAAAAGAAATGTCATCTCTCAATACACCACAGGCAAGGTAATTGACAAAATCAGCATACCATGGTTCTTTTTCTTGAACAACAAAGAGTTGTTCATCTGGAAATGATTCATTTAGAGGCAAGGGTGGTCCAACTCCATGGTTCTCATCAAGCCTAGACAAATGGTCAGCCACAACATTGTCACTTCCCTTCTTATCTCGAATTTCCAAATCAAACTCTTGTAATAAGAGTATCCATCTAATTAGGCGCGGTTTAGCATCCTTCTTTGTCATCAAATACCTAAGGGCTGCATGATCAGAAAACACAATGACTTTAGATCCCACAAGATATGACCTAAACTTCTCTAATGCAAAAACAATAGCAAGCAACTCCTTTTCAGTTGTGGAATAGTTGAGTTGAGCATCATTTAGAGTCCGGCTTGCATAGTAGATCACATGTGGGAGCTTGTTCACCCTTTGTCCTAAAACTGCACCAATAGCATAGTCAGAGGCATCACACATCAATTCAAAAGGTAGAGACCAATCTGGTGCCATAATGATAGGGGCCGAGGTTAATTCATGTTTCAAAGTATTGAATGCATTCATACAAGCTTTATCAAAATGAAATACCACATCTTTAGCTAACAAATTGCATAATGGACGAGTTATCATTGAAAAGTTCTTAATGAAACGTCGATAGAAGCCTGCATGTCCCAAGAAACTTCTCACTCCCTTCACGGTTGTGGGAGCTGCCATATTGTTAATAATGTCAATTTTGGCTTGGTCTACCTCCATTCCTTTGCTAGAGATCACATGTCCCAAAACAATGCCTTGTTTCACCATGAATTGGCATTTTTCCCAATTGAGAACCAAATTTGTTTCCTGACATCTTTGAAGCACTAAAGAGAGATGGTTAAGGCATTCATCAAAAGAGGAACCAAACACTGAAAAATCATCCATAAATACCTCAATGAACCTTTCCACCAGTTAAGAAAAGATTGCCAACATACATCTTTGGAATGTTGCTGGAGCATTGCAAAGTCCAAAAGGCATTCTCCTATATGTAAATGTGCCAAAGGGGCATGTGAATGTAGTTTTCTCTTGATCCTCGGGAGCAATTGCAATTTGATTGTAACCTGAGTAACCATTGATAGTTCACATTTCGTATGCATTATTAGCATCCATATTTTGTGTCTTTGTGATGTTTTTGATCAAACTTGTTGCATTTTACATTATTTGGTGTTAGTGTGTAGTTAAGATTGTTTTAGGATCAATTGGAGGGCAATGAAGCAAAAACACCACATTTGGTGGCCGAGAGCTAGTTCAAGCATGGAGAACATCTTGTGAGTTAATTTGAAGTCCAAATGAAGAATTGAGGACAAGTTGGTTGCTAGAATTTCAGGAAATGATTTGGAAGGATAATGGTGCAATTCGGCCAGTTTGGGTGATTCTATGCATGGCAAATGCATTGGATTCAGATTAGGAGGTGTCATACACCTAGCCATGCATTGTGTTACATTTCTACCCTCCCTTGTTCACCAAGAACATGCACCCCATTAGTTAAACCATCCAGCCACATTTTCACCCACAAATTCACCCATGCCGTGAGTTTTTAATCCTATGCCAGGCTGTCTTGGCAGTCATTCCACATGCATCTCCAAATACCACATGCATGCATTTCTCCATTGTGCCAAGCAATCACCATTTCAGAAAATGAATTCCCCCATCATTACACACACTAGCATTCCATATTTTACAATTGTTGAGATCCAATCTTGGATCTAAAATCTGAAACAATTATTCCTTGTTCTCCCTTTAAGTATTGTATTCAAGAAATCTGAAATATACTACATTCCATAACCCTAGACTACTACATTCATTCCATCTCTCATACACCAAAAAACACTCCATTTTTCCGTCCATTTTTCTACCATTCTACACAAACCATCTCACCACAACCGTGTCACATTCCTTTTCACCACCCTTGGAGGAACTACACCACACTTGGAGGAGCTTGCACCGAAGGTCACTACCAAGGGATCTTCAACACAGTTTTGCTTCAAGGGGTTCTTTTTCTTCTTACCTCTATGTACACTCATGTTATATTCCTATGTCAAATCTTTGTAAACATGAAGTGTAACTAATCTCTCTATAGGGATTCGATGTAGCCTAGCAAGATTGCCATGTAGTTAATTTGGAATGCTCATGTTATCCTTCTATTTCTTGTTTCATTCTCGGATTTAATTGTGACTTTGTGAGTTGATTTTAATGCTTGATCACCATTTGAATTAACCATAGGTTGTATAGCCAATCTTATAGCACACATCATGCATAACCTTGGCAGATATGGGAATGATTGAAGGGAATGTTTGGCACACATCATGCCAAGTTTTCCCTTCGGTTTTATGAAAGTTTCTTGTGCTTAATACATTCTTGATTAGGAACCAAAGTTGCACATCACAATTAGGTTCATGACTAGGAATATTTGATCAAAACCACACATCATATGGATGATCATATCTAAGTGAAACAAACTCAAGAAATAGATAGATGGATGAGCATAACTTGACTTAACAAACATGGAATCGATTAGCAAAGGTAAAACCGAATCCCTAGCTCTCTCTCTATTGTTACAAGCCCTAGCCTCAACTCCCTTGGTTCTATCTCATTTTATTACTTGTTATTTCATATACTTGTTCCATTGCCGTGTGTTTCAACTTACAACCTCAAATCTGTCTAAATTACTTAGTTCTAGTTTCTATTCGAGTTCTTGCAAAACAAGTGATTATATAGGTCTAATTAGTCCCTGTGGATTCGACACCCTTACTCGTGCTATTATACTCAACATGTTTTTAGTACTAGGAAGGAAAAACATCAACAAAAATGGCGCCGTTGCCGGGGACTGATTTCAGTCCCTTGTAATTGCTTGTTTTGCTATTTAAACTTTGTTATTTTCATTCTAAGTAGAGTTTAGTTTTGATTTCTGTTTAATCTTGTTTGCTTTGTTTGTTTTAGGTAGTATATGTCACATAGACTTGTTGAGTTGGGCCAAAGAATTGAACGTTTGAAAGGCAACACTTTGGACAACTTTGTGCCACCTAGTTCATCCCTTGTCCGAGAAGAAGAGGAAGGAACTTCATCTAGTTCCACAAGTGCAACTTCTGAGCACATTCATTGGGAAAGAGAAGAGATGGCTGCCAACCAAGATGAACTTAGGGCCTTGGAGGACTTTGCACAACCAATCATACCAAACTCCCCTTCATGCATCTTGTTGTCCCCGGAAGCTAGAAACTATGATCTCAAATCTTCACATTTTCATATGCTTCCTTCTTTTTATGGCATACCTAATGAAGATCCTTTAGCTCATGTTAAGGAGTTTTACAATGTTGTGAGTGGTTTACCTTTGCAGGGAGTAAGTGAAGCAAACTTGAGGATGAGAGTGTTTCCTTACACTTTGAAAGACAAGGCCAAGAGTTGGTTGATGACCTTAGCTCCGGGTTCACTCACCACATGGGATGCCGTGGCTAAGAAGTTCTTGGAGAAGTTTTTCTCCACTCAAAAGACAGCCACATTAAGGGGACAAATCTTCAATTTCAAACAAGATGATGGAGAGCCTTTCAATGAGTGTTGGGAGCGTTTTAAAGGACATTTGCTACAATGTCCACACCATGGGTTACCTCTTCACTTACAAATGCAAATTTTTTATGATGGATTAACCCAAACATGTCAATCCACAGTTGATAATGCCGCAGGTGGTGCTTTGAAGAAAAAGAATGCTCAGTCTTACAACATTTATGAGATGTTGGGATCTAATGCTCAACACAAAGATGTAAGGGGTAAGAAACTTGGAGTGTATGAAACAAGTTCTAACCATGATCTTTCTTTGCAGGTAGCTAACCTAGAAAGAAAGCTTGAATCCGTGCTCAACTTGGTGCCAACACCAAGTGAGGTGTGTGCCATTTGCAACATACCAAGCCACCCTACTCATCAATGTCCATCTAGGGAGGCCTATCCCGAGTTTGTTCAAGAACAAGTGAACCTCATGAATTCTTACAATCAAAGGCCAAGGAATGATGCATTTTCAAACACATATAATCCGGGGTGGAGAGATCATCCCAACTTTTCATGGAAGAACAACAACAACTACCAAAATTTCCAACCAAGACCTCCCAATGCCAACCAAAATCAAGTCCAAAACTTCCAACCAAGACCTGCCCCTACACTTGAGGATACGGTTAAGTTGTTAGCTCAAAACACATTGCAATTCCAACAAGCCACAAATAGCACTTTCCAACAACATTCGGCTGCCCTAACCAAAATGGAGACACAATTGGGACAAATTGCAGATGCCTTGAACCAAAGAGAGGTTGGAAAGTTTCCAAGCCAACCCGTGATACTCCAAAGGAACCAAGAGCAAGCCAAAGCAATAACTACACTCAGAAATGGTAAGGTTATTGATAATAGGGTTGGAAATGAAGTTACTAATGAATTTGATCATGTGAATGTAGGTGGAAATGAGAAACCAAATGAGGAACCAAGCCAAGCTTCTTCCTCAAATGAAGCACCAAACCTTCACAAGGCCGAGAAGCCTTACACTCCACCAATACCATTCCCTGGAAGACTTGCCAAGGGCAAGCAGGATAAGTCATTTAAAGAGATTTTTGATATTCTAAGTAAGGTGAATGTGAACTTACCTTTGCTTGATGTCATTAGGAACATGCCGGCTTATGGGAAATTCTTCAAGGAGTTAAACAACTACAAAAGGAAGTATGGACCACATGAGAAGGTAGTGGTGTCGGAGAATGTAAGTGCGGTGTTGCAAAGAAAACTTCCACCAAAGCTCAAAGATCCGGGAAGTTTTTCAATCAACATAACCATAGGAGACAAGAAAGTAGAGAAGGCCATGCTTGATTTGGGTGCTAGCATCAACTTAATGCCATACTCCGTGTACCTTCAATTAGGTTTGGGGGAATTGAAGGCTACAACCATTTCACTACAACTTGCGGACAGATCCGTGAAGTATCCAAGAGGTATAGTAGAGGACATTCTAGTTCAAATTGATAAACTAATCTTGCCTGTGGATTTTGTAGTGTTGGACATGGAAGAAGCACCTATACATGATAGAGAGTTGCCTATTTTGCTTGGAAGACCATTCATGGCCACGGCCAAGACCATCATTGATGTGCAAAATGGACTCCTCACTATGACAGTGCTAGGAGAGACCGTCCAATTCAAAGTGTTTGAGTCTCTTGCTCATCCTTCTTCATCTCTTGATTGCTATGCCATTGATGTGCTTGATTCACTTGTTTTCTCTAAGTTCTTGCAGGCACAATCCAATGAACCATTACAAACTGTTTTAACTCAATCTCAAGATGAGTTTGATGATGAAGATGCACTCATGGAAGTGGTTGCTGCCTTGGAAGCATTAGCACCATATCCTTTAAATGTTTCACCTCTTGTAGAGTCATTAGAACCATCAAGGTCACATTTAATCCCTTCCATTGTTAAGGCACCTAAACTTGAACTTAAACCACTTCCACCACATCTAAAATATGCATATCTAGCTGAATTTGAAACTCTTCCAGTTATCATAGCCTCGGACCTAACACCTAATGAAGAAGATAAACTACTTAGGGTGTTAAAAGAGTCCAAATCGGCTATTGGTTGGTCTATTGCAGATATCAAGGGAATAAGCCCTACTAGGTGCATGCATAGGATCCTTTTGGAAGATGGAGCAAAGACAACCCGTGAGCCACAAAGAAGGCTCAATCCACACATGAAAGAAGTTGTGCGGGATGAAGTGTTGAAGTTGTTAGATGTGGGGATCATATATCCTATTTCTGATAGCAAATGGGTGAGTGCCATTCAAGTGGTACCAAAGAAGGTGGGAATCTCAGTAATGAGAAATGAAAACCAAGAACTTGTGCCCACAAGACCCACGGCTAGTTGGAGAGTTTGCACCGATTACAGGAAGTTGAATTCTAACACTAGAAAAGATTACTTTCCCATGCCTTTCATAGATCAAATGCTTGAGAGATTGGCAGGTTATTCACACTATTGTTTTCTTGATGGTTACTCAGGTTACAATCAAATTGCAATTGCCCCGGAGGATCAAGAGAAAACAACATTCACATGTCCATTTGGCACATTTGCATATAGGAGAATGCCCTTTGGACTTTGCAATGCCCCGGCCACATTCCAAAGATGTATGTTGGCAATCTTTTCTGACATGGTGGAAAGGTTCATTGAGGTATTCATGGATGATTTTTCAGTGTTTGGTTCTTCTTTTGATAAATGTCTTAACCATCTCTCTTTGGTGCTTCAAAGATGCCAAGAAACAAATTTGGTTCTCAATTGGGAAAAATGCCAATTCATGGTGAAACAAGGCATTGTTTTGGGACATGTAATCTCTAGCAAAGGAATGGAGGTAGACAAAGCCAAAATTGACATTATCAACACTATGGCAGCTCCCACAACCGTGAAGGGAGTGAGAAGTTTCTTAGGGCATGCAGGCTTTTATAGACGTTTCATTAAGAACTTTTCAATGATAACTCGTCCATTATGCAATTTGTTAGCTAAAGATGTTGTGTTTCACTTTGATAAAGCTTGTATGGATGCATTCAATACTTTGAAACATGAACTAACCTCGGCTCCTATCATTATGGCACCAGATTGGTCTCTACCTTTTGAATTAATGTGTGATGCCTCTGATTATGCTATTGGTGCAGTTTTAGGACAAAGGGTTAACAAACTCCCACATGTGATCTATTATGCAAGCCGTACTCTCAATGATGCTCAACTCAACTACTCCACAACTGAAAAGGAGTTGCTTGCTATTGTCTTTGCATTAGAGAAGTTTAGATCATATCTTGTGGGATCTAAAGTCATTGTGTTTTCTGATCATGCAGCCCTTAGGTATTTGATGACAAAGAAGGATGCTAAACCGCGCCTAATTAGATGGATACTCTTACTACAAGAGTTTGATTTGGAAATTCGAGATAAGAAGGGAAGTGACAATGTTGTGGCTGACCATTTGTCTAGGCTTGATGAGAACCATGGAGTTGGACAACCCTTGCCTTTAAATGAATCATTTCCAGATGAACAACTCTTTGTTGTTCAAGAAAAGGAACCATGGTATGCTGATTTTGTCAATTACCTTGCTTGTGGTGTATTTAGAAATGACATTTCTTTTCAGGAAAGAAAGAAGTTCATTGCCATGGTAAAGCATTACATTTGGGATGAACCATACTTGTTTAAGTATTGTCCTGACCAAATCATTAGGAGATGTGTCCCGGAGAGTGAGCAACAAAGCATTCTAACATTTAGCCACGCATTGGCTTGTGGAGGACATTTTGGTGCCAAAAAGACATCCCTAAAGGTTTTACAATCTGGTTTCTTTTGGCCTACTCTATTCAAAGATGCTTTTGATTTTTGTTCTAAGTGTGATAGGTGCCAGAAAATGGGGAACATAAGCCGAAGGAATGAGATGCCTTTGAACAACATTTTGGTGGTAGAACTCTTTGATGTTTGGGGAATCGACTTCATGGGACCATTTCCATCCTCTTTTGGTTACTTATACATTTTAGTGGCCGTAGATTATGTATCCAAATGGGTGGAGGCCATTGCTACAAGAACTAATGATCATAAGGTTGTTTTGAATTTTCTTAAAGATGTGATTTTTTGTAGGTTTGGAACACCAAGAGCTATTATTAGTGATGGAGGCACCCATTTCTGCAACAAACCTTTTGAATCCTTGATGAAGAAGTACAACATCAACCACAAAGTATCTACCCCGTACCATCCTCAAACCTCGGGCCAAGTGGAGATTAGCAATAGGGAGATCAAGAACATTTTGATGAAAACCGTGAGCCCTACAAGGAAGGATTGGTCATTGAGGTTGAATGATGCACTATGGGCATATAGGACAGCATACAAGACTCCCATTGGCATGAGTCCATACCGACTTGTGTTTGGGAAAGCTTGTCATTTGCCAATGGAGCTTGAACACCGTGCATATTGGGCCATCAAGAAGTTCAATTTTGATTACAAGGATGCGGGCATAGCAAGAAAGCTCCAACTTAATGAGTTGGAAGAACTTAGAAATGAGGCATATGAGAATGCCAAAATCTACAAGGAAAGGACTAAGCTCTATCATGACAAAGCCATCCTAAGGAAGGAGTTTCACCAAGGTATGAAAGTACTTTTGTTTGACTCACGTTTGAGACTTTTTCCAGGGAAATTGAAGTCTAGGTGGGTTGGACCATTCAAGGTGGTGCAAACATTCCCCCACGGGGCTGTGGAGATTGAGAACATGAAGAATGGCACCTCTTTTAAAGTCAATGGGCAGAGATTGAAGCCATATTTGGACAATGTGGAGGATGAGCTAATGTATCAAGTGGTGGATTACCTTGAATTTACAACACCATGAACAAGCTTCCATGTCTTGCCTAAACATTAAATAAAGCGCTTGCTAGGAGGCAACCTAGTGTGGTTTGTGCTCTTTCCTTATGTTGTGTTTATGTTGTTTCCATGCCATATTGTTTGCCTACTTGCACTACATTCAGATGTAAACATTGAGGACAATGCTTAAACTAGGTTTGGGGGTATTATGGATGGAAAGTTTTATGTTATGTTTTGGTTAAGTTGTTTGTTTGAGTGTTGAAAGGTTTGTTTTTGTGTTTGTTTATGTTGGTCTTGGTTAAATATGTTTTTACTTACTAATATGAATGTATATGAGAGCTATGTTTGCAAACAAACTTTGGGGTCACTATGAAATGGTTTTGTATCTTGTTGTCATTTATAAAGTTGTAACACTTGAAGATATGATGATAGAGGTACCATACTCAAATTCACAAAGAAGAATAGTGGAGACTACCCTAGTGAGTTATTTTGAGCCTAAATTGTTTCTTTGAGAGGGTTTAAAGTGTTTCTACTCCTATCTTTTCTTTCAAATTTCACTTTAAATGATCTCATTGCTTTATTTTGTTTGAATGCTAAGAATTACTCTCCTTTGTAGATACCATGTGTTTAGTACCATTCATGAAAGAACTCAATGAGATGATGTTAGGCTATGCATGTTTTAACTACTAAATGGCTAAAATCCTATCCCTTTGTGTGTTCCATTCACCCCTTTGCAGCCAAATACTTTTGCCTAATTCTTTCATCACCCACACACCATACTCTACCCCATTTTAGCTCAATGCAAGCCGTACCTTATAGCTTGGGGAATACCAATGTGATGAAGTTTAAAGATAACTTGAGTATTAGAACAAGATTGTGGCGTGTACCGAAGGCCTATGTGAAGTGGTTTCTAAAAAAAAAAAAAAAAGAAGTTAACAAAGAAGGGAATCAAGTGAAAACAAGTTTCAAATCTCCTCATTATATGGCATAGAGCTTGGACGCCAAGAAACAAATATGAAAGAATGCAAATGCAAGTGAAGAGCATGAATCTCAAAGACACTTTGGTATGCCCCAAGTTCTAGTATTTCATATCACTTCTTTCATAACCCATAACCTAAGCCGTACATTACAATCTTGAGAAAGACCTAGTTGATCATTGAGGATGTATTCATGGGTGATGGTAAGTATGTGTGTATTCTATATTCTTAGCATTTGATTCATTTCATGAGATCTACTCAGAAATTGTGCTTTCATTTCAAGTTTCATATGTTAGAATTTTGATTTCCTTTACATAACTTCATTCACATATGTTAGTGGAGAGACTAAACCTTAGGATCTGAGTGAGAAATTGAGTGAAAGCCGTGAGGAGTAGAGTTGAGGCGAATTATTTCTTAAGCATTTGGGTATGGTGACCTTGAAGTTGTAAGACATGGTGCACTATCTTTATCCATTACACTTGATATGATTCTTTGGAATGGCAAGGCCTTTTGAGTTTGAGTGTAATACAAAGTTTTCATTGATTTTGATTAGTTTGTTTAAAGCATGTTTAACCAAGTTGTTTGCAGATTTTGTTTTGTTTGAGGGTGTCATCAATATAAACCCTCAGGAGACACAACTCCTCCAACTAGGGACACCTAGGGGTTCAAAGGCTTGTTGCATATGCTCAATGCAATCGTTTAGTTAGATGTTAAATGTTTTGTTAGATGTTAGTGTTTGGTGTGTTTTAATTCTAAGTTTGCTCGTGGACTAGCAAAAACCAGGTTTGGGGGTATTTGATAGTTCACATTTCGTATGCATTATTAGCATCCATATTTTGTGTCTTTGTGATGTTTTTGATCAAACTTGTTGCATTTTACATTATTTGGTGTTAGTGTGTAGTTAAGATTGTTTTAGGATCAATTGGAGGGCAATGAAGCAAAAACACCACATTTGGTGGCCGAGAGCTAGTTCAAGCATGGAGAACATCTTGTGAGTTAATTTGAAGTCCAAATGAAGAATTGAGGACAAGTTGGTTGCTAGAATTTCAGGAAATGATTTGGAAGGATAATGGTGCAATTCGGCCAGTTTGGGTGATTCTATGCATGGCAAATGCATTGGATTCAGATTAGGAGGTGTCATACACCTAGCCATGCATTGTGTTACATTTCTACCCTCCCTTGTTCACCAAGAACATGCACCCCATTAGTTAAACCATCCAGCCACATTTTCACCCACAAATTCACCCATGCCGTGAGTTTTTAATCCTATGCCAGGCTGTCTTGGCAGTCATTCCACATGCATCTCCAAATACCACATGCATGCATTTCTCCATTGTGCCAAGCACTCACCATTTCAGAAAATGAATTCCCCCATCATTACACACACTAGCATTCCATATTTTACAATTGTTGAGATCCAATCTTGGATCTAAAATCTGAAACAATTATTCCTTGTTCTCCCTTTAAGTATTGTATTCAAGAAATCTGAAATATACTACATTCCATAACCCTAGACTACTACATTCATTCCATCTCTCATACACCAAAAAACACTCCATTTTTCCGTCCATTTTTCTACCATTCTACACAAACCATCTCACCACAACCGTGTCACATTCCTTTTCACCACCCTTGGAGGAACTACACCACACTTGGAGGAGCTTGCACCGAAGGTCACTACCAAGGGATCTTCAACACAGTTTTGCTTCAAGGGGTTCTTTTTCTTCTTACCTCTATGTACACTCATGTTATATTCCTATGTCAAATCTTTGTAAACATGAAGTGTAACTAATCTCTCTATAGGGATTCGATGTAGCCTAGCAAGATTGCCATGTAGTTAATTTGGAATGCTCATGTTATCCTTCTATTTCTTGTTTCATTCTCGGATTTAATTGTGACTTTGTGAGTTGATTTTAATGCTTGATCACCATTTGAATTAACCATAGGTTGTATAGCCAATCTTATAGCACACATCATGCATAACCTTGGCAGATATGGGAATGATTGAAGGGAATGTTTGGCACACATCATGCCAAGTTTTCCCTTCGGTTTTATGAAAGTTTCTTGTGCTTAATACATTCTTGATTAGGAACCAAAGTTGCACATCACAATTAGGTTCATGACTAGGAATATTTGATCAAAACCACACATCATATGGATGATCATATCTAAGTGAAACAAACTCAAGAAATAGATAGATGGATGAGCATAACTTGACTTAACAAACATGGAATCGATTAGCAAAGGTGAAACCGAATCCCTAGCTCTCTCTCTATTGTTACAAGCCCTAGCCTCAACTCCCTTGGTTCTATCTCATTTTATTACTTGTTATTTCATATACTTGTTCCATTGCCGTGTGTTTCAACTTACAACCTCAAATCTGTCTAAATTACTTAGTTCTAGTTTCTATTCGAGTTCTTGCAAAACAAGTGATTATATAGGTCTAATTAGTCCCTGTGGATTCGACACCCTTACTCGTGCTATTATACTCAACATGTTTTTAGTACTAGGAAGGAAAAACATCAACAAAAATGGCGCCGTTGCCGGGGACTGATTTCAGTCCCTTGTAATTGCTTGTTTTGCTATTTAAACTTTGTTATTTTCATTCTAAGTAGAGTTTAGTTTTGATTTCTGTTTAATCTTGTTTGCTTTGTTTGTTTTAGGTAGTATATGTCACATAGACTTGTTGAGTTGGGCCAAAGAATTGAACGTTTGAAAGGCAACACTTTGGACAACTTTGTGCCATCTAGTTCATCCCTTGTCCGAGAAGAAGAGGAAGGAACTTCATCTAGTTCCACAAGTGCAACTTCTGAGCACATTCATTGGGAAAGAGAAGAGATGGCTGCCAACCAAGATGAACTTAGGGCCTTGGAGGACTTTGTACAACCAATCATACCAAACTCCCCTTCATGCATCTTGTTGTCCCCGGAAGCTAGAAACTATGATCTCAAATCTTCACATTTTCATATGCTTCCTTCTTTTTATGGCATACCTAATGAAGATCCTTTAGCTCATGTTAAGGAGTTTTACAATGTTGTGAGTGGTTTACCTTTGCAGGGAGTAAGTGAAGCAAACTTGAGGATGAGAGTGTTTCCTTACACTTTGAAAGACAAGGCCAAGAGTTGGTTGATGACCTTAGCTCCGGGTTCACTCACCACATGGGATGCCGTGGCTAAGAAGTTCTTGGAGAAGTTTTTCTCCACTCAAAAGACAGCCACATTAAGGGGACAAATCTTCAATTTCAAACAAGATGATGGAGAGCCTTTCAATGAGTGTTGGGAGCGTTTTAAAGGACATTTGCTACAATGTCCACACCATGGGTTACCTCTTCACTTACAAATGCAAATTTTTTATGATGGATTAACCCAAACATGTCAATCCACAGTTGATAATGCCGCAGGTGGTGCTTTGAAGAAAAAGAATGCTCAGTCTTACAACATTTATGAGATGTTGGGATCTAATGCTCAACACAAAGATGTAAGGGGTAAGAAACTTGGAGTGTATGAAACAAGTTCTAACCATGATGGTCTTGGGCGTGGCCATGAATGGTCTTCCAAGCAAAATAGGTAACTCTCGGTCATGTATAGGGGCTTCCTCCATGTCCAAAACTACAAAATCCACAGGCAAGATTAATTTATCAATCTGAACTAGAATGTCCTCTACTATACCTCTTGGATACTTCACGGATCTGTCCGCAAGTTGTAATGAAATGGTGGTGGCCTTCAATTCCCCCAAACCTAGTTGAAGGTACACGGAGTATGGCATTAAGTTGATGCTAGCACCCAAATCAAGCATGGCCTTCTCTACTTTCTTGTCCCCTATGGTAATGTTGATTGAAAAACTTCCCGGATCCTTGAGCTTTGGTGGAAGTTTTCTTTGCAACACTGCACTCACATTTTCGGACACCACTACTTTCTCATGTGGTCCATACTTCCTTTTGTAATTATTCAACTCCTTGAAGAATTTCCCATAAGCCGGCATGTTCCTAATGACATCAAGCAAAGGTAAGTTAACATTCACCTTACTTAGAATATCAAAAATCTCTTTAAATGACTTATCCTGCTTGCCCTTGGCAAGTCTTCCAGGGAATGGTATTGGTGGAGTGTAAGGCTTCTCGGCCTTGTGAAGATTTGGTGCTCCATTTGAGGAATTAGCATGACTTGGTTCCTCATTTGGTTTCTCATTTCCACCTACATTCACATGATCAAATTCATTAGTAACTTCATTTCCAACCCTATTGTCAATAACCTTACCACTTCTAAGTGTAGTGATTGCTTTGGCTTGCTCTTGGTTCCTTTGGAGTATCACGGGTTGGCTTGGAAATTTGCCAACCTCTCTTTGGTTCAAGGCATCAGCAATCTGTCCCAATTGTGTCTCCATTTTGGTTAGAGCCGCAGAATGTTGTTGGAAAGTGCTATTTGTGGCTTGTTGGAATTGCAAAGTGTTTTGAGCTAACAACTTAACCGTATCTTCAAGTGTAGGGGCAGGTTTTGGTTGGAAGTTTTGGTAGTTGTTGTTGTTCTTCCATGAAAAGTTGGGATGATCTCTCCACCCCGGATTATATGTGTTTGAAAATGCATCATTCCTTGGCCTTTGGTTGTACGAATTCATGAGGTTCACTTGTTGATGTGAGAATTAGATTGACACTCAAATTAAACCCTATGGATGACAATTGTAGTATATGAGCAAATAGGGATCGTTCTAGACCGGGGATTAACTAGGGATGCTAATCAATGTGAAACTGACTCAAAAACGTAAAAACACAATATAAGACACTAAACTAGACTCAAAGAATGCAAAACTAGAGTTTAAAACACTAAAACAAAGCAAAAGACTCAAAACAGCCCAGAAACACTCAAAACTGCCTCAAAATCACTTTCCGGGCAGTTTTGAGCACAAACACAATTTTTGACGAAAATTGGTTCTAACTTGACTCAAAACTCCTAGAAACACAATCTAAATGTATTTCTAGCTAATCTAACACTTTAAAATAAATGGGGGATTGGTTTTGACGAATTTAGAAATAAAACAGAAACTTGAAAATAAAACAGATTCTAAAACAGATTTCTAATGAATTGAATGGATTGAGAAACTAGTTAGAGGGTTCCTTATCCACACATGAACATATGCATACAACTTGATTCCCAGTTACGATTTCAATGAACTTATGAATGACGATGCCCCAAATTAATTGTATTGAACTAATTAATTCTCAGATTTCCCTTAATTCATTGAATTGAATGGAATACGCATCGCAACCAAATTATTCCTCATCAAAGTCCCTAACTATGGAATACGCATGATAGAGACATTCAACAAGAATCATTACGCTCAATGGAAATCATAAACAACGACTAGGCATTCATAACTATGGAATACGCATGTTAATCCAACCTAGGGTTTACTAAACATAATCGTGACTAGCGATCTTTACTACTCATGAATATAAGTTAATAACGATTAGGTGAAATTCCCTTATATTCTAGCATCAAGTTTAAGCATGCAAATTAAGTGTCGACCCTCAACCCACATACATAAACAAGTTCTTAATCAAAACAGAAAAGTAAACCACATCCAAAGTTCATGAATTCATAACTGGAGTAAATCAAATCATAACAAACATATGTTCATGGCTTCAAATTCGCCTCTAACTATAAAGAAATTAGTTCCACATGTTTAACATAATTGAACAACGAATTAAATTAAACATGAAACAGAAACAAGAAAAGAAAAGAACTCCAAACACTCCAATGGTGGCAGATTGCTTGCGCAAAGCTTTCCCCCTCCTTTGTGGTGCACGGTGCAGGTTCCTTCTTCTCCCAAAGTGGCTGCACACGGTGGTGTTGATGGTGGGAAGGTGCGCAAGGGTTGTAAGGATGGTGGATGTGATAGTGGCTGAGTGGTGGTGGCTATGGAGTTGCGGCAAAGGGTGAATTTCTGGATTTTGGATGAATGGTTGCGGAATGGATGAGAGGAAGGGTGCGGCACTTTAGTTTCTGAGTGGGGAATGATAGATGGTGCGGCAAACCCTTAAACACAAATATATATACTTCTAACACTAGGTGAATCAGGTTTAAGGCTTCTAGAGGGCCAAATCCATCAGAAATTAGGTTAAAACAATCAGAAACTAAAGGGAATTGGGCCCTAGGGTGCGGCTGATTTGGTTTAAAGGGCTAGGGTTTCTAGAAAGAATTATGTGCGGCACAAAGGGGGTGGGCTAGGGTTTCGGTGCGGCTGATTTGTTAGGGCCAAGGAAAGGCCTTGCAAGGCAAGGCAAAATTAGTTCTAGAAAGCCCTAGGTGCGGCACAAAGTGGAAGTCCACAAGGAAAAATAACTTTGGCCCAATTAACCCAAAACAAGGCCACTCAAATCTGAAATCCAAGATGGATAAGGCTAGGCCCAAAAATGGCCTTCTAGACAAGATTAGGACATCTCCATTCCAAGAATAGAAACTCTTCAAAAATGGAAACCTTCGGAATTAGAAACTTCCAAACTTAGAAACTTCGGTTTCCACTTTTGACTCTTTATTCGTCATTCGCTTTGAATTCCATTCTTCACATCTTCATTCACTCCTTAGCTCATTTGCACTTCAAATTCGTCCATCCATGGTGCTCCATATGCATGTACTCCATTTAAGCTCCATTTAGCTCTAAAATGCACCAAAACGCACTTTCTTGCTTCACTTGCCATTTGAACCTACAAATACACGAAAATAGCTTAAATCACTATAATAAACGATAACTAACTATGTAAGTGCAAGAAAACAAGCTAACTAAGTAGCATAAATATGCTCCTATCAAATTCCCCCACACTTAGCTTTTGCTAGTCCTCGAGCAAAAAACAAAACATAACCTAAACCTTCCAACGTTCGTCTCAGGGATTTCCAATGATACATAACATGTCAAAGATCATTATTCCCACAGATTTTAGTCACCCCTACTCTTGAGCATATACTTAACCATAATTACCATTCATTAGATCCCATTTAATCGTTTAAAACAATATTTTGAATGTAGTAACATGCCTTAGAGAATCCACTCAATTCCTTACCAGATACACTCTTATTTTCACACAGACTTTCTAACTGCACTCCCTACACTAGGTATATGTGAGAAGATTGATGTAAACATAAAAACGAACCCTCACATATGTTTATAACGAAAGAAAGCACTTTTCTGGAATGATTAAGCATGTATGGATATGATCTCATGAACGGAATGCTACTACTTAGATGCGAGAACCAGTGACACCATATGCTCAAACCAATCCCAAACTCCACATATTGAAACACATAACACTCAAGATAGAAGTTAAGGGTTGTAACGAGGCTAAGGGGTATTGGCTAACAAAGAAAGGTTAAGAAGGATAAACAAAGGTTCTTAAAGCACTAGCAACAAATGAATGAAAATGACACTTAGAATTCACTTTTGAGTGCAGAAAATCGCTTAGACACACAAGGGGTGAAATACACAATACTTAGGGTCTAATTCAGCTTTTTAGACCCTTTCTCCAACAACCAACACTTGTGAGTTCTTTCTCACTTATTTTGACCTCTTTTTCATTCTTTTCACATTGTTTTTTTTCTTTTTTTCTTTCCCGTGCCCAATTCATGTTTTTGGCACACAATCACATACATAATCAAATTCCCCCACACTTGTTTTCTGCACACGAACAATCAAAAGGAATTCATTCTAAGTCATGTTCACTATGCTTTAAGAACAAGGGCATGGATGGTCCTATTCTAGGCTAGGTAAGGGTAACGTGGGTGAACAAAGAACATAGGCTAAACAAGGCTCAACGGGGTTTAAACCTACAAAACAAATTAATATGGGTATGGCTATTTGGCTCTGGGTTCACTAAACAACTTCATCTTGTTACGTGTTATGCTAATCAATTTTATGCTTTGAATGAAACAGGCATGAGTTCTAGTATTTGGAACTAAATGATGAAACGCCTTCTACGTAGTAACCAAGCAAAGAATAATGAGATCATGCAACGACTTTAGAAGACAACAAATGCACAGATTATAAACTCTCCAAAGAACGTTAAAAGCTCAAGTCTCTCAGGGTTGTAGCGTTAGTTTGAGTTTTATCCTTCAAGCATGTTACAAAAACTAATTTTTCTTTTGACTACATGTGAATTCATGAACTATAATTACAACTAAGCATAAACCAAAGAGCATATCAAACTTTCATCCATGTTTGTAACTTTCTTCAACAATTATGCAATTAAAAACCAAATCCTCATCATTGTGTTGGAAGGTACCCTAAGACACAAAAACGACTCAAAAACAACTCTTTTTGGGTTTTTAAAACAATTTTTCAAATTTTTATGGGATTTTCGGATTTTTGAACCAAAACGCACTAAAACAGCTTAAAAACACTTAAAAACAGCAAGGAACAACATTAGAAGTTATGAGTGATAAAACCCTACGAATTTGCATCAAAACACTTTGGTTACCCCCCCCCCCCCCCCACACTTAAATCAAACATTGTCCTCAATGTTTCAAGCATAGACTCACAAAAACAACCAAATAACACAACTAACAAACATAACGCAAATGGCAGAGTATAAGCAAGAAAGAGATGGGTTAGGGACGCAAATCTGGGTTTTGAGTGAAAGTTCCTTCGTTCTCTTGTTCAACACATGGGTTGCCTCCCAAGAAGCGCTTGCTTTAACGTCTTCCAGCCGGACGGTACCTCCGTTTAAACTTCACTAGGGCCAACGGCATGAAGTGGTACCTCCTCCACGACATGCTCCTCAAACATCGCATAATAGGGCTTCAATCGATGTCCATTCACTTTGAATTCTTGTTGCGTCCTTAAACTTTTGATTTGCACTGCACCATGAGGGAAAACATTAGTGACAATAAAAGGACCAACCCATTTGGAACGTAACTTACCCGGAAACAACCGAAGGCGAGAATTGAACAACAAGACTTTCTGCCCAATAGAGAACGTCTTAGCACGAATCATCTTGTCATGGAACGCCTTGGTCTTCTCCTTGTAAATCCGGGCGTTCTCATATGCTTCATTCCGGATTTCATCGAGCTCACACAATTGAAGCTTCCTATGTAAACCTGCGGCATCAATGTCCATGTTGAATGTTTTCACGGCCCAATGTGCACGATGCTCTAACTCGACGGGAAGATGGCATGGCTTCCCATAGATGAGCCGAAAAGGTGACATCCCAATTGGGATTTTGTAGGCAGTGCGATACGCCCACAATGCATCGTTCAAGCGCAAACTCCAATCCTTCCTTGTCGGCCCCACGGTCTTCTCTAGAATCTGCTTGATTTCCCTATTCGAAACCTCGGCTTGCCCACTCGTTTGAGGATGATAAGGTGTGGCCACCTTATGTGTGACATTGTACTTCTTGAGCAACGCCTCGATGGTACGATTACAAAAATGGGACCCTCCATCACTGATTAGCACTCTTGGCATTCCAAACCTTGCAAAAATGTTAGTTTTCACAAAATCTGCAACCACTCGAGAATCATTAGTTCGGGTGGCTTTTGCTTCCACCCATTTCGACACATAATCTACAGCAAGCAATATGTAAAGAAAACCATGTGACGAAGGAAAGGGACCCATAAAATCAATACCCCACACATCAAAGATTTCAACACTAAAAATTGGGGTTTGCGGCATTTGTTGTTTAGGACCAATATTGCCCGTTCGTTGGCATCTATCACAAGACATGCAAAATGTTCTAGCATCCCTAAAGATGGTAGGCCAATAGAAACCACAGTCTAACACCTTAAGTGCTGTTCTTTGTGTGCCAAAGTGTCCCCCACAAGCATAAGTGTGACAGAATGTTAAAATAGCATGAAACTCAGAATCGTGCACACACCTACGTATAACTTGATCAGGACAATATTTCCATAAATACGGGTCATCCCACACATAAAACCGTGCCTCTTTCTTCAATTTATCACATTGGTGTTTAAGTAATTCACTAGGAACATGTTTAGACACCAAATAATTCACCAAATCAGCATACCATGGTTCACTTACCTTGATGGACATCAATTGCTCATCTGGGAATGTCTCTATGATAGGCACGGCATCCTCCTCATGCACCATGCGGCTCAAATGGTCAGCCACCACGTTCTCACTTCCTTTCTTATCCCGGATTTCGATATCGAACTCTTGGAGAAGAAGCATCCACCGAATGAGTCGTGGTTTGGCCTCCTTCTTCGTGAACAAGTACTTCAACGCTGCATGGTCAGTATAAATAATCACTTTAGTACCAAGAAAATAAGAACGGAATTTATCTAAAGCAAATACAACAGCAAGAAGTTCTTTTTCAGTGGTAGAATAATTCAATTGTGCATCGTTTAAAGTCCGGGATGCATAATAGATAACATGCGGCTTCTTGTCCTTCCTCTGCCCCAAAACAGCTCCTAATGCATAATCGGATGCATCACACATAAGTTCAAAAGGAAGGCTCCAATCCGGTGGCATTATGATAGGGGCCGAAGTTAGCATTTCCTTGAGGTGTTTGAACGCCTTCTCACACTCCTCGTTGAAGTCAAACGCCACATCTTTTTGGAGGAGACGGCAAAGAGGATTTGAGATCTTAGAGAAGTCCTTGATAAATCGCCTATAAAATCCTGCATGACCAAGAAACGAACGAATCTCTCGAACCGAAGTAGGAGAGGGTAAGTAGCGTACAAGATCTATTTTCGATTTATCCACTTCAATTCCTCTTTCTGAAACAATATGCCCTAAAACTATGCCTTGTCTAACCATAAAATGACATTTTTCCCAATTAAGCACAAGGTTAGTTTCTACACATCGGTTCAAGATTATTGTGAGATTTTCCAAACAACCATCAAATGAATCACCAAATACACTGAAATCATCCATAAATACCTCAATTATCTTTTCCACAAAATCTGAAAAGATACTTACCATACACCTTTGGAACGTGGCCGGAGCATTGCATAACCCAAAAGGCATGCGACGATAGGCAAAGGTACCAAAGGGGCACGTGAAAGTAGTCTTTTCTTGGTCATCCGAAGCTATGACAATCTGATTATATCCAGAATAACCATCAAGGAAACAATAAAAAGAATGACCGGCTAACCTTTCAAGCATTTGATCGATGAACGGCAAAGGAAAGTGGTCCTTCCTTGTGGTGGCGTTAAGCTTCCTATAATCGATGCATACTCGCCAACCTGTTTGGATCCGAGTTGGCACAAGCTCACTCTCGGCATTCTTCACCACTGTCACTCCGGATTTCTTTGGAACACATTGCACCGGTGACACCCAACGGCTATCAGAGATCGGATAAATCACTCCACAATCAAGAAGTTTGATGATCTCTTTCTTCACAACTTCCATCATTGGAGGGTTGAGACGGCGCTGAGCCTCTCCAGTTGGTTTAGCCCCCTCCTCTAGAAGTATGCGATGCATGCACGTCGTAGGGCTAATTCCCCTAATGTCGGCCAAAGTCCACCCAATGGCCGTTTTGTGTTCTTGCAACACACGGATCAACTTTTCCTCCTCTAATGCCGTGAGTGAGGAGGAGACAATAACGGGCAACGTCTCGTTGTCTCCCAAAAAGACGTACTTTAAATGATCGGGCAACGGTTTAAGTTCAAGTACGGGTGCCTGAATCACTGAGGGTAACAACTTATTAGTGGAAACGGGAATTGAATTTATGTTAGAAGGCTTACCATAGTGTTGAGGTAGTGACTCAAGGGCAGCCACTATCTCGGCCTCCTCTTCACTTCTAGGCACGGCAAAACCAGATTTTTGCCCAATTCCTTGTGCAATTGTCGTTTCAAGTGTATCCCTCTCCAAAGAATCAAGGAAATCCTGCGCCAAATCATCAATTATGTCAATAGAAAAACAAGAATGATCATCCTTAGGAAATTTAATACTTTCAGAAAGATTGAAATCAATGACTTCCCCATCAAATTCCATCGTTAAAGTTCCTTTAAACACATCTATCTTGGTGCGGGCTGTTTTCATGAAAGGTCTCCCTAACAAAATCGGCAATGGAGTAGAATAGGGTGCATCCTCCATGTCAAGTACGTAGAAATCCGCTGGAAATATCAAATTACCAACCTGCACCAAAACATCTTCCAAAACACCCTTTGGATATGCATTAGAACGATCGGCTAATTGAATAATCACACCATCATTTTTAAGCTCACCTAAGTTCATAGATGCATAAACAGAGTATGGCATAACATTAATCGAAGCCCCTAAGTCTAACATGCATTGTTCAAACTTAGTATTCCCAATAACGCACGGAATTGTAAAACTACCCGGATCTTTGCATTTAGGGGGTAATTTCCTTTGCAACACAGCAGACACATTTTCACTTACCTGAACCACCTCTTTGTTTGAAATCCTTCTCCTTGTTGTACAAAGTTCTTTTAAAAACTTAGCATACCTCGGGACTTGCTTAATTGCATCAAGGAGCGGAATATTTACTTGAACTTTCCGAAAGGTCTCTAGAATGTCCTTCTCGGCTTCTTCCTTCTTTGATTGCCTAAACCTGCCAGGAAAGGGCACATTTAGCGGAATAGAACTAGAAAAAGTCGGATTGGGACTTACCTTGGTGGTGTGGGACGGTTTAGAAGCATTAGATGTACTCGGCAAGGTTGGTTCATTCTTGGCCGTGGGCTTTGGTCCCTGTGCTTCTTCTTGCAGCAACTTATCCTCCTCGTCTTGACTTGATTTGGATGCATTTGAGTCCGTTCCAACCTGTCTACCACTTCTCAACGAGATTGCCTTGGCGGTTTCAAAACCACCCTTAGGATTCATCACGGTTGAACTAGGCAATTTGCCTTGTTCTCTAATCTGCCCCATAAACTCAGCAATTTGGCCCATTTGCTTCTCCAAATTGTCCACTCGTTTGTCTTGGATTTGTCTCTCTTTCTTTTGAGTTTGTACTTCCTGCGTCAACGTAGTAAGTAACTTAACAACTTGATCATTATCTAAAGACATACCTGAGCTTGTTGGGCCGGATTGCACTTGGTTTGGATTTGGGACGAATGGCTTTGTATAGAAGCCCGGTGGTTGCTGCCTAAATCCTCCTTGTTGTTGGGGTTGTTGAGGATCACGCCATTTGAAATTTGGATGGTCTCTCCACCCCGGATTGTAGGTATTAGAATATGGATCATGGCGTGGTTGATTTTAGTTCCCAAAACCCACGGCATTGGCAGATTCCCAACCCCCATTCTCAATCAATTGAGGGCATTGATCGTTGGCATGTCCTTGCATGGAGCACACGCCACAAACACTTGGTCCATGTATCTTCATTCCCTCGGCCAACTGAGAAACAATAGAAGTGAGGTTAGCTAATTGGGATTGAATGTCGGATGAAGAACTTACCTCATTCACTTGTGGCCGTGGGGTGTCTCTTTGCCCAACACCTTCGTATTGTTGTGCATTATGAGCTCGGTTGGCTATTAGAACTTTTGCAGCCTCCGGAGTCTTGTCCACCAACGCACCTCCCGCCGATGCATCAAGCATTTGACGTTCCATAGGAAGGAGTCCTTCGTAGAAATATTGAATGAGCAGCTCCTCCTTCATTTGATGCTGTGGACAAGAAGCAACAAGTGATTTAAAACGTTCATAATATGAAGGAAACGATTCACCTTGATTTTGTTGGATGCCACTAATCCGTTTCCGCAAGAGAATGACTCTTGAAGTTGGGAAAAACTTCTCCAAGAAAGCTCTTTTCATGCTATCCCAAGATGTAACCGTTCCAGGTGCTAACTCGTAAAGCCAATCCTTAGCCTTTTCCAAAAGTGAGAATGGAAAAGACTTCATCATCAGAATGTTCCCATCGACATTGATGGGGGTCATGCTCGAACAAACAACCTCGAACTCCTTAAGATGCTTGTTGGGATCTTCCATGGAAAGCCCATGGTATTTCGGAATATGGTGCAACAAGCTCGACTTCAACTCGAACTCAGCGGTCTTGCCTAGGGCAGCCGCGGGGTATTGAATGCATAATGGTGCGGCATTGGTCAACCCCGAGGCTGAGAGCTCTTTAATGGTCTGATTGTCCACTGCCATAACTTCTTCTTCTTCCTCAAACTCAGATTCGGCCTCTGAACTTGAACTAGGTTCACTAGGTTCGGGATGCCTCCTCTTTCTTCTCAAATCACGTTCAAAATCGTCGTTAAAGTCAAAGATACGTGCATGCACAGTTTGAGAACTCCGCGTCATGCACTAGTACCTAAACCAAGAAAACAAAACAAAATAAGAACACAAGATAAATTAACTAAAGACACACGGCAGAAACACAAGGGATTAGCAAGTTTGCTAATCCCCGGCAACGGCGCCAAAATTTGATGTGAGAATTAGATTGACACTCAAATTAAACCTTATGGATGACAATTGTAGTATATGAGCAAATAGGGATCGTTCTAGACCGGGGATTAACTAGGGATGCTAATCAATGTGAAACTGACTCAAAAACGTAAAAACACAATATAAGACACTAAACTAGACTCAAAGAATGCAAAACTAGAGTTTAAAACACTAAAACAAAGCAAAAGACTCAAAACAGCCCAGAAACACTCAAAACTGCCTCAAAATCACTTTCTGGGCAGTTTTGAGCACAAACACAATTTTTGACGAAAATTGGTTCTAACTTGACTCAAAACTCCTAGAAACACAATCTAAATGTATTTCTAGCTAATCTAACACTTTAAAATAAATGGGGGATTGGTTTTGACGAATTTAGAAATAAAACAGAAACTTGAAAATAAAACAGATTCTAAAACAGATTTCTAATGAATTGAATGGATTGAGAAACTAGTTAGAGGGTTCCTTATCCACACATGAACATATGCATACAACTTGATTCCCAGTTACGATTTCAATGAACTTATGAATGACGATGCCCCAAATTAATTGTATTGAACTAATTAATTCTCAGATTTCCCTTAATTCATTGAATTGAATGGAATACGCATCGCAACCAAATTATTCCTCATCAAAGTCCCTAACTATGGAATACGCATGATAGAGACATTCAACAAGAATCATTACGCTCAATGGAAATCATAAACAACGACTAGGCATTCATAACTATGGAATACGCATGTTAATCCAACCTAGGGTTTACTAAACATAATCGTGACTAGCGATCTTTACTACTCATGAATATAAGTTAATAACGATTAGGTGAAATTCCCTTATATTCTAGCATCAAGTTTAAGCATGCAAATTAAGTGTCGACCCTCAACCCACATACATAAACAAGTTCTTAATCAAAACAGAAAAGTAAACCACATCCAAAGTTCATGAATTCATAACTGGAGTAAATCAAATCATAACAAACATATGTTCATGGCTTCAAATTCGCCTCTAACTATAAAGAAATTAGTTCCACATGTTTAACATAATTGAACAACAAATTAAATTAAACATGAAACAGAAACAAGAAAAGAAAAGAACTCCAAACACTCCAATGGTGGCAGATTGCTTGCGCAAAGCTTTCCCCCTCCTTTGTGGTGCACGGTGCAGGTTCCTTCTTCTCCCAAAGTGGCTGCACACGGTGGTGTTGATGGTGGGAAGGTGCGGCAAGGGTTGTAAGGATGGTGGATGTGATAGTGGCTGAGTGGTGGTGGCTATGGAGTTGCGGCAAAGGGTGAATTTCTGGATTTTGGATGAATGGTTGCGGAATGGATGAGAGGAAGGGTGCGGCACTTTAGTTTCTGAGTGGGGAATGATAGATGGTGCGGCAAACCCTTAAACACAAATATATATACTTCTAACCCTAGGTGAATCAGGTTTAAGGCTTCTAGAGGGCCAAATCCATCAGAAATTAGGTTAAAACAATCAGAAACTAAAGGGAATTGGGCCCTAGGGTGCGGCTGATTTGGTTTAAAGGGCTAGGGTTTCTAGAAAGAATTATGTGCGGCACAAAGGGGGTGGACTAGGGTTTAGGTGCGGCTGATTTGTTAGGGCCAAGGAAAGGCCTTGCAAGGCAAGGCAAAATTAGTTCTAGAAAGCCCTAGGTGCGGCACAAAGTGGAAGTCCACAAGGAAAAATAGCTTTGGCCCAATTAACCCAAAACAAGGCCACTCAAATCTGAAATCCAAGATGGATAAGGCTAGGCCCAAAAATGGCCTTCTAGACAAGATTAGGACATCTCCATTCCAAGAATAGAAACTCTTCAAAAATGGAAACCTTCGGAATTAGAAACTTCCAAACTTAGAAACTTCGGTTTCCACTTTTGACTCTTTATTCGTCATTCGCTTTGAATTCCATTCTTCACATCTTCATTCACTCCTTAGCTCATTTGCACTTCAAATTCGTCCATCCATGGTGCTCCATATGCATGTACTCCATTTAAGCTCCATTTAGCTCTAAAATGCACCAAAACGCACTTTCTTGCTTCACTTGCCATTTGAACCTACAAATACACGAAAATAGCTTAAATCACTATAATAAACGATAACTAACTATGTAAGTGCAAGAAAACAAGCAACTAAGTAGCATAAATATGCTCCTATCACTTGTTCTTGAACAAACTCGGGATAGGCCTCCCTAGATGGGCATTGATGAGTAGGGTGGCTTGGTATGTTGCAAATGGCACATACTTCATTTGGTTTTGGCACCATGTTGAGCAGGGATTCAAGTTTTCTTTCTAGGTTAGCTACCTGCAAAGAAAGATCATGATTAGCATTTGTTTCATATACTCCAAGTTTCTTACCCCTTACATCTTTGTGTTGAGCATTAGACCCCAACATCTCATAAATGTTGTAAGACTCTTGAGCATTCTTTTTCTTCAAAGCTCCACCTGCCGCATTATCAACGGTTGATTGACATGTTTGGGTTAATCCATCATAGAAAATTTGCATTTGTAAATGAAGAGGTAACCCGTGGTGTGGACATTGCAACAAGAGTCCTTTAAAACGCTCCCAACACTCATTGAAAGGTTCTCCATCATCTTGTTTGAAGTTGAAGATTTGTCCCCTTAATGTGGCTGTCTTTTGAGTGGAAAAGAACTTCTCCAAGAACTTCTTAGCCACGACATCCCATGTGGTGAGGGAACCCAGAGCTAGAGTCATCAACCAACTCTTGGCTTTGTCTTTCAAAGTGTAAGGAAACACTCTCATCCTCAAATTTGCTTCACTTACTCCCTGCAAAGGTAAACCACTCACAACATTGTAAAACTCTTTAACATGAGCTAAGGGATCTTCATTAGGTATGCCATAAAAAGAAGGAAGCATATGAAAATGTGAAGACTTAAGATCATAGTTTCTAGCTTCGGTGGAAAGCAAGATGCATGAAGGGGAGTTTGGTATGATTGGCTGTGCAAAGTCCTCCAAAGCTCTAAGTTCATCTTGGTTGCCAGCCATCTCTTCTCTTTCCCAATTAATGTGCTCAGAAGTTGCACTTGTGGAACTAGATGAAGTTCCTTCCTCTTCTTCTCGGACAAAGGATGAACTTGTTGGCACAAAGTTGTCCAAAGTGTTGCCTTTTAAACGTTCAATTCTTTGGCCCAACTCAACAAGTCTATGTGACATATACTACCTAAAACAAAACAAAACAAACAAGTTTGAATCAAAACTCTACTTAAAATGAAAATGACAAGGTTTAAATAGCAAAACAAGCAATTACAAGGGACTGAAATCAGTCCCCGGCAACGGCGCCATTTTTGTTGAGGTTTTTCCTTTCTAGTGCTACAAACATGTTGAGTATAAGAACACAAGTAAGGGTGTCGAATCCACAGGGACTAATTGGACCTAAATAACCACTTGTTTTGCAAGAACCTTAATAGAAACTAGAACTAATCAATTTAGACAGATTTGAGGTTGTAACTTGAAACACACGGAAATGACATGAATACAACTAAATGAAACAACAAGTAATAAAATGAGGTAGAATCAAGGGAGTTGAGGCTAGGGACTTGTATCAATAGAGGGGAGGCTAGGGATTCGGTTTCACCATTGCTAATTGATTCCATGTTTGTTAAGTCAAGTTATGCTCAGCCATCTATCTATTTCTTGAGTTTGTTGCACTTAGATATGATCAACCATATGATGTGTGGATTTGTTCAATTATTCCTAATCATGAACCTAATTGTGATGTACAACTTTGGCTCTTAATCAAGAATGTATTATGCACAAGAAACTTTCATAAACCCAATGAAACACTTGGCATGATGTTTACCAAGCATTCCCTTCAATCATTCCCATATCTGCCAAGGTTATGCATGATGTGTGCTATAAAATTGGCTATACAACTTATGGTTAATTCAAATGGTGATCAAGCATTAAAATCAACACACAAAGTCACAATTAAATCAGAGAATGAAACAAGAAAAAGAATAATAAACTGAGCATTCCAAATTAACTACATGGCAATCTTGCTAGGCTACATCAAATCCCTATAGAGAGATTAGTTACACTTCATGTTTACAACAGATTTGACATAGAAATATAAAACATGAGTGTACATAGAATTAAGAAGAAGAACCCCTTGAAGCAAAACTGGAGTTGGAAATCACTTGGGAATGGCCTTCGGTGCAAGCTCTCCAAGGGTGGTGTAACTTCTCCAAGTGTGATGTAGATGAATGTGGTGCGGCTATGGTTGAATGGTTTGTGTAAAAATGGGAGAGAATGGACAGAGATGGAACGGCTAAGTGTGTAGAATGCAATGAGTGGAATCCAGAGTCCTTTCAGATTTCTTGAAGAAACTAACTTAAAGGGAATGGATGGAATAGCTTTTGGTTTCAGATTCAAGATTGGATCTCAACAATTGCAAAATATGGGATGCTAGTGTGTGTAATGATGGGGGAATTCATTTTCTGAAATGGTGAGTGCTTGGCACAATGGAGAAATGCATGCATGTGGTCATTGGAGATGCATGTGGAATGACTGTCAAGACAGCCTGGCATAGGATTAAAAACTCACGGCATGGGTGAGTTTGTGGGTGAAAATGTGGCTGAATAGTTTAACTAATGGGGTGCATGTTCTTGGTGAACAAGGGAGGGTGAAAATGTAACAAAATGCATGGCAAGGTGTGTTAAACCTCCCAATCTGAAACCAATGTATTTGTCATGCATAGAATCACCCAAACTGGCCAAATTGCACCATTGTCATTTCCATAAATTCTAGCAGCCAAACTTGTCCTCAATTCTTCATTTGGACTTCAAATTAGCTCACAAGATGTTCTCCATGCTTGAACTAGCTCTCGGCCACCAAATGTGGTGTTTTTGCTTCATTGCCCTCCAATTGATCCTAACACACACATAGCTGCACACTAACACAAAATGATGTAAAATGCAACTAGTTTAAATCAAACACACCACAAAGAAGGCAAATATGCATGATAATAATACATACGAAATGTGAACTATCACTAAGGTGCATAAATATGCCCCTATCATTGAACTTGTTGAGGTTCTCCCCAAATGTAATCTGAATAGTCTCCCCAATCCGAATTGTAAGGGTTGGAAAACGTATCGTTGCTTGGTTGATCACAGCCTTGATAACCCCAAGCATCATCATTCGCAGCGAATTGAGTACATTGATGAGTTTGATATCCTTGCCCATAGGACACACCAAATGTGGGGGCAGCATGCATTGTGGTCCTTTCGGCAATGTGAGTCAATTGCAAAGTGAGATGTGCCAATTGAGCTTTAATGGTCGCAAGTGCCATGTCTTGCTCCATTTGCACCTATAATCCAAGAAAGAAAACTCAATCAAATATCAAACGTAAAAAAACCAAACACAAACACAACACAGCAACTAAAACAAAAGACATGAGAAAAGAAACATAGGGGGATTAGCAAGTTTGCTAATCCCCGGCAACGGTGCCAAAATTTGATGAGAAATAAATCAAACGCACAAATAAAACCCTCTTGTTGTCAAATTGTAGTAAAGGTGCAAGTACGGATCGTTCTGGACCGGGGATTAGGAGGGCTTGCTAAAACCTCTAAACTGACTCAAAAACATAAAAACAAAGTTAAAAACGTTTAAATAGACTCAAGGAACTCAAAACAGACTCACAAGACTCAAAACAAGCTAAAAACACTCAAAACTGCCTAAAAACACTAACTAGGCAGTTTCTGACCTAAACACAACTTTGGACGAAATTAAGGTTTTGGATTGACTCAAAACACTTTAAAACACAAACTAAACAGATTTTAAACAATTTAAAACAAGAAAGTAAAGGGGGGGGGGTTTGGTTTGGACGAATTCAAAGAAACAAAACAGATTTTAACTTAAAAACAGATTTAAGAATGATTTTGGGAAATTGAATGGATGATGAGTTTAGCTAAGGGCTTTTTCTCCACACATGATATGTATGCAAACGAAACGATTTCCAGTTACTCTTTCATTGAATTATGAACGACAATGCCCCAAATTAACCGTGCCATCACTAGTTAACCCTCAGATTTTCCTTATATTATTGAATTGGATGACATCATTCGACAAGTCAAAGCATTCTTCAAAAGTTCCCTACATGACATCATAATAGAGATACAATCAAAGATCATTACGTTCAATGAAAATCATAAGCATTGACAAAGCACTTATAACTATGACATCATGTTACTCATGCTACGAATTGAACTTAACGCGATCATGACCAGTGACCTTCACTACATATGAATATAAGTTTGTAACGATTATGTGAAACTCCCTTACATTCTAGCATCAGATTTATGCAAGCCAATTAAGTGTCGACCCTCAATTAACAAACACAAATAAGTTCTTAATCAAACAGTTAAGCCAATTGCATTCACGATTCAAGAATTCATAACTGGAATTATCAACTCATAATACACACATAATCATGGCTTCAAAATCACCCCTAGCCAAGAGGGGCTTAGCCACTCATGTTCATAGCAAAGCAAAAGAAACAGAAATTAAACATAGTAAACATAGAACGAAGTACACCTAAAACGCTCCAATTGTCAAGCTTGAAACGTCCAAGGCCCTTCTTCTTCTCCTCTTGCTGCGGCACAAGTGACTATGGATGAGGTTTGATGTGTTTGGATGAGGGAATGGACGTTTGGTGAAGAAGGACGCTGCAGCAAAGGAGAGGGATGACAGAAATTGTGTCTAGGGGTATGTAAAGTCTGTGTAAGGGTGGTAGGGGATGGATAGGAGAAGAGGTGAATGGAAGGGATGCAGGAATTGTGTTTTTTTTTTGAATGGGTGCGGCAAGGACTTTATATAGTGCTAGGGAATCAAAAAATAATAGGTTGATGCAAAATATATAAGCACACAAATTAAACCCTCTTTTTATCAATTGTAGCAAATACGCAAGTAGGGATCGTTCTAGGCCGGGGATTAGGAGGGATTGCAAAATCACTTGGAATTGACTCAAAAACGTAAGAACAAAGTTTAAAACACTAACTAGACTCAAACAATGCAAAACTAGAACTTGAAACTGATAGGAGCATATTTATGCGACTTAACTAGCTTATTTTCTTGCATTTACGTTGTTAGAACCTAGTTATTTTAGTACCTTAAGCCATTTTCGTGTGTTTGTAGGTCTATTGGGCTATTGGAGCAAAGAAGTGCATTTTGGAGCGATTTTGGGCCTATGATGGAAAGGACATGCTTGGAGCCAATTGGAGTGATGGAATTGAAGTGCAAATGAGTTAAGGAGCGAATGAAGATGTGAAGAATGGAATTCAAGGCAAATGAAGAATGAAGAGTCAAAATTGGAAACCGAAGTTTCTAAGTTTGGAAGTTTCTATTTTCGAAGGTTTCCATTCTTGAAGAGTTTCTATTCTTGGAATGGAAGTTTTCCAATCCTTCTTCATCAAAGTTTGAGCCACATAAGGGTTCCTAAATGTGTGAGGGTATTCAATTACAAGTTCTAGAAGCCTAAACTTCCCCAATACATCTTTGCCGCACCCTTATTGCACCTTCCTCTTCCTTGCCGCACAAGGACCCCTTTCTTGCCTAATTTCTGAACATAAAACACATACCTATTTTGTGCTAGTCCTTGCCGTGCAAGGAGGCTTGTTTCCTACCTATTTTGTGTCCCAAAAACATTCCTATTTCCTTCACAAAAACTGTCGCACAAAGGAGGGAAGTTCTTTCCTATTTTCTGGACATATCTCACTTTCCTATTCTCTAAATGTCCTTGCCGCCCAAGACAACCCCTCCTTGCTTATTTTCTGACTTTAAACACATTCCTATTCTATTCCTACATCAATGCCGCACCTATTCTTGTTTCCCTTTGATTTCTGAACCACAATCCCTTCCTATTTTGTGTCAAACCTTCTTTTTACCTATTCTATTTTGATTTTCTGATTTCTTTTCTTCCTTATTCAATTAGGGAGCCAAATTAGCTAAGTTTTAAAAGCCTTTTTCTGATCCCAAGCCGTTCCCTATATATACAAACTCATTCATTCACCATAAGGGAGATTTTACACACCCTAGAGACATCCCTCTCCTTTGCCGCAACCTCCTTCCATATTCTCCATATTTTCTGACCATCCTTCACTCTTAGCCGCACCATACATCTATCCTAAACCATCCCCTCCATCCATACACACCAACCACACCCTTTAGGACTTGTGTCGCAGCAAGGTGGAGAAGAAGGAGCCTTGGACGTTTCAACATTGAAGTTTGGAGCGTTTTAGGTGTAATTCGTTTCATGTCTCTTATGTTTAAATTCTGTTTACTTTGCTTTGCTGTGAACATGAGTGGCTAAACCCCTCTTGGCTAGGGGTGATTTCAAAGCCATGATTATGTGTGTAATTTGAATTGATAAATTTCAGTTATGGATTATTGAGTTTTGAATGCAATTGGCTTAACCGTTGGATTGATAACTTATTTGTGCTTGTTGATTGAGGGTCGACACTTAATTATCTTGCATAAATATGATGCTAGAGTATAAGTGAGTTTCACATAATCGTTACAAGCTTATATTCATATGTAGTGAAGGTCGTTGGTCACGATTGCGTTAAGTTCAATTCCTAGCATGAGTAATGATGCGAAACAAAAGTGACACACAAATTAAACCCTATTTGTGACAATTGTAGTAGTGAAGTAAGTAGGGATCGTTCTAACCGGGGATTAACTAGGGGTGCTAATCTAATACAAATTGACTCAAAAACACAAAAACTAGACTTAAATACTCTAACTAGACCACTATGACTCAAAACAGATTTGAAACACTCAAAATTGCCTAAAACACTCAAATAGACTCAAACAGACTAAAACTTGATTTGGACGAATTTGAATTTTCTTGTGACTCAAAATACTTCAAAACATAAAATAAGACAGATTCTAGGCCTAAGACTTAACAAATTATGGCGGAATTTGTGTTTGGACGAAATTCAATTAAATGGACAGATTGTAAAGAAAACAGATTGTAAAGTAAATTGTGGTATACCAATGGATGATGGAATGGCTAAGGGATTCTTCTCCACACATGAAATATATGCAACTTAAATCAACTTCCAGTTATCAAATCAACAAGTTATGAACCTCGACACTCCAAGTTAATTAGGTCTGCTTAAATTAACCTTCAGATTTCCCTAAAATCATTGAATTGAATGAATATGCACTGCAACCAAATTATTCCTAACAAGTTCTCTATATGAACAGCATGATAAAGATACAAGTTAGAATCATTACGTTCATTGGAAATCATAAGCATCGACAAGGCAATTGTAACTATGAAAAGCATGATACTCTTGCCAGGAATCTACTTAACACGATCATGACTAGTGACCTTCACTACTTGTGAATATAAACTCGTAACGATTAGGTGAAACAAATTCATATTCTAGCACCAGATTCAAGCATGCAAATTAAGTGTGCACTCTCAATCAACATACAAGAATAAGTTCTAAATCAAATAGTTAAGCAGATTGTATTCATGACTTATGCAACGATAACTGGAGTAATCAACTTATTTCACATATATAATCATGGTTTCGAATACACCCTTAGCCAAAACGAATTTAGCCAATCATACTCAGAGCAAAACAAAGATTACATGAATTAGACATTGAAATATAAGAGAGAATACACCTAAAATTGTCCAACAACTCAGAATGAAGAGCCAAACAATTGAGTGAATCTGTCTCTTTCCCCTTGCTTGCGGCAGATTGGATGGGGATGATTTCTGGGATGTTTTGATGATGTAGAACGGGTTGTGGGATGTTTAGAGGCACGACAAAGGATGTAGGATGGGTGTGGATGAGTGTTTGATGGTTGGAAGGTGGTGGAATGGCTGGTTGTGTCTTAGATGTAATGTAGTGTAGTGTGTTCTTCCCTTCACTCCCTATTTATAGAAGTTCCAAAGTAAAGACACACTCAAGTGGCTTAAATAAACAATACAAAGACCAAAATGATGCAAAAACGGCTAGTTGACATGCTCTTTGAATGAAATGGGCATGAGTTCTAGCATTTGGAACTAAAATGATGAAACGCCTTCTAAGTAGCAACCAAGCAAAGAATAATGAGATCATGCAACGAGTTTAGAAAACAAAGAATGCACAGATTTTAACTCTCCAAATAAACGTTTAGGCTCAAGTCTCACAAGGTTGTAGCATTAATTTGAGTTCTTTCCTTCAAGCATGTTACAAAAACTGATTTTTCCTTTATGATTGCATGTGAATTCATAAGTTATAACCACAACCAAGCATAAACAAAGAGTAAATCGAACTTTCATCCATGTTAATCACTCTCTTTAACAGCCATGTAATTACAAACCGAATCCTCATCATTGTGTTGGAAGGTAGCCTAAGACACAAACAAACACACAAAAACAACTCTTTTTTGGGTTTTTCAAAGCAATTTTTCAAATTTTTATGTGATTTTCGGATTTTTACCACAAAACACACTAAAACACACCAAAACTGCTTAAAAACAGCAAGGAACAAGTCTCTACGTTAAGGGTGATAAAATCCCACGAATTTGCATCAAAAACACTTAGTTACCCCCCCACACTTAAATCAAACATTGTCCTCAATGTTTCAAGCATAAAATCACACTAAACAAAAAGAAACACACAAACAGCAACTAAATAACAAAACTGGGCAGATTAGAAACAAGCAACAAAGTGAAGGGTTTTAGGAACGCAAATCTGGAATTGGAGTGATTCCTAGGGCCTCCTTTGTTGAATTGCATGGGTTGCCTCCCAAGTAGCGCTTTCTTTTACATCTTGCAGCCGGACGATGCCACAGTGATCAACCTTCATGGAAACCCACGGCATAGTGGGTTGTCTCCTCAACATCATGTTCTACAAAGCCCTCGTAGTAAGGCTTCAATCTGTGCCCATTCACTTTGAACTCTTGACCTGTTTTGAAGCTACGAACTTGGACTGCACCATGAGGAAAAACTTTAGTAATAACAAAGGGTCCAATTCAACGTGAACGTAACTTACCCGGAAATAGACGAAGATGAGAATTAAACAACAACACTTTCTGTCCAACAGAGAAGGACTTGGTGCGAATCATTTTATCATGAAAGGCCTTCGTCTTTTCTTTGTAAATGCGAGCATTCTCGTAAGCTTCATTCCGTATCTCCTCAAGTTCATTCAATTGAAGCTTACGATGAAGTCCCGCGGCATCCACATCCATGTTGAACTTCCTCACGGCCCAATGAGCCTTGTGCTCCAACTCCACAGGTAAGTGACATGGCTTGCCAAAAACAAGCTGAAAGGGGGACATTCCTATGGGTGTTTTGTAGGTGGTCCTATAAGCCCACAATACATCTTCTAGCCTTAAGCTCCAATCTTTTCTTGTTGGACCCACCGTCTTCTCAAGAATCTGTTTTATCTCCCGATTTGACACCTCGGCTTGCCTGCTTGTTTGAGGATGATAGGGTGTGGAGACCCTATGTGTAACGTTGTACTTTTTGAGCAAAGCCTCAATTGTAGGATTACATAAATGTGAACCTCCATCACTTATAAGGACTCGAGGCATCCCGAACCTAGCAAAAATGTTAGACTTCACAAAATCTGCAACTACCTTGGAATCGTTAGTACGGGTGGCTTTTGCTTCCACCCATTTGGAAACATAATCCACCGCCAACAAGATATAGAGAAAACCATCTGATGAAGGAAAAGGACCCATAAAATCAATGCCCCGCACATCAAATATTTCAACAGAAAGTATAGGGTTTTGTGGCATTTGATCCTTAGCACTTATATTACCCATTCGTTGACAATGATCACATGTAAGGCAAAACGTCCTAGCATCCCTAAAGATGGTTGGCCAATAAAACCCACATTCTAAGACTTTAAGGGCAGTGCGTTGGGTGCCAAAATGTCCCCCACAGGCATATGAATGACAAAATGTTAAAATAGATTGAAACTCAGATTCATTCACACAACGTCGGACAATCTGATCGGGACAAAATTTCCAAAGGTATGGGTCATCCCAAACATAAAACCTAGCATCTCTTCTAAGCTTATCACGTTGATTGCTATTAAGTGTGGTATGTTTGGACACCAAAAATTTCACCAAATCTGCGTACCAAGGCTCACTTACCTGGATAGACATTATTTGTTCATCGGGGAAGGTTTCAGAAATTGGCATTGCTTCCTCATGCACCATTCGGCTTAGGTGGTCAGCCACCACATTCTCCACGCCTTTCTTATCCCGAATCTCAATGTCAAACTCTTGTAGAAGCAACATCCATCGAATTAGTCTAGGCTTGGCCTCCTTTTTCGTGAGCAAATATTTGAGAGCTGCATGATCAGTAAAAATAAGAACTTTAGTACCAAGAAAGTAAGATCGAAACTTATCTAATGCAAAAACCACAGCAAGTAATTCTTTCTTAGTGGTTGAATAATTTAATTGAGCATCATTCAATGTCCTAGAAGAATAATAGATAACGTGGGGTTGCTTGTTCTTTCGCTGCCCCAAAACAGCACCAATGGCATAGTCCGAAGCATCACACATCAACTCGAATGGAAGGCTCCAATCTGGAGGTGTGATAATAGGAGCCGAAGTGAGGGCCTCCTTTAAGTGCTTGAATGCCGTGGAACATGCTTCATCAAACTCGAAAACCACCTCTTTTTGAAGCAATCGGCATAGTGGTTGTGCAATCTTGGAGAAATCCTTAATGAAACGCCTATAAAAACCTGCGTGACCAAGAAACGAACGAACCTCTCTAACCGAAGTTGGAGAGGGTAAGTGGCGAACAAGGTCTACCTTAGATTTATCCACTTCAATGCCTTTTTTCAGAAATAATATGTCCTAGAACAATACCTTGCTTAACCATGAAGTGACATTTTTCCCAATTAAGCACAAGATTGATAGGAGCATATTTATGCGCCTTAGTTTAGCTTGTTCTTGTGCATTTATAGTGTTTTTCCTTAGTAAAGTAGTCTTTTAAGCTAGTTTTATGTGTTTTCAGGTTTTAAGGGCAAAATAAGAAAAAGGAAGCATTTTGGAGCTTTTGGAGCAAATTAGAGCTTGGAATGAAGATCATATGCTTGGAGCCATGAGGATGGACGAAATTGAAGACTTGAAGATGATGTTTCCTACTTGGGCAAGGTTTCCTAGTTGAAGTAGGAAAGTACTTAGAAAGATGGAATCCTAGCTAAATTGGGAATCCTAGTTGAAATGGGTTTCCTAGTTGAATTGGGAAACCTAGAAGATTGAAGTTCCCTACTTGAACAAGGTTTCCTACTTGGAGTAGGAAATGTAAACCCCAAATGGAATCAAATGGCAGCTACAAGGAAGATTTCCAAGTCCAAGAAGGAAAAGGTTTCCAAAGTGAAGAAGGAGAAGTTTTCCAAGTCCAAGAAGGAGAGAAACAAGTTTCCTAATGCTAGAAGGACTCCTAAGTGTTTGAGGACACAAATGAGAAGTTTCTAGAGGTTTCTAGAGTTCCCTCCTCCTTGCCATGGGTTTGGGCCAATTCCTAGCAGATTTGGGCTTTCTAGAAGCCCTATCCTAAGTTCCCTAGATCCATGCCGCACCTAGCTTCTAGATGGCCCAAATTCCTTGCCTTGCAAGGCCTTCTAGAAACCCTAGCTCTCAATTACAAACCTGCCGCACCCTAGGTCTTAATTCCCCTTGGATTTCAGATTGAATTAGCCCAATTCCTTGTGAATTTGGGTTAATTGGGCCATAAATCCTTCTCCTTATTGGATTTACAATTTCTGCTACACTTAGGAGGCCTAGTCCATCAATTAAATTAAATCCAAGCCCTAATCTGATTTATCTAGGGTTTAGGGTGCTTATATATATATGAACCTAAGTGTGCCGCAGCCATCATTCATTCCTTGACTCAGAAACAAAAGTGCCGCACCCTCCATACCATCCTCTCTACATCACAGCGCCATTCACCTCCACACAAACCCTTGCCGCAAGCTTCCATACACTCCACCATCTCCACCGTGCCTTCCACCACTCCACCATCCATCGCCACACCTTCCAGCCACCATCCACACCTTGTGCGCCACTCTTGGGAGAAGGAGGAACCTGCACCGTGCACCACAAAGGAGGGGGAAAGCTTTGCGCAAGCAATCTGCCACCATTGGAGTGTTTGGAGTTCTTTTCTTTTCTTGTTTCTGTTTCATGTTTAATTTAATTCGTTGTTCAATTATGTTAAACATGTGGAACTAATTTCTTTATAGTTAGAGGCGAATTTGAAGCCATGGACATATGTTTGTTATGATTTGATTTACTCCAGTTATGAATTCATGAACTTTGGATGTGGTTTACTTTTCTGTTTTGATTAAGAACTTGTTTATGTATGTGGGTTGAGGGTCGACACTTAATTTGCATGCTTAAACTTGATGCTAGGATATAAGGAAATTTCACCTAATCGTTATTAACTTATATTCATGAGTAGTAAAGATCGCTAGTCACGATTATGTTTAGTAAACCCTAGGTTGGATTAACATGCGTATTCCATAGTTATGAATGCCTAGTCGTTGTTTATGATTTCCATTGAATTTAATGATTCTTGTTGAATGTCTCTATCATGCGTATTCCATTCAATTCAATGAATTTAGGGAAATCTGAGAATTAATTAGTTCAATACAATTAATTTGGGACATCGTCATTCATAAGTTTATTGAAATCATAACTGGGAATCAAAGTTGTATGCATATGTTCATGTGTGGATAAGGAACCCTCTAACTAGTGTCAATCCATTCAATTCACCAAAATCTGTTTAGAATCTGTTTTGTTTCTAAGTTTCTGTTTTAATTCCAAATTCGTCAAAACCAATCCCCCATTTATTTTAAAGTGTTAGGTTAGCTAGAAATACATTTAGATTGTGTTTCTAGGAGTTTTGAGTCAAGTTAGAACCAATTTTCGTCAAAAATTGTGTTTGTGCTCAAAACTGCCCAGAAAGTGATTTTTAGGCAGTTTTGAGTGTTTCTGGGCTGTTTTGAGTCTTTTGCTTTGTTTTAGTGTTTTAAACTCTAGTTTTGCATTCTTTGAGTCTAGTTTAGTGTCTTACATTGTGTTTGTACGTTTTTAAGTCAGTTTCACATTGATTAGCATCCCTAGTTAATCCCCGGTCTAGAACGATCCCTATTTGCTCATATACTACAATTGTCATCCATAGGGTTTAATTTGAGTGTCAATCTAATTTTCACATCAAATTTTGGCGCCGTTGCCGGGGATTAGCAAACTTGCTAATCCCTTGTGTTTCTGCCGTGTGTTTTATTTTGATTATCTAGTTTTCTTATTTTGTTTTGTTTTCTTGGTTTAGGTACTAGTGCATGACGCGGAGTTCTCAAACTGTGCATGCACGTATCTTTGACTTTAACGACGATTTTGAACGTGATTTGAGAAGAAAGAGGAGGCATCCCGAACCTAGTGAACCTAGTTCAAGTTCAGAGGCCGAATCTGAGTTTGAGGAAGAAGAAGACGTTATGGCAGTGGACAATCGGACCATTAAAGAGCTCTCAGCCTCGGGGTTGACCAATGCCGCACCATTATGCATTCAATACCCCGCGGCTGCCCTAGGCAAGACTGCTGAGTTCGAGTTGAAGTCGAGCTTGTTGCACCATATTCCGAAATACCATGGGCTTTCCATGGAGGATCCCAACAAGCATCTTAAGGAGCTCGAGGTCGTTTGTTCGAGCATGACCCCCATCAATGTCGATGGGAACATTCTGATGATGAAGTCTTTTCCATTCTCACTTTTGGAAAAGGCTAAGGATTGGCTTTACGAGTTAGCACCCGGAACGGTTACATCTTGGGATAGCATGAAAAGAGCTTTCTTGGAGAAGTTTTTCCCAACTTCAAGAGTCATTCTCTTGCGGAAACGGATTAGTGGCATCCAACAAAATCAAGGTGAATCGTTTCCTTCATATCATGAACGTTTTAAATCACTTGTTGCTTCTTGTCCACAGCATCAAATGAAGGAGGAGCTGCTCATTCAATATTTCTACGAAGGACTCCTTCCTATGGAACGTCAAATGCTTGATGCATCGGCGGGAGGTGCGTTGGTGGACAAGACTCTGGGGGCTGCAAAAGTTCTAATAGCCAACCGAGCTCATAATGCACAACAATACGAAGGTGTTGGGCAAAGAGACCCCCCACGGCCACAAGTGAATGAGGTAAGTTCTTCATCCGACATTCAATCCCAATTAGCTAACCTCACTTCTATTGTTTCTCAGTTGGCCGAGGGAATGAAGATACATGGACCTAGTGTTTGTGGCGTGTGCTCTATGCAAGGACATGCCAACGATCAATGCCCTCAATTGATTGAGAATGGGGGTTGGGAATCTGCCAATGCCGTGGGTTTTGGGAATCAAAATCAACCACGCCATGATCCATATTCTAATACTTACAATCCGGGGTGGAGGGACCATCCAAATTTCAAATGGCGGGATCCTCAACAACCCCAACAACAAGGAGGATTTAGGCAGCAACCACCGGGCTTTTATACAAAGCCATTCGTCCCAAATCCAAACCAAGTGCAATCCGGCCCAACAAGCTCAGGTATGTCTTTAGATAATGATCAAGTTGTTAAGTTACTTACTACGTTGACGCAGGAAGTACAAACTCAAAACAAGGAGAGACAAATCCAAGACAAACGAGTGGACAATTTGAGAAGCAAATGGGCCAAATTACCGAGTTTATGGGGCAGATTAGAGAACAAGGCAAATTGCCTAGTTCAACCGTGATGAATCCTAAGGGTGGTTTTGAAACCGCCAAGGCAATCTCGTTGAGAAGTGGTAGACAGGTTGGAACGGACTCAAATGCATCCAAATCAAGTCAAGACGAGGAGGATAAGTTGCTGCAAGAAGAAGCACAGGGATCAAAGCCCACGGCCAAGGATGAACCAACCTTGCCGAGTACATCTAATGCTTCTAAACCGTCCCACACCACGAAGGTAAGTCCCAATCCAACTTTTTCTAGTTCTATTCCACTAAATGTGCCCTTTCCTGGCAGGTTTAGGCAATCAAAGAAGGAAGAAGCCGAGAAGGACATTCTAGAGACCTTTCGGAAAGTTCAAGTGAATATTCCGCTCCTTGATGCAATTAAGCAAGTCCCGAGGTATGCTAAGTTTTTAAAAGAACTTTGTATAACAAGGAGAAGGATTTCGAACAAAGAGGTGGTTCAGGTAAGTGAAAATGTGTCTGCTGTGTTGCAAAGAAAATTACCCCCTAAATGCAAAGATCCGGGTAGTTTTACAATTCCGTGCGTTATTGGGAATACTAAGTTTGAACAATGCATGTTAGACTTAGGGGCTTCGATTAATGTTATGCCATATTCTGTTTATGCATCTATGAACTTAGGTGAGCTTAAAAATGATGGTGTGATTATTCAGTTAGCCGATCGTTCTAACGCATATCCAAAGGGTGTTTTGGAGGATGTTTTGGTGCAGGTTGGTAATTTGATATTCCCAGCGGATTTCTACGTACTTGACATGGAGGATGCACCCCATTCTACCCCATTGCCGATTTTATTAGGGAGGCCTTTCATGAAAACAGCCCGCACCAAGATAGATGTGTTTAAAGGAACTTTAACGATGGAATTTGATGGGGAAGTCATTGATTTCAATCTTTCTGAAAGTATTAAATTTCCTAAGGATGATTATTCTTGTTTTTCTATTGACATAATTGATGATTTGGCGCAGGATTTCCTTGATTCCTTGGAGAGGGATACACTTGAAACAACAATTGCACAAGGAATTGGGCAAAAATCTGGTTTTGCCGTGCCTAGAAGTGAAGAGGAGGCCGAGATAGTGGCTGCCCTTGAGTCACTACCTCAACACTATGGTAAGCCTTCTAACAGAAATTCAATTCCCGTTTCCACTAATAAGTTGTTACCCTCAGTGATTCAGGCACCCGTACTTAAACTTAAACCGTTGCCCGATCATTTAAAGTACGTCTTTTTGGGAGACAATGAGACGTTGCCCGTTATTGTCTCCTCCTCACTCACGGCATTAGAGGAGGAGAAGTTGATCCGTGTGTTGCAAGAGCACAAAACGGCCATTGGGTGGACTTTGGCCGACATTAGGGGAATTAGCCCTACGACGTGCATGCATCGCATACTTCTAGAGGAGGGGGCTAAACCAACTCGAGAGGCTCAGCGCCGTCTCAACCCTCCAATGATGGAAGTTGTGAAGAAAGAGATCATCAAACTTCTTGATTGTGGAGTGATTTATCCGATCTCTGATAGCCGTTGGGTGTCACCGGTGCAATGTGTTCCAAAGAAATCCGGAGTGACAGTGGTGAAGAATGCCGAGAGTGAGCTTGTGCCAACCCGAGTCCAAACAGGTTGGCGAGTATGCATCGATTATAGGAAGCTCAACGCAACAACAAGGAAGGACCACTTTCCTTTGCCGTTCATCGATCAAATGCTTGAAAGGTTAGCCGGTCATTCTTTCTATTGTTTCCTTGATGGTTATTCTGGATATAATCAGATTGTCATAGCTCCGGATGACCAAGAAAAGACAACTTTCACGTGCCCCTTTGGTACCTTTGCCTATCGTCGCATGCCTTTTGGGTTATGCAATGCCCCGGCCACATTTCAAAGGTGTATGGTAAGTATCTTTTCAGATTTTGTGGAAAAGATAATTGAGGTATTTATGGATGATTTCAGTGTATTTGGTGATTCGTTTGATGGTTGTTTGGAAAATCTCACAATAATCTTGAAACGATGTGTAGAAACTAACCTTGTGCTTAATTGGGAAAAATGTCATTTTATGGTTAGACAAGGCATAGTTTTAGGGCATATTGTTTCAGAAAGAGGAATAGAAGTGGATAAATCGAAAATAGATTTTGTACGCTACTTACCCTCTCCTACTTCGGTTCGAGAGATTCGTTCGTTTCTTGGTCATGCAGGATTTTATAGGCGATTCATCAAGGACTTCTCCAAGATCTCAAATCCTCTTTGCCGTCTCCTCCAGAAAGATCTGGCGTTTGATTTCAACGAGGAGTGTGAGAAGGCGTTCAAACACCTCAAAGAGATGCTAACTTCGGCCCCTATCATAATGCCACCGGATTGGAGCCTTCCTTTTGAACTTATGTGTGATGCATCCGATTATGCATTAGGAGCTGTTTTGGGGCAAAGGAAGGACAAGAGGCCGCATGTTATCTATTATGCATCCCGGACTTTGAACGATGCACAATTGAATTATTCTACCACTGAAAAAGAACTTCTTGCTGTTGTATTTGCTTTAGATAAATTTCGTTCTTATTTGCTTGGTACTAAAGTGATTATTTATACTGACCATGCAGCGTTGAAGTACTTGTTCACCAAGAAGGAGGCCAAACCACGACTCATTCGGTGGATGCTTCTTCTCCAAGAGTTCGATATCGAAATCCGGGATAAGAAAGGAAGGGAGAACGTGGTGGCTGACCACTTGAGCCGCATGGTGAATGAGGAGGATGTCGTGCCTATCATTGAGACATTCCCAGATGAGCAATTGATGTCCATCGAGGTAAGTGAACCATGGTATGCTGATTTGGTGAATTATTTGGTGTCTAAACATGTTCCTAGTGAATTACTTAAACACCAATGTGATAAATTGAAGAAAGAGGCACGGTTTTATGTGTGGGATGACCCGTATTTATGGAAATATTGCCCTGATCAAATTATACGTAGGTGTGTGCACGATTCTGAGTTTAATGCTATCTTAACTTTTTGTCACACTTATGCTTGTGGGGGACACTTTGGCACACAAAGAACAGCACTTAAGGTGTTAGAATGTGGTTTCTATTGGCCTACCATCTTTAGGGATGCTAGAACATTTTGCATGTCTTGTGATAGATGCCAGAGAACGGGCAATATTGGTCCTAAGCAACAAATGCCGCAAACCCCAATATTTAGTGTTGAAATCTTTGATGTGTGGGGTATTGATTTTATGGGTCCCTTTCCTTCGTCACATGGTTTTCTTTACATATTGCTTGCTGTAGATTATGTGTCGAAATGGGTGGAAGCAAAAGCCACCCGAACTAATGATTCTCGAGTGGTTGCAGATTTTGTGAAAACTAACATTTTTGCAAGGTTTGGAATGCCAAGAGTGCTAATCAGTGATGGAGGGTCCCATTTTTGTAATCGTACCATCGAGGCGTTGCTCAAGAAGTACAATGTCACACATAAGGTGGCCACACCTTATCATCCTCAAACGAGTGGGCAAGCCGAGGTTTCGAATAGGGAAATCAAGCAGATTCTAGAGAAGACCGTTGGGCCTACAAGGAAGGATTGGAGTTTGCGACTAAACGATGCATTGTGGGCGTATCGCACTGCCTACAAAACCCCAATTGGGATGTCACCTTTTCGGCTCATCTATGGGAAGCCATGCCATCTTCCCGTCGAGTTAGAGCATCGTGCACATTGGGCCGTGAAAACATTCAACATGGACATTGATGCCGCATGTTTCAATAGGAAGCTTCAATTGTGTGAGCTTGATGAAATCCGGAATGAAGCATATGAGAACGCCCGGATTTACAAGGAGAAGACCAAGGCGTTCCATGACAAGATGATTCGTGCTAAGACGTTCTCTATTGGGCAGAAAGTCTTGTTGTTCAATTCTCGCCTTCGGTTGTTTCCGGGTAAGTTACGTTCCAAATGGGTTGGTCCTTTTATTGTCACTAATGTTTTCCCTCATGGTGCAGTGCAAATCAAAAGTTTACGGACGCAACAAGAATTCAAAGTGAATGGACATCGATTGAAGCCCTATTATGCGATGTTTGAGGAGCATGTCGTGGAGGAGGTACCCCTTCATGCCGTTGGCCCTAGTGAAGTTTATACGGAGGTACCGTCCGGCTGGAAGACGTTAAAGCAAGCGCTTCTTGGGAGGCAACCCATGTGTTGAACAAGATAACGAAGGAACTTTCACTCCAAAACCAGATTTGCGTCCCTAACCTTTCTCTTTATTCCTTATACTTTGCCAATTGTGTTCTGTTTGTTAGTGTGTTATTTGGTTGTTTTTGTGAGTCTATGCTTGAAACATTGAGGACAATGTTTGATTTAAGTGTGGGGGGGTAACCAAAGTGTTTTGATGCAAATTCGTAGGGTTTTATCACTCATAACTTCTAATGTTGTTCCTTGCTGTTTTTAAGTGTTTTTAAGCTGTTTTAGTGTGTTTTGATTCAAAAATCCGAAAATCCAATAAAAATTTGAAAAATTGTTCTAAAAACCCAAAAAGAGTTGTTTTTGTGTCTTAGGGTACCTTCCAACACAATGATGAGCATTCGGTTTGTAATTGCATGACTGTTAAAGAGAGTTGTAAACATGGATGAAAGTTTGATTTACTCTTTGGTTTATGCTTGGTTGTGGTTATACCTTATGAATTCACATGTAATCATAAAGGAAAAATCAGTTTTTGTAACATGCTTGAAGGAATGAACTCAAACTAACGCTACAACCTTGTGAGACTTGAGCCTAAACGTTTATTTGGAGAGTTAAAATCTGTGCATTCTTTGTTTTCTAAGTCGTTGCATGATCTCATTATTCCTTGCTTGGTTGCTACTTAGAAGGCGTTCCATCATTTAGTTCCAAATACTAGAACTCATGCCCGTTTCATTCAAAGCATAAAATTGATTGCATAACACATAACAAGATGAAGTCGTTTAGTGAACCAAGAGTGTTGAGTTTTTTTTCCTTCCTAGTGCTACAAACATGTTGAGTATAAGAACACAAGTAAGGGTGTCGAATCCACAGGGACTAATTAGACCTAAATAACCACTTGTTTTGCAAGAAACTTACTAGAAATTAGAGCTAATCAAGTTAAACAGATTTGGAGTTGTATCTTGAAACATACGGACATGAAATGGCTACAAGTAAATGAAGCAACAAGTAATAAACTGAGGTAGAACCGAGGGAGTTGAGGCTAGGGATTGTATCAATAGAGAGAAGGAGCTAAGGAGGTGAACCTAAGGGAGATGAATCTAGGGATTCGGTTTCGCCATAGCTAAACTAATTCCATGTTTGTTAACTCAGATTTATGCTTAGCAATCTATCAATTTCTTGAGTTTGTTTCACTTAGATATAATCAACCATATGATGTGTGGATTTGATTAAATATTCTTAAACATGAACCTAGTTGTGATATGCAACTTGGATTCCTAATCAAGAATGTGTTATGCACAAGAAACTTTCACAAAACCAAGGGAACACTCGGCATGATGTTTGCAAAACATCCCCTTTAATCATTCCCATTTCTGCCAAGGTTATGCATGATGTGTGCTATAAGATTGGCTATACAACCTATGGTTAATTCGAATGGTGATCAAACATTAAAATCAACACATAAGGTTACAATTAAATCAGAGAATGACACAAGAAATAGAAAGATAAAACTAAGCATTCCAAATGAGTTACATGGCAGTCTTGCTAGGCTACATCGAATCCCTAGAAGGAGATTAGTTACACTTCATGTTTACAAAGATTTGACATAGAAATATAACATGAGTGTACATAGAATTAAGAAGAAGAACCCCTTGAAGCAAAACCGTGTTGAAGATCCCTTGAGAGTGACCTTCGGTGCAAGCTCCTCCAAGTGTGGTGTGGTTCCTCCAAAGGTGGTGAAGATGAATGTGACACGGTTATGGTGAGATGGTTTTTGTGGGATAGTAGAGAATGGGCGGAAATGGAGTGTTTTTGGATGTATGAGTGATGGATTGAATGGAATGAATATTGTGTATGGAACTCTTAGCTTATGGAGTGTAATAGAGAGAATGTAGGTTGTCGAATGGAGTGTAGTAGTGTAGGGTTATGGAATGTAATCCCCTCAGATTTCAATTGAAGACTACACTTCAAGGGAATGGATGGAGTAGCTTTTCAGATTTAGATCCAAGATTGGATCTCAACAAATGTAGAATAAGGAAAGCTAGTGTGTGTAATGATGGGGGAATTCAAATTCTGAAATGGTAAGGCACGGCATGGGGTTGAATGGGCAAGCATGTGGTAATTTTAAATGAAGAAGCATGTGGAATGACTGCAAGGGCAGGTTTTAATGAATATAAAACTGACGGCATGGGTGAATTTGTGGTGTAATTGTGGCTGAATGGTGTAACTAAATGGGGGGTGAATGTTCTAGGTGAAAAAGGGGGTAAAAGGGTAACCAAATGCATGGCAAGGTGTGTTAAACCTCCCAATCTGAATCCAATGCATGTGCCATGCATAGAATTCCCCAAACTGGCCGAATTGCACCCTTTGTCAATTCCTGAAATTCTAGCAACCAACTTGTCCTCAATTCTTCACTTGGACTTCAAATTAACACATCAAACTCCTCTCCATGCTTGGAGTAATGCTCGGACACCAAAAGTGGTGTTTTTGCTTCATTTGCCTTCCAATTGCTCCTAACAAACACATAGCTGCATACTAACACAAAACAATGTAAAATGCAACTAATTTAAATCGAACACATCACCAAGACACAAAATATGTATGCTATAAATGCATATGAAATGTGAACTATCAAATACCCCCAAACCTGGTTTTTGCTAGTCCACGAGCAAACTTAGAATTAAAACACACAAAACACTAACATCTAACAAACATTTAACATCTAACTAAACGATTGCATTGAGCATATGCAACAAGCCTTTGAACCCCTAGGTGTCCCTAGTTGGAGGAGTTGTGTCTCCTGAAGGTTTACATTGATGACACCCTCAAACATCAACAAAATCTGCAAACAACTTGGTTAAACATGCTTTAAACAAACTAATCAAAACCAATGAAAACTTTGTATTACACTCAAACTCAAAAGGGCTTGCCATTCCAAAGAATCATATCAAGTGTAATGTATAAAGATAGTGCACCATGTCTTACAACTTCAAGGTCACCATACCCAAAGGCTTAAGAGTGAATTCGCCTCAACTCTATTCCTCACGGTTCCACTCAAGTTTTCACTCAGATCCTAAGGTTTTTAGTCTCTCCACTAGCATATGTGAGTGAAGTTATGTAAAGGAAATCAAGAATTCTCACATATGAACTTGAAATGAAAGCACAAATTCTGAGTAGATCTCATGAAATGAATTAAATACCAAGAATATAGATAACCATACACTTACCATCACCCATGAATACATCCTCAATGATCAACTAGGTCTTTCTCAAGATTGTAATGTAAGGCTTAGGTTGTAGGTTATGAAAGAAGTGATATGGAATATTAGAGCTTGGGGCATACCAAAGTGTCCTTGAGGTCCATGCTTTTCACTTGCATTTATCTTCTTTCATCTTCATTTTTGGCGTCCAAGACCTATGTCTTATGATGAGGAGATTTGGAACTTGTTTTCACTTGATTCTCTTCTTTGTTAATTTCTTTTTTTTTTTTTAGAATCACACTTCACATAGGCCTTCGGTACACACCACAGTCTTGTTCTAATACTCAAGTTATCTTTAAACTTCATCACATTGGTATTCCCCAAGCTATAAGGTACGGCTTGCATTGAGCTAAAATGGGGTAGAGTATGGTGTGTGGGTGATGAAAGAATTAGGCAAAAGTATTTGGCTGCAAAGGGGTGAATGGAACACACAAAGGGATAGGGTTTTAGCCATTTAGTAGTTAAACATGCATAGCCTAACATCATCTCATTGAGTTCATTCATGAATGGTACTAAACACATGGTATCTACAAAGGAGAGTAATTCTTAGCATTCAAACAAAATAAAGCAATGAGATCATTTAAAGTGAAATTTGAAAGAAAAGATAGGAGTAGAAACACTTTAAACCCTCTCAAAGAAACAATTTAGGCTCAAAATAACTCACTAGGGTAGTCTCCACTATTCTTCTTTGTGAATTTGAGTATGGTACCTCTATCATCATATCTTCAAGTTTTACAACTTTATACATGCCAACCAAATACAAAACTTTTCATAGTGACCCCAAAGTTTATTTGCAAACATAGCTCTCATATACATTTGTATTAGTAAGCAAAAACACATTTAACCAAAACAAACACAAACAAACACTAAAACAGAAACACTTATCCAAAACAACATTTAAAACAACATTTTCCATTCCACATAAATACCCCCAAACCTATCTTAAACATTGTCCTCAAGGTTTACATTCGAATGTAGTGTAAGTAGGCAAAGAATATGGCATGGAAACAACATAGTCACAACATAAGGAAAGAACACAAACCACACTAGGTTGCCTCCTAGCAAGCGCTTTATTTAATGTCTAGGCAAGACATGGAAGCTTGTTCATGGTGTTGTAAATTCAAGGTAATCCACCACTTGATACATTAGCTCATCCTCCACATTGTCCAAATATGGCTTCAATCTCTGCCCATTGACTTTAAAAGAGGTGCCATTCTTCATGTTCTCAATCTCCACAGCCCCGTGGGGGAATGTTTGCACCACCTTGAATGGTCCAACCCAGCTAGACTTCAATTTCCCTGGAAAAAGTCTCAAACGTGAGTCAAACAAAAGTACTTTCATACCTTGGTGAAACTCCTTCCTTAGGATGGCTTTGTCATGATAGAGCTTAGTCCTTTCCTTGTAGATTTTGGCATTCTCATATGCCTCATTTCTAAGTTCTTCCAACTCATTAAGTTGGAGCTTTCTTGCTATGCCCGTATCCTTGTAATCAAAATTGAACTTCTTGATGGCCCAATATGCACGGTGTTCAAGCTCCATTGGCAAATGACAAGCTTTCCCAAACACAAGTCGGTATGGACTCATGCCAATGGGAGTCTTGTATGCTGTCCTATATGCCCATAGTGCATCATTCAACCTCAATGACCAATCCTTCCTTGTAGGGCTCACGGTTTTCATCAAAATGTTCTTGATCTCCCTATTGCTAATCTCCACTTGGCCCGAGGTTTGAGGATGGTACGGGGTAGATACTTTGTGGTTGATGTTGTACTTCTTCATCAAGGATTCAAAAGGTTTGTTGCAGAAATGGGTGCCTCCATCACTAATAATAGCTCTTGGTGTTCCAAACCTACAAAAAATCACATCTTTAAGAAAATTCAAAACAACCTTATGATCATTAGTTCTTGTAGCAATGGCCTCCACCCATTTGGATACATAATCTACGGCCACTAAGATGTACAAGTAACCAAAAGAAGATGGGAATGGTCCCATGAAGTCAAGATTGCAAGTAATTCTTTCTTAGTGGTTGAATAATTTAATTGAGCATCATTCAATGTCCTAGAAGAATAATAGATAACGTGGGGTTGCTTGTTCTTTCGCTGCCCCAAAACAGCACCAATGGCATAGTCCGAAGCATCACACATCAACTCGAATGGAAGGCTCCAATCTGGAGGTGTGATAATAGGAGCCGAAGTGAGGGCCTCCTTTAAGTGCTTGAATGCCGTGGAACATGCTTCATCAAACTCGAAAACCACCTCTTTTTGAAGCAATCGGCATAGTGGTTGTGCAATCTTGGAGAAATCCTTAATGAAACGCCTATAAAAACCTGCGTGACCAAGAAACGAACGAACCTCTCTAACCGAAGTTGGAGAGGGTAAGTGGCGAACAAGGTCTACCTTAGATTTATCCACTTCAATGCCTTTTTTCAGAAATAATATGTCCTAGAACAATACCTTGCTTAACCATGAAGTGACATTTTTCCCAATTAAGCACAAGATTGATAGGAGCATATTTATGCGCCTTAGTTTAGCTTGTTCTTGTGCATTTATAGTGTTTTTCCTTAGTAAAGTAGTCTTTTAAGCTAGTTTTATGTGTTTTCAGGTTTTAAGGGCAAAATAAGAAAAAGGAAGCATTTTGGAGCTTTTGGAGCAAATTAGAGCTCGGAATGAAGATCATATGCTTGGAGCCATGAGGATGGACGAAATTGAAGACTTGAAGATGATGTTTCCTACTTGGGCAAGGTTTCCTAGTTGAAGTAGGAAAGTACTTAGAAAGATGGAATCCTAGCTAAATTGGGAATCCTAGTTGAAATGGGTTTCCTAGTTGAATTGGGAAACCTAGAAGATTGAAGTTCCCTACTTGAACAAGGTTTCCTACTTGGAGTAGGAAATGTAAACCCCAAATGGAATCAAATGGCAGCTACAAGGAAGATTTCCAAGTCCAAGAAGGAAAAGGTTTCCAAAGTGAAGAAGGAGAAGTTTTCCAAGTCCAAGAAGGAGAGAAACAAGTTTCCTAATGCTAGAAGGACTCCTAAGTGTTTGAGGACACAAATGAGAAGTTTCTAGAGGTTTCTAGAGTTCCCTCCTCCTTGCCATGGGTTTGGGCCAATTCCTAGCAGATTTGGGCTTTCTAGAAGCCCTATCCTAAGTTCCCTAGATCCATGCCGCACCTAGCTTCTAGATGGCCCAAATTCCTTGCCTTGCAAGGCCTTCTAGAAACCCTAGCTCTCAATTACAAACCTGCCGCACCCTAGGTCCTAATTCCCCTTGGATTTCAGATTGAATTAGCCCAATTCCTTGTGAATTTGGGTTAATTGGGCCATAAACCCTTCTCCTTATTGGATTTACAATTTCTGCTACACTTAGGAGGCCTAGTCCATCAATTAAATTAAATCCAAGCCCTAATCTGATTTATCTAGGGTTTAGGGTGCTTATATATATATGAACCTAAGTGTGCCGCAGCCATCATTCATTCCTTGACTCAGAAACAAAAGTGCCGCACCCTCCATACCATCCTCTCTACATCACAGCGCCATTCACCTCCACACAAACCCTTGCCGCAAGCTTCCATACACTCCACCATCTCCACCGTGCCTTCCACCACTCCACCATCCATCGCCACACCTTCCAGCCACCATCCACACCTTGTGCGCCACTCTTGGGAGAAGGAGGAACCTGCACCGTGCACCACAAAGGAGGGGGAAAGCTTTGCGCAAGCAATCTGCCACCATTGGAGTGTTTGGAGTTCTTTTCTTTTCTTGTTTCTGTTTCATGTTTAATTTAATTCGTTGTTCAATTATGTTAAACATGTGGAACTAATTTCTTTATAGTTAGAGGCGAATTTGAAGCCATGGACATATGTTTGTTATGATTTGATTTACTCCAGTTATGAATTCATGAACTTTGGATGTGGTTTACTTTTCTGTTTTGATTAAGAACTTGTTTATGTATGTGGGTTGAGGGTCGACACTTAATTTGCATGCTTAAACTTGATGCTAGGATATAAGGAAATTTCACCTAATCGTTATTAACTTATATTCATGAGTAGTAAAGATCGCTAGTCACGATTATGTTTAGTAAACCCTAGGTTGGATTAACATGCGTATTCCATAGTTATGAATGCCTAGTCGTTGTTTATGATTTCCATTGAATTTAATGATTCTTGTTGAATGTCTCTATCATGCGTATTCCATAGTTAGGGACTTTGATGAGGAATAATTTGGTTGCAATGCGTATTCCATTCAATTCAATGAATTTAGGGAAATCTGAGAATTAATTAGTTCAATACAATTAATTTGGGACATCGTCATTCATAAGTTTATTGAAATCATAACTGGGAATCAAAGTTGTATGCATATGTTCATGTGTGGATAAGGAACCCTCTAACTAGTGTCAATCCATTCAATTCACCAAAATCTGTTTAGAATCTGTTTTGTTTCTAAGTTTCTGTTTTAATTCCAAATTCGTCAAAACCAATCCCCCATTTATTTTAAAGTGTTAGGTTAGCTAGAAATACATTTAGATTGTGTTTCTAGGAGTTTTGAGTCAAGTTAGAACCAATTTTCGTCAAAAATTGTGTTTGTGCTCAAAACTGCCCAGAAAGTGATTTTTAGGCAGTTTTGAGTGTTTCTGGGCTGTTTTGAGTCTTTTGCTTTGTTTTAGTGTTTTAAACTCTAGTTTTGCATTCTTTGAGTCTAGTTTAGTGTCTTACATTGTGTTTGTACGTTTTTAAGTCAGTTTCACATTGATTAGCATCCCTAGTTAATCCCTGGTCTAGAACGATCCCTATTTGCTCATATACTACAATTGTCATCCATAGGGTTTAATTTGAGTGTCAATCTAATTTTCACATCAAAGATTCGTTTCAACACAACGTTTCAAGATTAAGGTCAGATTATTCAAGCAATGATCAAATGAATTACCAAAAACACTAAAATCATCCATGAATATCTCAATAATCTTTTCCACATAATCAGAAAATATACTCACCATGCATTGTTGAAACATTGCCGGAGCATTGCACAAACCAAATGGCATGCGTCTATATGCAAAAGTGCCAAAGGGGCACGTAAATGTTGTCTTCTCTTGGTCCTCCGGAGCTATCACAATTTGGTTATATCCGGAATATCCATCAAGAAAGCAATAAAATTCATAACCGGCTAACCTTTCCAACATTTGGTCGAGGAATGGTAATGGAAAGTGATCTTTCCTTGTCATGGCATTTAACTTCCTGTAATCAATACAAACACGCCAACCGGTCACAACACGAGTGGGTACAAGCTCTTATTCTTCATTCTTTACCACTGTGACTCCGGACTTCTTTGGAACAACCTGCACAGGTGACACCCAACGACTATCAAAAATAGGATATATAACACCACAATCAAGCAATTTTATAACCTCTTTTTTTACTACTTCCAACATGGGTGGATTAAGGCGATGTTGAGCTTCACGAGATGGTTTGGCTTCCTCCTCCAAAAGGATACGATGCATGCACGTGGTGGGACTAATGCCTTTGATATCCGCCAATGTCCATCCAATGGCAGATTTGTGCTCTTTTAACACCCTTATCAACTTGTCTTCTTCTTGGGCCGTGAGTAAGTTGGAGATGATGACGGGTAGCGTCTGATCTTGTCCCAAGAAAACATACTTCAAGTGACTAGGTAATGGCTTTAACTCAAGTGTAGGTGGCTGCACAATTGATGGAAGTAACTTGTTAGTCAAAACCGAATCTAAAAGTGAGAATGGAGACTTACCAGAGTGGGAGGGCAATGACTCGAGGGCAGCGACCATTTCAAGTACTTCATCACAAGGGGGCACGGCAATATGGTCAGATTGCATGCTGTGGGTTTCAAAGGCTCCCCCACACCTAATTCTTGCTCCTATGCCGTGCACTAGAGCTACCTCAAGTGCATCTTCGTTTATTTGATCCAATTGCACCTGTGCCAAAGAATCAACAATGTCAATAGCAAAACAAGAATGGTCCTCAAGTGGATATTTAATGGTTTCAGAAAGATTAAAATGAATAATGTCCCCATCAAACTCCATGGTTAATGTTCCCGTGAACACATCAATCTTTGTTCTTGCTGTTTTCATGAATGGACGGCCTAGCAAGATTGGCAATGATGGAGCATGGCTTGAATCATCCATGTCTAAAACATAGAAATCTGCAGGGAAGATAAGGTGATTGACCTGCACTAAAACATCCTCAAGGACTCCCTTGGGATAAGCGTTAGAACGATCGGCCAATTGAATTATAACGCCATCTTGTTTTAACTCACCAAGATTCATTGAAGCATAAATGGAATATGGCATTACATTGATTGAAGCACCTAAATCTAACATGCATTGTTCAAATCTAGTGTTTCCAATTATGCATGGGATACTAAAACTCCCTGGATCCTTACACTTTAGTGGTAACTTTCGTTGTAAGACCGCAGATACATTTTCACTTACTTTCACAACTTCTTTGTTTGAAATTCTCTTCCTAGTTGTGCATAACTCTTTTAAAAACTTTGCATACCTGGGCACTTTCTTAATGGCATCAAGTAAAGGAATGTTTACTTGGACTTTTCGAAAGGTATCCAAAATGTCCTTGTCGCTTTCTTCCTTCTTTGATTGTGCAAATCTGCGAGGAAAATGAACATTGGGCAGATTAGTGTTTGAAATCACAACATTTGGGACAACATTACCTGAGGTGGATGGATTGGAATGCTTAGATGGCTGCGGCATGGTTGGTGCCATCCTTGCCGTGGGGTTGGATTGTTCTTCTTCTTCCTTGTTTAGGGCATGTTCATGTGCTTTGCTTCCCACTTCTTTTCCACTTCTTAAAATGATGGATTTTGCAGATTCAAAACCACCCTTTGGATTGATCACCGTATTGCTTGGTAACTTACCATTCTCACGAAATTGTCCCAAAAATTCGGCCATTTGGCCCATTTGCTTCTTAAGCTCATTAACCTCCTTTGCTTGATTCTGCATTCCCTGTGCCATTGTGGTTAATAACTGATATGTTTTATCATAATTCATAGACATACCTGAGTTGGTTTGGGATGATTGTGCTTGAGGAGGTGGTTGTGGTGCCATTGGCCTTGGAAAGAAACCCGGGGGTTGTCGGAATCCACCTTGTTGGGCAGGTTGTTGTGCATCTCTCCATCTGAAATTTGGGTGATCACGCCATCCCGGATTGTATGTATTAGAGAAAGGATCACCCCTTGGTTGGTTTGGATTTCCATAACCCACGGCATGGGCAGATTCCCATCCTCCATTTTCAATTAATTGAGGGCATTGATCAGATTGGTGTCGTTGAATGGAGCATACACCACAGATTGTAGTTCCTTGCGGTTTGGGGCCTTCAACAAACTGTGACAACATGGACGTAAGGTTAGCCATTTGGGATTGTAACTCAGAAATAGAACTTACCTCATTGACATGATGTGGCCGTGGGTTCTCTCTCTGCCTAACGCCTTCATATTGTTGTGCGTTGAGTGCTCGATTAGCAATGAGAATTTTGGCATCCATGGGTGTCTTATCCACTAAAACTCCTCCCGCGGATGCATCCAACATTTGCCATTCAATTGGTAAGAGCCCTTCGTAGAAATATTGAATAAGAAGCTCCTCCTTCAATTGGTGCTGTGGACATGAAGCAACAAGGGTTTTAAAGCGTTCATAATAAGTTGGAAAAGATTCACCTTGGTTTTGCTGAATTCCACTAATTTTCTTGCGAAGAAGAATGACTCGTGATGTTGGAAAGAACTTCTCGAAGAAAGCTCGCTTCATACTCTCCCATGATGTGACAGTTCCGGGAGCCAACTCGTACAACCAATCCTTGGCCTTTTCCAACAAAGAAAAAGGAAAAGCCTTTATCTTCAATATGTTGCTATCCACGTTCACCGGTGTCATACTTGAGCATACTACTTCAAACTCCTTCAAATGCTTATTGGGGTCCTCCATTGATAACCCATGGAACTTGGGTATATGATGTAGCAAATTGGACTTCAACTCAAATTCATCGGTCTTCTCAGGGGCTGCCCTAGGGTATTGGATGCAAAGAGGGGCTGCATTGTCCAAACCCGAGGCGGAAAGCTCCTTGATGGTTCGGTTGTCTGCTGCCATGGTTGGTACTTCTTCTTCACACCTTGCCGTGGGCTCCTCTTCAACTTCAACTTCTTGCTCTTCTAGTTCAGGTTCGGGACTAGAAAGATTAGACGCTTGAAGTATCCTCTCGAAGTCGTCATTAAAGTCAAAGATATGCTCACGAACAGGTTGTGAGCTACGAGTCATAAACTAGTACTTGCGCACAAGAGCAAACTAGGTAAGTAATCAACTTGGAAGACTCGGCACAAGTGAGAAAAGAATATGCCTATACACGACACAAAAACAAAACACACACACGGTGCAAAAATTTAAAACAAAACAGAAACTAACAATTTAAACAAGACTCAAGAGAAGGGATTAGCAACTTTGCTAATCCCCGGCAACGGCGCCAAAAATTTGATGCGAAACAAAAGTGACACACAAATTAAACCCTATTTGTGACAATTGTAGTAGTGAAGTAAGTAGGGATCGTTCTAACCGGGGATTAACTAGGGGTGCTAATCTAATACAAATTGACTCAAAAACACAAAAACTAGACTTAAATACTCTAACTAGACCACTATGACTCAAAACAGATTTGAAACACTCAAAATTGCCTAAAACACTCAAATAGACTCAAACAGACACTAAAACTTGATTTGGACGAATTTGAATTTTCTTGTGACTCAAAATACTTCAAAACATAAAATAAGACAGATTCTAGGCCTAAGACTTAACAAATTATGGCGGAATTTGTGTTTGGACGAAATTCAATTAAATGGACAGATTGTAAAGAAAACAGATTGTAAAGTAAATTGTGGTAAACCAATGGATGATGGAATGGCTAAGGGATTCTTCTCCACACATGAAATATATGCAACTTAAATCAACTTCCAGTTATCAAATCAACAAGTTATGAACCTCGACACTCCAAGTTAATTAGGTCTGCTTAAATTAACCTTCAGATTTCCCTAAAATCATTGAATTGAATGAATATGCACTGCAACCAAATTATTCCTAACAAGTTCTCTATATGAACAACATGATAAAGATACAAGTTAGAATCATTACGTTCATTGGAAATCATAAGCATCGACAAGGCAATTGTAACTATGAAAAGCATGATACTCTTGCCAGGAATCTACTTAACACGATCATGACTAGTGACCTGCACTACTTGTGAATATAAACTCGTAACGATTAGGTGAAACAAATTCATATTCTAGCACCAGATTCAAGCATGCAAATTAAGTGTGCACTCTCAATCAACATACAAGAATAAGTTCTAAATCAAATAGTTAAGCAGATTGTATTCATGACTTATGCAACGATAACTGGAGTAATCAACTTATTTCACATATATAATCATGGTTTCGAATACACCCTTAGCCAAAACGAATTTAGCCAATCATACTCAGAGCAAAACAAAGATGACATGAATTAGTGATGTGAGAATTAGATTGACACTCAAATTAAACCCTATAGATGACAATTGTAGTATATGAGCAAATAGGGATCGTTCTAGACCGGGGATTAACTAGGGATGCTAATCAATGTGAAACTGACTCAAAAACGTAAAAACACAATGTAAAACACTAAACTAGACTCAAAGAATGCAAAACTAGAGTTTAAAACACTTAAACAAAGCAAAAGACTCAAAACAGCCCAGAAACACTCAAAACTGCCTCAAAATCACTTTCTGGGCAGTTTTGAGCACAAACACAATTTTTGACGAAAATTGGTTCTAACTTGACTCAAAACTCCTAGAAACACAATCTAAATGTATTTCTAACTAATCTAACACTTTAAAATAAATGGGGGATTGGTTTTGACGAATTTAGAATTAAAACAGAAACTTGAAAATAAAACAGATTCTAAAACAGATTTCTAATGAATTGAATGATGAGACAAACTAGTTAGAGGGTTCCTTATCCACACATGAACATATGCATACAACTTGATTCCCAGTTATGAGTTAAATGAATTTATGGATGACGATGCCCCAAATTAATTGTATTGAACTAATTAATTCTCAGATTTCCCTAAATTCATTGAATTGAATGGAATACGCATCGCAACCAAATTATTCCTCATCAAAGTCCCTAACTATGGAATACGCATGATAGAGACATTCAACAAGAATCATTACGCTCAATGGAAATCATAAACAACGACTAGGCATTCATAACTATGGAATACGCATGTTAATCCAACCTAGGGTTTACTAAACATAATCGTGACTAGCGATCTTTACTACTCATGAATATAAGTTAATAACGATTAGGTGAAATTCCCTTATATCCTAGCATCAAGTTTAAGCATGCAAATTAAGTGTCGACCCTCAACCCACATACATAAACAAGTTCTTCATCAAAACAGAAAAGTAAACCACATCCAAAGTTCATGAATTCATAACTGGAGTAAATCAAATCATAACCAACATATGTCCATGGCTTCAAATTCGCCTCTAACTATAAAGAAATTAGTTCCACATGTTTAACATAATTGAAGAACAAATTAAATTAAACATGAAAACAGAAACAAGAAGAGAAAGAACTCCAAACACTCCAATGGTGGCAGATTGCATGCGCAAGGTTCTCCCCCCCCTTTGGACTGCACGGCAAGGCTTCTAGCTCCTCCCAAAGTGGCTGCACACGGTGGTGATGATGGTGGGAAGGTGCGGCAAGGGTTGTAGGGATGGTGGCTGAGTGGTGGTGGCTATGGAGTTGCGGCAAGGGTTGTAAATAAGGGAGAAAGGGGATGAATGGTTGCGGAATGGATGAGAGGAAGGGTGCGGCACTTTAGTTTCTGAGTGGGGAATGATGATTTTTGCGGCCAACCCTTAAACACAAATATATAGACTTCTAACCCTAGGTGAATCAGGTTTAAGGCTTCTAGAAGGCCAAATCCATCAGAAATTAGGTTAAAACAATCAGAAACTAAAGGGAATTGGGCCCTAGGGTGCGGCTGATTTGGTTTAAAGGGCTAGGGTTTCTAAAAAGAATTATGTGCGGCACAAAGGGGGTGGGCTAGGGTTTAGGTGCGGCTGATTTGTTAGGGCCAAGGAAAGGCCTTGCAAGGCAAGGCAAAATTAGTTCTAGAAAGCCCTAGGTGCGGCACAAAGTGGAAGTCCACAAGGAAAAATAGCTTTGGCCCAATTAACCCAAAACAAGGCCACTCAAATCTGAAATCCAAGATGGATGAGGCTTAGATGGTGCGGCATTGACATAGGCCCAAAAATGGCCTTCTAGACAAGATTAGGACATCTCCATTCCAAGAATAGAAACTCTTCAAAAATGGAAACCTTCGGAATTAGAAACTTCCAAACTTAGAAACTTCGGTTTCCACTTTTGACTCTTTATTCGTCATTCGCCTTTAATTCCATTCTTCACATCTTCATTCACTCCTTAGCTCAATTTAGCTCCAAACTCGTCCATCCATGGTGCTCCATATGCATGTACTCCATTTAAGCTCAATTTAGCTCTAAAATGCACCAAAACGCACTTTCTTGCTTCACTTGCCATTTGAACCTACAAATACACGAAAATATCTTAAATCACTATAATAAACGATAACTAACTATGTAAGTGCAAGAAAACAAGCTAACTAAGTAGCATAAATATGCTCCTATCAATTAGACATTGAAATATAAGAGAGAATACACCTAAAATTGTCCAACAACTCAGAATGAAGAGCCAAACAATTGAGTGAATCTGTCTCCTTCCCTTTGCTTGCGGCAGATTGGATGGGGATGATTTCTGGGATGTTTTGATGATGTAGAACGGGCTGTGGGATGTTTAGAGGCACGGCAAAGGATGTAGGATGGGTGTGGATGAGTGTTTGATGGTTGGAAGGTAGTGGAATGGTTGGTTGTGTCTTAGATGTAATGTAGTGTAGTGTGTTCTTCCCTTCACTCCCTGATAGGAGCATATTTATGCGCCTTGGTTTAGCTTGTTCTTGTGCATTTATAGTGTTTTTCCTTAGTAAAGTAGTCTTTTAAGTTAGTTTTATGTGTTTTCAGGTTTTTAAGGGCAAAGTGTGCAAAAGGAAGCATTTTGGAGCCTTTCAGAGCAAATTAGAGCTTGGAATGAAGGTCATATGCTTGGAGCCATGAGGATGGACGAAATTGAAGACTTCAAGATGATGATTCCTACTTGAGCAAGGTTTCCTAGTTGAAGTAGGAAAGTCCCTAATGGAAGATGGAATCCTAGTTGAAATAGGATTCCTAGTTAAAATGGGTTTCCTAGTTGAATTAGGATTCCTAGTTAAAATGGGTTTCCTAGTTGAATTAGGATTCCTAGTGGAAATAGGTTTCCTAGTTGAATTGGGATTCCTAGAAGATTGAAGTTTTCCTACTCAAACAAGGTTTCCTACTTGAAGTAGGAAAGTTAAACCCCAAATGACCTCAAGTTGCAGCAACAAAGAAGTTTTCCAGTCCAAGAAGGAAAAGAATTCCAAGATGAAGAAGGATTAGTTTTCCTAATCCTAATGCATAAAGATTTCAGCTATAAAAGAGATTTCTTTTCCTATTTGGAGCTTAAAACCTGATTTCTAGAAGCCTTATCCCTTCCTACAAAGGTGCCACACCTTATCCCTTGTTTTTCTAGGAATCAGCCACAAAACAACCTTTCTAGAAGGCCTTATCCCTTGTCCTACAAAAGTGACGCCCCAAACCTTTCTAGAACTTCTAGAAACCTGATTATTCCTTTCCCCCTTGGTTTTTAAAAGCCTTAGCTAGGGGTGGGTTCAAAAAACCGAAAACCGAAAAAAACCGAACCGAACACCGAACCGAAACCGAAAAAACCGAACCGAACGAAAAAACCGAACCGAATTAAAAAAACCGAACCGAACCGAAATCCTTTGGTTCGGTTTCGGTTTTAGTGGTTCAAAAACCGAACCGAACCGAACCGAACCGAATAATTATACTAAATTAATATTTATTTATTTTATTTATTATTTAATCTGTTTGGGTATTATTTGTTTGGGTATTATCTTCAAGACCTAATTTCTAAGCCCAATATTCCCAAACTTTTAAGCCCATATATTATTAAAGCCTTTTAACACCTAAACCCTAACATACCTTCTTTCATTTTGTTCTTCTTTCACCCCAGCCAGCCGCACCACTTCTCCTCCCTATTATTTCTTTTTCCTTTCTCCATCCTCCATCTTCATTATTCACCCCAGCCGCACCACTTCTCTCCCTGTTCTTTCTTTTTCCTTTCTCCGTCCATCTTCATTATTCACTCCCTCCTCCCTCTTCTTTTTTTCCTTTTTTCTCCCCATCCAGATCTTTCTCTCCCTCATCCATGACAAATCATGTCTTTCTCTCTCCCCCTTAAATCCTCTGTTGCATTTTCTGATCTCTCTCTCTTCTTCCGGGCCAGCCAAGAATCCATACTCGCCGGCAGTCATAACAACTCTTTTGAGTCCAACTTTTAGAGGGGTAAGAGATATTTTGTTTGAAATTTGAACCCAAAATCTGTGTGATGATGTGAATGAATTTTGTAAATTTCTCTGAGATTTGTATCTTTGTAAGTTTATGAATGAATTTTGCGATGGGTTTGTGTTGTGAATTGGTGTGAGTTTTTTTCAGAATAAATTTTGTGATGGGTTTGTAGAAATAAGATAGGGGTTGGACAAAAAGGAATTCTCCATAGCTTTGGTTATGTATTTGCAGGTAATTTTGCATGCAAAATTGAGCACGCCAGCCCTCCACCTCCATCCTCCAAGGCCTCTAATTAGAGTGAAATTTGGTTTTTATTAAATTTATTGTACCTAGCTTTCAATATTTTTCGTTTTGGTCTTATCTTTCAATATTTTTTTGTTGGTTTGTTGTGAACTTGCAGCTTTGGCTGTGAAAGTAAAAAATAATTGATTTGTATCTTTGTATTTTTTTTTTGTAGCAAAAACAAGGGAAAGAGGACAATCAGATTGGTGCTAGTGTTCTTCCAAATGAATTAAGTTGAGTATGTAAGAAGAATCTCCCACAGATCAATTTCAGAATAAAAAAAATAATAAAAAAAAGTGAAAAACCGGAACCGGACTGAAACCGAACCGGAAAAACCGAAACCGAAACTAAACCGAACCGAAAAAAAACCGGAAAAAACCGAACCGAACAGTAATTTCGGTTCGGTTTCCGGTTTTAACAAAAAACCGAACCGATCGGAACCGAACCCACCCCTAGCCTTAGCCTTTTCCTTCAAGGATTGTGTGTTATTATCCTATACAAATTAGGCCTTTAAATCCTTTTCCTTTGCTACATAGGGGCTGCGAATTTCAGCCTATAAATACACCCCTTGACCACCTCCATAATTCATTCACTCTCCCACATTCAGAAATTCGCCAAAACACCATCCTCCCTAGTTCTAAGTCTTTGCCGCAGCCACCACCATACCTAAACACCATTATATCCTTCCATACCCATCCACCCATCCACATAAGGTCCTAAACTTGTCTCTACACCCTTTGCCGCACCAAGGAGGAGGAGAAGGAGGCTTGGAAGTTCATGCAATTCAAGTTCACATCGCTGGAATTTCTAGGTGTTTCTTTTCCTTTGATTTCAATGTTTAAATTTAATTCTCTTTGTTTTGTGCGTATGAGGAACTAAACCCCCCTTGGCTAGGGGGGGATTCGAAACACATGTTTATGCTTGTGATATGATTTGATTACTTCTCATTGCGTTTCATAAGTTATGAATTCAATTTACTTATCTGCGTGAATTACATTGATTTGTGTGTGTTGGTTAAGAGTGCACGCTTAATTATCATGCATTGATCGGATCATATTTATATATATTTTTATATCAAATTCACTCCTCTTTTCTTAGTTAGTTCATTTTATTTTGAGCTATTTACGTTGATTTTATGTTTTATAGAATTTATCTAGTTAAGAAAATAAAAATAGAATAAGTGAAATTTTTAGTAATAAAATTGTCATAATTGCTTTTCCCTTTCTATTTGGTTAATAAATATAAGAAAGTATTATATTTATATATTTATATATTTATATATTTATATATTTTTATATTTATTTATTTATATTTATATTTATATTTATTATTATAATTTGTGTGCATGTAGTTGGTGGGCATGAGTGAAAACAGTCGGTGGAAACTGAAATAATTAAAGGGAGCATCCAGAGCACAAAGAAAAAAGAAAAAAATAAAATAAAGGAAAGCTGCCTTTAAGGCAGCACGCGAAAAGGAAAGAAGGAGAATAAAAGAGTGGAGAGCCTCGGAAAAACGGGGGGGGGGGGGGGGGAGCTGAAACAAGGAAGGAGCTTAGGGAGCTGGGGCTCCTCGGATCAGGGAGAAAAGTCAAAAGCTGCGAGGCAGCTGGCATGTTGCCAGCGAGAGGAGAGGAGTTGTGAGGGCAAAGCTGCCTGCGTTTTTAGGCTGCGCACAGAAGGCACCGAGCAAGTCAGGTGCACGGAAATCAAAGGTGCAGTGCAATTGAAGAAGTGCACGGAAAGACAGAAAACCGAAAACAGGGGATTACACACGGTGCAATTGAAAACAGTCTGTGCAGTGCACAGATTTTTACAAATCTCCATTTCGGTTTAATCCTCCAACTCTGTTTTATTTCTGTTTTAATTTATAAATGATGTGTAATTAATTATTTTGGCTAGAGGTTAATTCGAAACCATGATTATATTTGTAATTTGAATTGGTAAATTCAGTTGTGATTTCTGAGTTGTGATTTAATTTGCTTAACTGCTTGATTAATAACTTATTTGTGTTTGTCGATTAAGAATGCAAACTTAATTTACATGCATGAATTTGATGCTAGAATATAAGGGAATTTCACCTAATCGTTATGAACTTATATTCATGAGTAGTGAAGGTTGCTAGTCACAATCGCGTTAAGTAAATTCCTGGCAAACGTATCATGCTGTTCATAGTTACGAATGCCTTGTCAACACTTATGATTTTCATAGAACTTAATGATTCTCGCTTGTATCTCTATTATGCAATTCATGTAGGGAACTTGTGGGGAATGTTTTGGGTTGTCGTATGCAATCATCCAATCCATTAACTTAAGGAAAATCTGAAAGTTAACTAGTGCAATTCACGGTTAATTTGGGGCGTTGAAAATTCATAATTTATTGAAAGAACAACTGAAAATCAATTTAGGTTGCTTATGTGTCATGTGTGGAGAAAAACCCTCTAGCCAATCCGTCGTCTATCATTTTATTTTAATTTTATGTTTTTGTCAATTTGTATTTTATTTAAGTTTAATTTACTTCGTCAAAACCAAATCAATCCCCCCAATATTAAAATATTATTATTTAGTTAATTTTTATTATTTTTAAATCTTTTAATTTAATTTCCGTCCATTTTAATTTCCTAGTTTTTATTTTAAATTGTTTTTATTATTTTGAGTCATTTTTAGTGTGTTTCGAGTTTTTAGCTTAGTTTGTATTTTCTAGAGTCTTGAGTTGTTTTGAGTCTTTTCATTTGTTTTAGTTTATTTGTTAGTTTTATTTTGAGTTATTTTAATTTAGTGTTTTAAACTTTATTTTTACGTTTTTAAATTAATTTTAGAGTGATTAGCAATCCCTCCTAATCCCCGGCCTAGAACGATACCCTACTTACATCATTACTACAACTGTCAAAAAGAGGGTTAATTTGTGTGCGTATAATTCTCACATCAAATTTTGGCGCCGTTGCCGGGGATTAGTAAATTTGCTAATCCCTTTATATTTTTGTTTGTGTTTATTTTATTTTATTTTATTTTATTTTATTTTATTTTTTTTTTTTTTTTTTTTTTGTTTTGTTTGTTTGTGTTTATGTTTATATTTGTGTTTGTGTATTTTATTTTTGATATTTGATTTAGTTTTCGTTCTTTAATTTTAGGTAAAAATGGATGAAGACATGGATAGCATTCAAGCTCAATTGGCGCAACTTACTGCTCAATTGACTAATAATGCCGAACGAACCTCAATGCCAAGTGTCCCTACACTTGATGTGCCCTATGGGCAAGGATATCAAACTCAGCAATATCCTCAATTTTCTGCATATGAAGATGATTGGGGATATCAAGGCTATGATCAATCAAGGGGCAACATGTATTCCAACGCTTGCAATTCGGATTGGAGAGGTTATTCAAATCAGATGTGGGATGAACCTCAGCAATTTCAACAAAGTGGATATTGGCAGCAAGAAGAGTTCTATTCCAGACCCATGCAGCCACCACAGCATCACCCACAACAATTCCAATCGAATTCAAGTATGGCCGTAAATTATAATGAAATTCTTGAAGGACTAATTTCTTTGACGCAGGGCTCACAAAAAGAAGAACAATTGCCGTCATCGGAAGAGTTCTATCAATGGCCATGTCAACCGTCACAGCCACCACAAGAATATGCCCAATTCGATTCAGGTACATCTCTGGATAATGATACGTTTAATAAGTTACTTTCCTCTTTGAATCAGGGAGTGGAAAATCGAATCCAAGAGATGCAAGACCGGACCAACAAGGTGGATGAATTGGAGAGGCAAGTTGGGGAGATTATGGAGATCATGGCACAAATTCAAGATCGAAATGAACTCTCCAACTCACCTATTAAAAATTCAAAAGAAGTGGAAATCGATGAAGCCACCACTTTGGAAGGTGAGATGGAGGATGAGGCTGTTCCAGAACCATCCATACACAGCCCAAACTTGGACGAATCGCCGCTGCAAGAAAAAGATGAGGAGGACGACTTGGGCAGTTTAGACGAATTCTTGTCTCAAACCCCTCAAGTCTCTATGTCGTCCAACTATGGTGAGGTTGTTCCAAGTTCAATTCATTCTAACATTTTTCCACCGAATGTCTCTTTTCCTTGCAGATTTTTTCCAAATAACGAAGAAAGTGAAAAGGACATTGTGGATGCTCTTCCAATGGTCCAAAATGATATCCAAATTCTTGGTGCACCAAAACAAGTTCCCGAACCTTGCACACCAAGAAAAGGGATTCAAGATATCGAAATGGCTGGAGACTTTCAAGAATACATCAAAGAGGCTGTACAGACAACAAAGGCCCACGCAATTGAGTTTGATGACACGGGACAGGCCACAACCATCATAGTCAACCTGGCCCAGTGCAAAATCCCAGAAATATCCAAAAATGTGGTTTTTGTTATTAATTTTGAGTCGGAGAAAGATAGTAAGCCATCTTCTCCAATTTTAATTTTATTTTCTACTAACATGCTAATTTTAATGATTCAGGCACCCACCCGAGAATTCAGACCATTGCCGAATCATTTCAAGTATCACCTCCCATTAAAAGATAAATTTCATGCTTTGGAGCCGAGGGGAGGATAAGGAAAGAATCGTCCGGCTAAAGACGTTAAAGCAAGCGCTTCTTGGGAGGCAACCCAAGCAACCAGATTTGCATTTCTTAACCTTCTTCTTTATTGCTTTTACTTTCATTTTGTTTCGCTTAGTTAGTTGTGTTATTTGGTTGATTTTTATTTAATTTGAGTTTAAATAAATTTAGGGCCTTGTTTATTTTAAGTGCGAGTAAATAAAGTCTTTTTGCATTAATTTACTTATTTTACATTACATATTTTACCTTGCTTAAAATAAACTTTAAAAAAAAAAAAAAAAAAAAAATTTACAATAATTCGAAAAACTAATAGCAATCATTGGTTTTGGTTAGGTGGTGCCTCAGAGGTTGACGGAGCTCCGGGAAGACGAAGAGCCAGAGTTGGAATCTCCGGAGCCGGAACGCTTGGTGCTGCTCCAGAGGACGAAGGCAACATAAACCGCGGGAGTAGCGCCATGAACCGCTCATGATCACTCTGGATTCGACCGTCCGACTCCTGCAGCTGGTCCAGCTTCCTCTTCATGCTGGTCGAGTAGCTAGTTGCGAGCATGTGCAACTCCTTGTTCTCGTGCCTGAGTCCTCTGACTTCTTGCCGAAGACTGACCACCTCCGCCATTAGCGACTCCACCTGACGAGATCTTGCAAGCAGGCGCTGACCCATGTTTGAAACTGAGCCTGCACACTGGACACTGAGAGCCAGTGAGTCCTGAACAGCCAGCTCGTCTGACCGCATAGACAGCAACCTAGTGTCTCTGGGAGTAAGAAGGTTTCTTGCAACCACCGTTGCGGTTATATCGTTCCTCATCATTGTGTCCCCGACTGTAAGAGGACCATTGGGGGATATGAAGGATGGATTCCAAATGTTGTTCGGAGAAGACGAGTCATCGTCTTCCCCGACATTCAAGTTTAGGCGACGGTCGGAAGGGCAAGACATTTTTAGAGGGGGTTGAGGAAGAAAAGAGTTCGGAAAAATTAAGATTGCTGAAGCGGAAGAAGAGATCGGAAAGATTAAGAAGTGCAGAAGAGAGTGTTTACAGAGGAGAGTATTTGAGGAAGGGAGTTCAAGTGTGATGTGAAGCAGAATTAGCGCCTCTATAAAAAGAAGCAAATCAAAGAGAGGCGCTCCTCTGAGGTTGAAGACGCGTCCTCACGCAATTCGGAAAAGCTCGACGCTCCTTTCTCAAAAGAGCCGTTTCTTTTCTCAAAAGCTGGGCTTGACTCAGCAATCACGTGGGTCGGTTTGTCCGGATGTGTCGTCACTCATGACGTGCAGCGTGGAGCGTTGCGAAAACCACGAGCCGCACCCGGTTTTGAACCCCGATTTTCAAAAGATCATCATTCCAATTTGTCGTCACTCGTCGTATGCGCAGTCAGCTTCGCGGAAATTATGGACGCGTTGTCAGAAAGCGCGTAACGGGCACTGTTCATCCATCCACCGGCTGCCGACAAATAGTGAGGGAACAGTTCCGGTTGTGAAGGAAAATTTCTATAAGTTCGACCTTAGCCTTTCACAGCAAAGGCACACCTTCACACCCTCTCAACCTCTCAACCTCTCAACCTCTCTTCATCTCCGATAATGTCTTCCCAAAGAAAGCTTTCAAGTTATTCAGTGTTCTTCATCCCTTGGATCACCCCAGAAAACAAACCTTCCAGAGCAAAAGTATTTCATATTAAAAAGGTTAAAAGCAAAAGTATCTCATATTATGCTTTCTCCTCTCCTTCATCTGAGGAACGTGGAGAAAGTGAGATCCTGATTGCTTACCTAGTCTTGCTCTCGAGTACTCATCTCAGACCCCTCCCAGCCCACTTCAAAAATAAACCTGTGTTGAGGTACTTCTTCAAAAACAAAAGTACCTCACAGACGAAGCAGGAGGAGTCTGAGGTGCATTCAAGAGCAGATGAGTCTGGGTTGATCCAAGAGTTCAAGAAGATGCCACACCTGCGTGGAGACCGGACTACTTGAAGCATGTGGAGACACATGCTGATTCATCCTCAACTAAGCTGAGGAGCACTTGCCAGAAGGAGGCCCATCCTGTTCAAGAAGAAAGCTGTGGAAAATCAACAAGGACGACCAATGATCGCCTATTAGTTCTTTTCATTATCTTTTATTTTCAATTTTTATTTTTCGTTTGCATTTTTCTATTTTTTTTGCTTGCGTGCTTAACTGATTTATTTCTTTTCTTTGCAGGAACGTTTGGTTATTTTCTCCCTTGAAGTTGATTGCAAAATTTACGCTTAGGGGTCATCGCTTGAGTTTTCTGCAAATTAGGGAAGTTTTCAGTCCCTTTTCTTTATTTTATTTTGTTTCGTATTTTTTATTCTTTTTTATTTTTATTTGCTTATTATTGTTTTCTGACATTGGGGACAATGTCTAGTTTAAGTGTGGGGGTATCAAGATTAAAAAATGACCAAATTGAAAATTTTTGTACCTTCGACTTTGAACTGGTTTCATTTGTTTCCGTGTTGTTGTTTTTTTTTGTTTTTTTAGTGTTTTATGCTGTTTTGGTGTGTTTTGAGGAAATCTTACGAAAATGACATAAAAATTTGAAAAATATTTTGAAAAACCCAAAAAGAATTTTATTTTAGAGTTGTTTTTGTGTGTTTGTGTCTTAGGTACCTTCCAACACAATGATGAGGATTTAGTTTTTAATGGCATGACTGTTAAAGAAAGTTATAAACATGGATGGAAGTTTGATATGCTCTTGGTTTATGCCTAGTTGTAGTTGTTGTTTATGAATTTAAATTTGATCACAAAAGGATAAAAATTAGTTTTTGTAACATGCTTGAAGGAAGGAACTCAAACTAATGTTAAATCCCTGTGAGACTTGAGCTTATACCTTGTTTGGAGAGTTATTAATCTTGATGTTTTTGTTTTCTAAAAGTCGTTGCATGATCTCATTATTCTTTGCTTGGTTGCTACTTAGAAGGCGTTTTATCATCTTAGTTCCAAATACTAGAACTCATATCCGTTTCATTCAAAGCATGACATTGAATTGCATAACACATATCAAGATGAAGTTGTTTAGTGAACCACCACATCCCAAAAAGCCTTACCCTCCATCTTTCTTATGTTTTGTAGGTTTAACCCCTTTCGAGCCTGGTTTAGCCTATTTTTGTTGTTAACCACATTAAACCGCACCTAACCGTCCGCACCCTTGTTCTTAAAGAATAGTGAGCATGACTTAAAAAAAAAGAATTCATTTTATTCTACACTATACAGAAAAACAAGTGTGGGGGAGGAATTTGTTGTTTTGAGCTCAATTGTACGTTTTGCGTTTCTGAAAAAAAAAAAAAAAAAAAAAAAAAAAGAAAAAAAAAAGAGAAAAACGCATGAAAAGAAAAGAAAGAAGAAATAGAGTTTGAAATTTGGCCATAAAGTGTGTGAATCTTCCCCTCGGATTTAGAGTTGAATTTTCATTCAAAAGTGAATTCTATGCGTTAATCTCATTACTTTGCTTACTATTTCTTTAAGAACCTTTGTTTTCCATATCCTTCCTTTGTTAAGCCTATATCCTTAGCCCCGTTACAACCCTTTGACTTCTATCTTGGTTGTTGTGTGTTCAATATGTGGAGTTTGGGATTGGTATGAGCATATGGTGTCCCTGGTTCTCGCATCTAAGTAGTAGCATTCCGTTCATGAGATCATATTCATATGTACATTAATAACTCCAGTAAATGCTTTCTTTGCTATAACATATGTGAGTACTAGTTTTCATGTTTACATCAATCTTCTCACATATACCTAGTGTAGGGAGTGTAGTCAGAAAATCTGAGCGAAAAATTGAGTGCATATCTAGTAAGGAATAGAGTAAATTCTCTAAGGCATGTTACTACATTCAAAATGTTGTTTTAATTGATTAAATGTGAACTAATAAATGGTGACTGTGATTAAGTATGTGCTTAAGGGTATGGATTGCCAAAATCTGTGTAAGTGATAATTTTTAATTTGTCATGTCCATTGGAAATCCCTGAGATAAATGTTGGAAGGTTTAGATTGAGTTTTGTTTTTGTTTCTTTGTTTTGCTCGAGGACTAGCAAAAGCTAAGTGTGGGGGTATTTGATCGGATCATATTTATATATATTTTTATATCAAATTCACTCCTCTTTTCTTAGTTAGTTCATTTTATTTTGAGCTATTTACGTTGATTTTATGTTTTATAGAATTTATCTAGTTAAGAAAATAAAAATAGAATAAGTGAAATTTTTAGTAATAAAATTGTCATAATTGCTTTTCCCTTTCTATTTGGTTAATAAATATAAGAAAGTATTATATTTATATATTTATATATTTATATATTTTTATATTTATTTATTTATATTTATATTTATATTTATTATTATAATTTGTGTGCATGTAGTTGGTGGGCATGAGTGAAAACAGTCGGTGGAAACTGAAATAATTAAAGGGAGCATCCAGAGCACAAAGAAAAAAGAAAAAAATAAAATAAAGGAAAGCTGCCTTTAAGGCAGCACGCGAAAAGGAAAGAAGGAGAATAAAAGAGTGGAGAGCCTCGGAAAAACGGGGGGGGAGCTGAAACAAGGAAGGAGCTTAGGGAGCTGGGGCTCCTCGGATCAGGGAGAAAAGTCAAAAGCTGCGAGGCAGCTGGCATGTTGCCAGCGAGAGGAGAGGAGTTGTGAGGGCAAAGCTGCCTGCGTTTTTAGGCTGCGCACAGAAGGCACCGAGCAAGTCAGGTGCACGGAAATCAAAGGTGCAGTGCAATTGAAGAAGTGCATGGAAAGACAGAAAACCGAAAACAGGGGATTACACACGGTGCAATTGAAAACAGTCTGTGCAGTGCACAGATTTTTACAAATCTCCATTTCGGTTTAATCCTCCAACTCTGTTTTATTTCTGTTTTAATTTATAAATGATGTGTAATTAATTATTTTGGCTAGAGGTTAATTCGAAACCATGATTATATTTGTAATTTGAATTGGTAAATTCAGTTGTGATTTCTGAGTTGTGATTTAATTTGCTTAACTGCTTGATTAATAACTTATTTGTGTTTGTCGATTAAGAATGCAAACTTAATTTACATGCATGAATTTGATGCTAGAATATAAGTGAATTTCACCTAATCGTTATGAACTTATATTCATGAGTAGTGAAGGTTGCTAGTCACAATCGCGTTAAGTAAATTCCTGGCAAACGTATCATGCTGTTCATAGTTACGAATGCCTTGTCAACACTTATGATTTTCATAGAACTTAATGATTCTCTGTTGAGTTTTTTTCCTTCCTAGTACTAAAACATGTTGAGTATAATAGCACGAGTAAGGGTGTCGAATCCACAGGGACTAATTAGACCTATATAATCACTTGTTTTGCAAGAACTCGAATAGAAATTAGAACTAAGTAATTTAGACAGATTTGAGGTTGTAAGTTGAAACACACGGCAATGGAACAAGTATACGAAATAACAAGTAATAAAATGAGATAGAACCAAGGGAGTTGAGGCTAGGGCTTGTATCACTAGAGAGACGGAGCTAGGGAGGTGAAACTAAGGGAGATGAATCTAGGGATTCGGTTTCACCATAGCTAAACTAATTCCATGTTTGTTAACTCAGATTTATGCTTAGCCATCTATCAATTTCTTGAGTTGGTTTCACGTAGATATAATCAACCATATGATGTGTGGATTTGATTAAATATTCCTAGTCATGAACCTAATTGTGATGTGCAACTTGGGTTCCTAATCAAGAATGTATTAAGCATAAGAAACGTTTATAAACCAAAGGGAACACTTGGTATGATGTTTGCCAAACATTCCCTTCAATCATTCCCATATCCGCCAAGGTTATGCATGATGTGTGCTATAAGATTGGCTATACAACTTATGGTTAATTCAGATGGTGATCAAGCATAAAAATCAACTCACAAAGTCACAAGTAAATCCGAGAATGGAACAAGAAATAGAAGGATAACATGAGCATTCCAAATTAACTACATGGCAATCTTGCTAGGCTACATCGAATCCCTATAGATAGATTAGTTACACTTCATGTTTACAAAGATTTGACATTGGAATATAAAACATGAGTGTACATAGAATTAGGAAGAAGAACCCCTTGAAGCAAAACCGTGTTGAAGATCCCTTGAGAGTGACCTTCGGTGCAAGCTCCTCCAAGTATGGTGTGGCTCCTCCAAGTGTGGTGAAGATGAATGTGACACGGTTATGGTGAGATGGTTTTTTTGTGGCATGTAGAGACTGGACAGAAAATGGAGTGTTTAGATGTGTGAGAGATGCAATGGGAGTAGTATGGAATGTAGGTTTCGAATGGAATGAAAAAAATCTAGAATGTAGAGTGTGGAATGTAATAAACTGTAATGTAATATGGGGTGAGGAATTCTCCTCAGATTTCTTGAAGGCTTCACTTAAATTAAATGGATGGAGTAGCTTTTCAGATTTTAGATCCAAGATTGGATCTCAACAAATGTAGAATATGAGATCCAAGTGAGTGCAATGATGGTGATTCAAATTCTGAAATAGGTAGTGCACGGCATGGGGTTGAATGGGCAAGCATGTGGTAATTTTAAATGAAGAAGCATGTGGAATGACTGCAAGGGCAGGTTTGAATGAATATAAAACTGACGGCATGGGTGAATTTGTGGTGTAATTGTGGCTGAATGGTGTAACTAAATGGGGGGTGAATGTTCTAGGTGAAAAAGGGGTAAAAGGGGTAACCAAATGCATGGCAAGGTGTGTTAAACCTCCCAATCTGAATCCAATGCATGTGCCATGCATAGAATTCCCCAAACTGGCCGAATTGCACCCTTTGTCAATTCCTGAAATTCTAGCAACCAACTTGTCCTCAATTCTTCACATGGACTTCAAATTAACACATCAAACTCCTCTCCATGCTTGGAGTAATGCTCGGACACCAAAAGTGGTGTTTTTGCTTCATTTGCCTTCCAATTGCTCCTAACAAACACATAGCTGCATACTAACACAAAACAATGTAAAATGCAACTAATTTAAATCGAACACATCACCAAGACACAAAATATGGATGCTATAACTGCATATGAAATGTGAACTATCAAATACCCCCAAACCTGGTTTTTGCTAGTCCACGAGCAAACTTAGAATTAAAACACACAAAACACTAACATCTAACAAACATTTAACATCTAACTAAACGATTGCATTGAGCATATGCAACAAGCCTTTGAACCCCTAGGTGTCCCTAGTTGGAGGAGTTGTGTCTCCTGAGGGTTTACATTGATGACACCCTCAAACATCAACAAAATCTGCAAACAACTTGGTTAAACATGCTTTAAACAAACTAATCAAAACCAATGAAAACTTTGTATCACACTCAAACTCAAAAGGGCTTGCCATTCCAAAGAATCATATCAAGTGTAATGTATAAAGATAGTGCACCATGTCTTACAACTTCAAGGTCACCATACCCAAATGCTTAAGAATGAATTCGCCTCAACTCTATTCCTCACGGTTCCACTCAAGTTTTCACTCAGATCCTAAGGTTTTGGTCTCTCCACTAGCATATGTGAGTGAAGTTATGTAAAGGAAATCAAAAATTCTCACATATGAAACTTGAAATGAAAGCACAATTTCTGAGTAGATCTCCTGAAATGAATCAAATACCAAGAATATAGATAACCACACACTTACCATCACCCATGAATACATCCTCAATGATCAACTAGGTCTTTCTCAAGATTGTAATGTAAGGCTTAGGTTAGGGGTTTATGAGAGAAGTGATGTGAAATACTAGAACTTGGGGCATACCAAAGTGTCTTTGAGGTCCATGCTTTTTACTTGCATTTTTCTTTCTTCTTCATTTTTGGCGTCCAAGACCGATGTCTTATAATGAGGAGATTTGGGAATTGATTTCACTTGATTCTCTTCTTTGTTAACTTCCTTTTTTTTTTTTTTTTTTTAGAATCACACTTCACATAGGTCTTCGGTACACGCCACAATCTTGTTCTATTATTCAAGCTACCTTTAGAGTTCATCACCATGGTATTCCCCAAGCTATAAGGTACAGCTTGCATTGAGCTAAAATGGGGTAGAGTATGGTGTGTGGGTGATGAAAGAATTAAGCAAAAGTGTTTGGCTGCAAAGAGGGTGAATGGAGCACACAAAGGGATAGGATTTTAGCTATTTAGTAGTTAAACATGCATAGCCTAACATCATCTCATTGAGTTCATTCATGAATGGTACTAAACACATGGTATCTACAAAGGAGAGTAATTCTTAGCATTCAAACAAAATAAAGCAATGAGATCATTTAAAGTGAAATTTGAAAGAAAAGATAGGAGTAGAAACACTTTAAACCCTCTCAAAGAAACAATTTAGGCTCAAAATAACTCACTAGGGTAGTCTCCACTATTCTTCTTTGTGAATTTGAGTATGGTACCTCTATCATCATATCTTCAAGTTTTACAACTTTATACATGCCAACAAAATACAAAACTTTTCATAGTGACCCCAAAGTTTATTTGCAAACATAGCTCTCATATACATTTGTATTAGTAAGCAAAAACACATTTAACCAAAACAACACAAACAAACACTAAAACATGCTTTTCAACACTAAAAGAGAAACACTTGTCCAAAACAACATAAAAACAACATTTCCTATCCAAAATACCCCCAAACCTAACTTAAACATTGTCCTCAAGGTTTACATTCGAATGTAGTGTAAGTAGGCAAAGAATATGGCATGGAAACAACATAGTCACAACATAAGGAAAGAACACAAACCACACTAGGTTGCCTCCTAGCAAGCGCTTTATTTAATGTCTAGGCAAGACATGGAAGCTTGTTCATGGTGTTGTAAACTCAATGTAATCCACCATTTGATACCTTAGCTCATCCTCCACATCATCCAAATATGGTTTCAATCTCTGCCCATTGACTTTAAAAGAGGTGCCATTCTTCATGTTCTCAATCTCCACAGCCCCGTGGGGGAATGTTTGCACCACCTTGAATGGTCCAACCCACCTAGACTTCAATTTCCCTGGAAAAAGTCTCAAACGTGAGTCAAACAAAAGTACTTTCATACCTTGGTGAAACTCCTTCCTTAGGATGGCTTTGTCATGATAGAGCTTAGTCCTTTCCTTGTAGATTTTGGCATTCTCATATGCCTCATTTCTAAGTTCTTCCAACTCATTAAGTTGGAGCTTTCTTGCTATGCCCGCATCCTTGTAATCAAAATTGAACTTCTTGATGGCCCAATATGCACGGTGTTCAAGCTCCATTGGCAAATGACAAGCTTTCCCAAACACAAGTCGATATGGACTCATGCCAATGGGAGTCTTGTATGCTGTCCTATATGCCCATAGTGCATCATTCAACCTCAATGACCAATCCTTCCTTGTAGGGCTCACGGTTTTCATCAAAATGTTCTTGATCTCCCTATTGCTAATCTCCACTTGGCCCGAGGTTTGAGGATGGTACGGGGTAGATACTTTGTGGTTGATGTTGTACTTCTTCATCAAGGATTCAAAAGGTTTGTTGCAGAAATGGGTGCCACCATCACTAATAATAGCTCTTGGTGTTCCAAACCTACAAAAAATCACATCTTTAAGAAAATTCAAAACAACCTTATGATCATTAGTTCTTGTAGCAATGGCCTCCACCCATTTGGATACATAATCAACGGCCACTAAGATGTACAAGTAACCAAAAGAAGATGGGAATGGTCCCATGAAGTCAATTCCCCAAACATCAAAGAGTTCAATCACCAAAATGTTGTTCAAAGGCATCTCATTCCTTCGGCTTATGTTCCCCATTTTCTGGCACCTATCACACTTAGAACAAAAATCAAAAGCATCTTTGAATAAAGTAGGCCAAAAGAAACCAGATTGTAAAACCTTTAGGGATGTCTTTTTGGCACCAAAATGTCCTCCACATGCCAATGTATGGCTAAATGTTAGAATGCTTTGTTGCTCACTCTCCGGGACACATCTCCTAATGATTTGGTCAGGGCAATACTTAAACAAGTATGGCTCATCCCACATGTAGTGCTTTACCATGGCAAGGAACTTCTTTCTTTCCTGAAAAGAAGTGTCATCTCTCAATACACCACAAGCAAGGTAATTGACAAAATCAGCATACCATGGTTCTTTTTCTTGAACAACAAAGAGTTGTTCATCTGGAAATGATTCATTTAGAGGCAAGGATGGTCCAACTTCATGATTCTGATCAAGCCTAGACAAATGGTCAGCCACCACATTGTCACTTCCCTTCTTATCTCGGATTTCCAAATCAAACTCTTGTAGTAAGAGTATCCATCTAATTAGGCGCGGTTTAGCATCCTTCTTTGTCATCAAATACCTAAGGGCTGCATGATCAGAAAACACAATGACTTTAGATCCCACAAGATATGATCTAAACTTCTCTAATGCAAAGACAATAGCAAGCAACTCCTTTTCAGTTGTGGAGTAGTTGAGTTGAGCATCATTGAGAGTACGGCTTGCATAATAGATCACATGTGGGAGTTTGTTAACCCTTTGTCCTAAAACTGCACCAATAGCATAATCAGAGGCATCACACATTAATTCAAAAGGTAGAGACCAATCTGGTGCCATAATGATAGGAGCCGAGGTTAGTTCATGTTTCAAAGTATTGAATGCATCCATACAAGCTTTATCAAAGTGAAACACAACATCTTTAGCTAACAAATTGCATAAAGGCCGAGTTATCATTGAAAAGTTCTTAATGAAACGTCTATAAAAGCCTGCATGCCCTAAGAAACTTCTCACTCCCTTCACGGTTGTAGGAGCTGCCATAGTGTTGATAATGTCAATTTTGGCTTTGTCTACCTCCATTCCTTTGCTAGAGATCACATGGCCTAAAACAATGCCTTGTTTCACCATGAATTGGCATTTCTCCCAATTGAGAACCAAATTTGTTTCTTGGCACCTTTGAAGCACTAAAGAGAGATGGTTAAGACATTCATCAAAAGAAGAACCAAACACTGAAAAATCATCCATGAATACCTCAATGAACCTTTCCACCATGTCAGAAAAGATTGCCAACATACATCTTTGGAATGTGGCCGGGGCATTGCAAAGTCCAAAGGGCATTCTCCTATATGCAAATGTGCCAAATGGACATGTGAATGTTGTTTTCTCTTGATCCTCCGGGGCAATTGCAATTTGATTGTAACCTGAGTAACCATCAAGAAAACAATAGTGTGAATAACCTGCCAATCTCTCAAGCATTTGATCTATGAAAGGCATGGGAAAGTAATCTTTTCTAGTGTTAGAATTCAACTTCCTGTAATCGGTGCAAACTCTCCAACTAGCCGTGGGTTTTATGGTCACAAGCTCTTTGTTTTCATTCCTCATCACCGTGATTCCAACCTTCTTTGGTACCACTTGAATGGCACTCACCCATTTGCTATCAGAAATGGGATATATGATCCCCACATCTAACAACTTCAAGACTTCATCCCTAACAACTTCTTTCATGTGTGGATTGAGCCTTCTTTGTGGCTCACGGGTTGTCTTTGCTCCATCCTCCAAGAGGATCCTATGCATGCACCTAGTGGGGCTTATTCCCTTGATATCTGCAATAGACCAACCAATAGCCGATTTGGACTCTTTTAACACCCTAAGTAGTTTATCTTCTTCATTAGGTGTTAGGTCCGAGGCTATGATAACAGGTAGAGTTTCAAATTCAGCTAGATATGCATATTTTAGATGTGGTGGAAGTGGTTTAAGTTCAAGTTTAGGTGCCTTAACAATGGAAGGGATTAAATGTGACCTTGATGGTTCTAATGACTCTACAAGAGGTGAAACATTAAAAGGATACGGTGCTAATGCTTCCAAGGCAGCAACCACTTCCATGAGTGCATCTTCATCATCAAACTCATCTTGAGATTGAGTTAAAACAGTTTGTAATGGTTCATTGGATTGTGCCTGCAAGAACTTAGAGAAAACAAGTGAATCAAGCACATCAATGGCATAGCAATCAAGAGATGAAGAAGGATGAGCAAGAGACTCAAACACTTTGAATTGGACGGTCTCTCCTAGCACTGTCATAGTGAGGATTCCATTTTGCACATCAATGATGGTCTTGGCCGTGGCCATGAATGGTCTTCCAAGCAAAATAGGCAACTCTCTATCATGTATAGGTGCTTCTTCCATGTCCAACACTACAAAGTCCACAGGCAAGATTAGTTTATCAATTTGAACTAGAATGTCCTCTACTATACCTCTTGGATACTTCACGGATCTGTCCGCAAGTTGTAGTGAAATGGTTGTGGCCTTCAATTCCCCCAAACCTAATTGAAGGTACACGGAGTATGGCATTAAGTTGATGCTAGCACCCAAATCAAGCATGGCCTTCTCTACTTTCTTGTCTCCTATGGTTATGTTGATTGAAAAACTTCCCGGATCTTTGAGCTTTGGTGGAAGTTTTCTTTGCAACACCGCACTTACATTCTCCGACACCACTACCTTTTCATGTGGTCCATACTTCCTTTTGTAGTTGTTTAACTCCTTGAAGAATTTCCCATAAGCCGGCATGTTCCTAATGACATCAAGCAAAGGTAAATTCACATTCACCTTACTTAGAATATCAAAAATCTCTTTAAATGACTTATCCTGCTTGCCCTTGGCAAGTCTTCCAGGGAATGGTATTGGTGGAGTGTAAGGCTTCTCGGCCTTGTGAAGGTTTGGTGCTTCATTTGAGGAAGAAGCATGGCTTGGTTCCTCATTTGGTTTCTCATTTGGTTTCTCATTTCCACCTACATTCACATGATCAAATTCATTAGTAACTTCATTTCCAACTCTATTATCAATAACCTTACCATTTCTTAGTGTAGTTATTGCTTTGGCTTGCTCTTGGTTCCTTTGGAGTATCACGGGTTGGCTTGGAAACTTGCCAACCTCTCTTTGGTTCAAGGCATCTGCAATTTGTCCCAATTGAGTCTCCATTTTGGTTAGGGCAGCCGAATGTTGTTGGAAAGTGCTATTTGTGGCTTGTTGAAATTGCAATGTGTTTTGAGCTAACAACTTAACCGTATCCTCAAGTGTAGGGGCAGGTCTTGGTTGGAAGTTTTGGACTTGATTTTGGTTGGCATTGGGAGGTCTTGGTTGGAAATTTTGGTAGTTGTTGTTGTTCTTCCATGAAAAGTTGGGATGATCTCTCCACCCCGGATTATATGTGTTTGAAAATGCATCATTCCTTGGCCTTTGATTGTAAGAATTCATGAGGTTCACTTGTTCTTGAACAAACTCGGGATAAGCCTCCCTAGATGGACATTGATGAGTAGGGTGGCTTGGTATGTTGCAAATGGCACACACCTCACTTGGTGTTGGCACCAAGTTGAGCACGGATTCAAGCTTTCTTTCTAGGTTAGCTACCTGCAAAGAAAGATCATGGTTAGAACTTGTTTCATACACTCCAAGTTTCTTACCCCTTACATCTTTGTGTTGAGCATTAGATCCCAACATCTCATAAATGTTGTAAGACTCTTGAGCATTCTTTTTCTTCAAAGCACCACCTGCGGCATTATCAACGGTTGATTGACATGTTTGGGTTAGTCCATCATAAAAAATTTGCATTTGTAAGTGAAGAGGTAACCCATGGTGTGGACATTGCAACAAATGTCCTTTAAAACGCTCCCAACACTCATTGAAAGGCTCTCCATCATCTTGTTTGAAATTGAAGATTTGTCCCCTTAATGTGGCTGTCTTTTGAGTGGAGAAAAACTTCTCCAAGAACTTCTTAGCCACGGCATCCCATGTGGTGAGTGAACCCGGAGCTAAGGTCATTAACCAACTCTTGGCCTTGTCTTTCAAAGTGTAAGGAAACACTCTCATTCTCAAGTTTGCTTCACTTACTCCCTGCAAAGGTAAACCACTCACAACATTGTAAAACTCTTTAACATGAGCTAAAGGATCTTCATTAGGTATGCCATAAAATGAAGGAAGCATATGAAAATGTGAAGACTTAAGATCATAGTTTCTAGCTTCGGTGGAGAGCAAGATGCATGAAGGAGAATTTGGTATGATTGGTTGTGCAAAGTCCTCCAAGGCTCTAAGTTCATCTTGGTTGGCAGCCATCTCTTCTCCTCTTTCCTTATGAATGTGCTCAGAAGCTTCACTTGTGGAACTAGATGAACTTGCTTCTTCTTCTCCTCGGACAAAGGATGATGAACTTGTTGGCACAAAGTTGTCCAAAGTGTTGCCTTTCAAACGTTCAATTCTTTGGCCCAACTCAACAAGTCTATGTGACATATACTACCTAAAACAAACAAAGCAAACAAGATTAAACAGAAATCAAAACTAAACTCTACTTAGAATGAAAATAACAAAGTTTAAATAGCAAAACAAGCAATTACAAGGGACTGAAATCAGTCCCCGGCAACGGCGCCATTTTTGTTGAGTTTTTTTTCCTTCCTAGTACTAAAACATGTTGAGTATAATAGCACGAGTAAGGGTGTCGAATCCACAGGGACTAATTAGACCTATATAATCACTTGTTTTGCAAGAACTCGAATAGAAATTAGAACTAAGTAATTTAGACAGATTTGAGGTTGTAAGTTGAAACACACGGCAATGGAACAAGTATACGAAATAACAAGTAATAAAATGAGATAGAACCAAGGGAGTTGAGGCTAGGGCTTGTATCACTAGAGAGACGGAGCTAGGGAGGTGAAACTAAGGGAGATGAATCTAGGGATTCGGTTTCACCATAGCTAAACTAATTCCATGTTTGTTAACTCAGATTTATGCTTAGCCATCTATCAATTTCTTGAGTTGGTTTCACGTAGATATAATCAACCATATGATGTGTGGATTTGATTAAATATTCCTAGTCATGAACCTAATTGTGATGTGCAACTTGGGTTCCTAATCAAGAATGTATTAAGCATAAGAAACGTTTATAAACCAAAGGGAACACTTGGTATGATGTTTGCCAAACATTCCCTTCAATCATTCCCATATCCGCCAAGGTTATGCATGATGTGTGCTATAAGATTGGCTATACAACTTATGGTTAATTCAGATGGTGATCAAGCATAAAAATCAACTCACAAAGTCACAAGTAAATCCGAGAATGGAACAAGAAATAGAAGGATAACATGAGCATTCCAAATTAACTACATGGCAATCTTGCTAGGCTACATCGAATCCCTATAGATAGATTAGTTACACTTCATGTTTACAAAGATTTGACATTGGAATATAAAACATGAGTGTACATAGAATTAGGAAGAAGAACCCCTTGAAGCAAAACCGTGTTGAAGATCCCTTGAGAGTGACCTTCGGTGCAAGCTCCTCCAAGTATGGTGTGGCTCCTCCAAGTGTGGTGAAGATGAATGTGACACGGTTATGGTGAGATGGTTTTTTTGTGGCATGTAGAGACTGGACAGAAAATGGAGTGTTTAGATGTGTGAGAGATGCAATGGGAGTAGTATGGAATGTAGGTTTCGAATGGAATGAAAAAAATCTAGAATGTAGAGTGTGGAATGTAATAAACTGTAATGTAATATGGGGTGAGGAATTCTCCTCAGATTTCTTGAAGGCTTCACTTAAATTAAATGGATGGAGTAGCTTTTCAGATTTTAGATCCAAGATTGGATCTCAACAAATGTAGAATATGAGATCCAAGTGAGTGCAATGATGGTGATTCAAATTCTGAAATAGGTAGTGCACGGCATGGGGTTGAATGGGCAAGCATGTGGTAATTTTAAATGAAGAAGCATGTGGAATGACTGCAAGGGCAGGTTTGAATGAATATAAAACTGACGGCATGGGTGAATTTGTGGTGTAATTGTGGCTGAATGGTGTAACTAAATGGGGGGTGAATGTTCTAGGTGAAAAAGGGGTAAAAGGGGTAACCAAATGCATGGCAAGGTGTGTTAAACCTCCCAATCTGAATCCAATGCATGTGCCATGCATAGAATTCCCCAAACTGGCCGAATTGCACCCTTTGTCAATTCCTGAAATTCTAGCAACCAACTTGTCCTCAATTCTTCACATGGACTTCAAATTAACACATCAAACTCCTCTCCATGCTTGGAGTAATGCTCGGACACCAAAAGTGGTGTTTTTGCTTCATTTGCCTTCCAATTGCTCCTAACAAACACATAGTTGCATACTAACACAAAACAATGTAAAATGCAACTAATTTAAATCGAACACATCACCAAGACACAAAATATGGATGCTATAACTGCATATGAAATGTGAACTATCATTCTCGCTTGTATCTCTATTATGCAATTCATGTAGGGAACTTGTGGGGAATGTTTTGGGTTGTCGTATGCAATCATCCAATCCATTAACTTAAGGAAAATCTGAAAGTTAACTAGTGCAATTCACGGTTAATTTGGGGCGTTGAAAATTCATAATTTATTGAAAGAACAACTGAAAATCAATTTAGGTTGCTTATGTGTCATGTGTGGAGAAAAACCCTCTAGCCAATCCGTCGTCTATCATTTTATTTTAATTTTATGTTTTTGTCAATTTGTATTTTATTTAAGTTTAATTTACTTCGTCAAAACCAAATCAATCCCCCCAATATTAAAATATTATTATTTAGTTAATTTTTATTATTTTTAAATCTTTTAATTTAATTTCCGTCCATTTTAATTTCCTAGTTTTTATTTTAAATTGTTTTTATTATTTTGAGTCATTTTTAGTGTGTTTCGAGTTTTTAGCTTAGTTTGTATTTTCTAGAGTCTTGAGTTGTTTTGAGTCTTTTCATTTGTTTTAGTTTATTTGTTAGTTTTATTTTGAGTTATTTTAATTTAGTGTTTTAAACTTTATTTTTACGTTTTTAAATTAATTTTAGAGTGATTAGCAATCCCTCCTAATCCCCGGCCTAGAACGATACCCTACTTACATCATTACTACAACTGTCAAAAAGAGGGTTAATTTGTGTGCGTATAATTCTCACATCATGCATAAATTGAATGCTAGGATATAAGGAAATTTCACCTAATCGTTATGGACTTATATTCACAAGTAGTAAAGGTTGATGATCTCAATCGAGTTAAGTAAATTCTTGGCATAAGTTTCATGCAATCATAGTAACGAGTGCTTCGTCAATGCTTATGGTTTTCATAGAACTTAATGATTCTTGCTTGTATCTCTATTATGCAATCATGTAGGGGACTTGTGGGGAATGCTTTGGGTTGTCGTATGCAATCATCCAATTCAATAACTTTAGGAAAATCTGAAGGTTAATTTAAGCGGACCTAATTAACTTGGGGCGTTGAGAATTCATGGTTTATTGAAAAGCAATTGGAAATCGTTTCGTATGCAAGTATAACATGTGTGGAGATGAACCCCTTAGCTATCCTTTCATCCATTGTTTTAAGGAAAAATCGTTTTCAAATCTGTTTTGTTTTACAAGTTTAGTTTTGTTTTCAAAATTCGTCAAAACCAAATCCCCCTTTGTTTTCAAGTGTCAAATTAGTTAGAAAGTGTTTTAGTTTATGTTTTTAAGTGTTTCAAGTCAAGTTATAACTATTTTCGTCCAAAATCTTGTTAAGTGTCCAAAACTGCCCAGAAAGTGGTTTTCAGGCAGTTTTGAGTGTTTTTGTGCTGTTTTGAGTCTTTTGGTTTGTTTTAGAGTTTTAAAGTATAGTTTTGCATTGTTTGAGTCTAGTTTAGTGTTTTAAACTTTGTTTTTACGTTTTTGAGTCAATTCCAAGTGATTTTGCAATCCCTCCTAATCCCCGGTCTAGAACGATCCCTACTTACATTCTTCACTACAATTGATAAAAAGAGGGTTTAATTTGTGTGCGTATAATTCTCACATCAAATTTTTGGCGCCGTTGCCGGGGATTAGCAACTTTGCTAATCCCTTGGATTGTTTTATTTTCGTTTATTTTATTTTATTCCAGATTCTTCATTTTGTTTTGTTTCTTATTTTAGGTACTAGTTTATGACTCGGAGTTCTCATCCGATTTGTGAACATATCTTGGACTTTGACGACGATTTCGAGCGAGAGTTGAGACGAAAGAGGAAGAACCCGGAACCTAGTGAATCAAGTGCAAGTTCCGAGTCCGTTTCTGAATTTGAAGAGGAAGTGGAAGAGATGGCAGCGGATGACCGAACAATCAAGGAGCTTTCCGCTTCGGGATTGGACAATGCCGCACCCCTATGCATCCAATATCCTAGGGCGGCTCCGGACAAGACTGCCGAGTTTGAATTAAAGTCAAGCTTGTTACATCACATTCCGAAGTACCATGGGCTGTCCATGGAGGATCCGAACAAGCATTTGAAGGAGTTTGAAGTAGTGTGTTCGAGCATGACCCCGGTGAATGTTGATGGGAGCATATTGAAGATGAAGGCCTTTCCCTTTTCTCTCCTAGAAAAGGCGAAAGATTGGTTGTATGAATTGGCTCCCGGAACCGTCACATCTTGGGAAAGCATGAAACGAGCCTTCTTGGAGAAGTTTTTCCCAACTTCTCGAGTCATCCTTCTACGCAAAAGGATAAGTGGCATTCAACAAGATGAAGGTGAATCTTTCCCTACTTATTATGAACGTTTTAAATCACTTGTTGCTTCATGTCCACAGCATCAAATGAAGGAGGAACTACTTCTACAATACTTCTACGAGGGACTCCTACCAATTGAACGTCAAATGTTAGATGCCTCAGCGGGGGGAGCATTGGTGGACAAGACCCCCACGGCTGCAAAGACCTTGATTGCTAATCGTGCGTTGAACGCTCAACAGTACGAAGGTGTTGGACAAAGGAGCACCCCACGGCAACACCAAGTAAATGAGGTAAGTGCCATAACCGAACTTCAAAATCAAATGGCTAACCTTACTTCTTTGCTTTCACAAGTTGTTGAAGGACCAAAAGTGCAAACCGTGGCTTCTTGTGGCGTGTGCTCCATGCAAGGACATCCCACGGATAAGTGCCCACAATTGATTGAGAATGGAGGGTGGGAGACACTCAATGCCGTAGGTTTTGGCAATCAATACCAACCACGTGGTGATAAGCTCATATTTATATATATTTTACATCAAATTCTCTCGTCTTTTCTTAGTTAGTTCCTTATATTTTTGAGCTATTTACTTTGATTTTGTGTTTTATATGATTTGTCAAGCAAATAAAAGAAAAATAGCACAAGTGAGATTTTATGTAACAAATTCGTCAAAACTGCCTGTGCAGATCAGCCCATTTTGGAAGCAATTTGCGAATGGCCCAAAATGAACTAGAGAATGAGCCTTATATGCTTGGAAAGCTACAGATGTCTATTTTCTGGAGCATTTTGCGGATTGTTAAGATCATTTTTCTAGAAGAAGTTATGGGCATTTTAGTAAGGGAAGGTCAAGAGAGCACATGGGGAAGGAATAGGCGGACAGCTACAAGGATGACCCATGGCATGGATGAATGATTATGTTTTGCAAGTGTGCTAGCTTGTTTAATCATGAAATACAAGTGTGCTAGCTGTTTTGCAAGTGTTCTAGCTGATTCATCAAGAGGAATCCAAGACCAAGAGGAATCCAAGGCATGGACCAAGGAGGATGAATGCAAGTTGTTTCATCATGAAATTTCTGCAATGAAGCATGTGTGCTAGCTGTTTTTGATGATTAATTCTTGCTTTGTATTTGTTTATTAGAATCACTTGAGTGGCTCCTTACCTTTGTGCACCTATAAATAAAGCCTTCTTGCAAGGCTTAGACTCACCAATTCACACAACAATTCCATTTTCACACACCCTAAACTATCCTAGCCAAAACCCTTTCTTTCCTCCACAAAATCTGCCCATAAACTATCCTAGCCGTGCCACCCCCCCCTTAACCATCCTAAACACCACCATACATCCCCCTATCCACTCCTCCATACAACCAAACCTTCAAACCACATCCACTCCTTGTGCCATATCAAAGGAAGGAAAGGAAAGTGCTTGGACGTGCTTGTCACTCAACGAGGATCGTTGGAGCGTTTAGGTGCTTTCTTTCTTTTATGTTCAATGTATAAATCTATTTACCTTTGTTTTATGATTATGAGGAACTAAACCCCCCCTCTTTGCTAGGGGGGGATTCAAAGCCATGATTACATTTGCATTATGAATTAATTACTTTTGGTTGTGATTTAATAATTTGTGATTTCAATTCGCTTAACTATTTGATTGATAACTTATTTATGTATGTTGATTAAGAGTGCACGCTTAGTTTTCATGCATAAGTTTGATGCTAGAATATAAGGGAATTTCACCTAATCGTTATGAACTTATATTCAAGAGTAGTGAAGGTTGCTATCCACAATCGTGTTAAGTGAATTCCTGGCAGGAGTATCATGCTTTTCATAGTTACAAATGCCTTGTCGATGCTTATGATTTCCAACAAACGTAATGATTCTAACTTGTGTCTTTATCATGCTGTTCATATAAAGAACTTGTTAGGAATGATTTGGTTGCGATGCATATTCATCCAATTCAATGATTCTAGGGAAATCTGAAGGTTAATTTAAGCGGACCTAATTAACTTGGAGTGTTGAGTTTCATAAGTTATCGAAAGAACAACTAAAAATTGGTTTATATACAAGTGTATCATGTGTGGAGGAAACCCCTCTAGCTAATCCATCATCCATTCAAACAACCATATTTTGTGCTTAAATCTATCTAGTTTTCAATTTGTTTATTTTCAAGTTATTCTCATCAAGATCAAATCCCCCTTTTTCAATTTTTGTCTTTTGACTTGAATTTACCTTATTTGATTTCTTTTGAGTTCTTTGAGTAATTTAGTTTAGAGTTGGTTAATTTTCATAGCTTGAATCTTTTAAATTCATTCGTGATTTTGTTTTAGTTTCTTTATTAATTTTATTTTAAGTTATTCTAGTTTATTTGGAATCATTTGAATCTAGTTAAATGTTCTGATTTTAGATTTGTGTTTTTAAAAGATTTATTTAGTGCTTCTAAATTCATTTTATATAGATTAGCAATCCCTCCTAATCCCCGGTTTAAGAACGATCCCTACTTGCATATATACTACAATTGTCAACAAGAGGGTTTAATTTGTGTGTTAGTTTATTTTCGCATCAAATTTTGGCGCCGTTGCCGGGGATTAGCAACTTTGCTAATCCCTTATTTCTTTTTATTTTTTTTGTTTTAATTTAGATAGTAACTTTGCTTTATTCTTCTTGCTTCTTAGGTACTAGTGTATGACTCGAAGTTCTCATCCGGTTTAAAAGCATATCTCTGACTTTGACAATGACTTTGAGCGAACTTTGAGAAGGACAAAGAAACAACAAGAAGCTCAACCATCCAATCTTGAACTTGAGGTTGAGGAAAACAAAGTAGAAGAGGAAAAGGAGCCCAAGGCTCAAGGAGTTGAGCAACCACAAGTCATGGCGGCGGATAACCGAACAATCAAAGAGCTCTCAGCTTCGGGATTGGACAACACCGCACCCCTATGCATCCAATACCCTAGGGCAGCCCCTGAGAAGACCGATGAATTTGAGTTGAAGTCCAGTTTGCTACATCACATACCCAAGTTCCATGGGTTATCAATGGAGGACCCCAATAAGCATTTGAAGGAGTTTGAAGTAGTATGCTCAAGTATGACACCGGTGAACGTGGATAGCAACATATTGAAGATGAAGGCTTTTCCTTTTTCTTTGTTGGAAAAGGCCAAGGATTGGTTGTACGAGTTGGCTCCCGGAACTGTCACATCATGGGAGAGTATGAAGCGAGCTTTCTTAGAGAAGTTCTTTCCAACATCACGAGTCATTCTTCTTCGCAAGAAAATTAGTGGAATTCAGCAAAACCAAGGTGAATCTTTTCCAACTTATTATGAACGTTTTAAAACCCTTGTTGCTTCATGTCCACAGCACCAAATGAAGGAAGAGCTTCTCCTTCAATACTTCTATCAAGGTCTTCTTCCACTCGAAAGGCAAATGCTTGATGCTTCGGCAGGAGGTGCGTTGGTAGACAAAACACCCATGGCAGCCAAGATACTAATTGCAAACCGTGCATTGAATGCACAACAATATGAAGGAATTGGCCAAAGGGACATGCCACGGCAACAAGTTCATGAGGTAAGCTCTTCATCTGATATTCAATCCCAATTAGCTAATCTCACTTCCATTATGTCACAGATGGCTGAGGGGATGAAAGTGCAAAGACCTAGTGTTTGTGGCGTGTGTTCCATCCAAGGACACCCTTCTGAAAAGTGTCCTCAATTGATTGAAAACGGTGGATGGGAGAGCGCTAATGCCATTGGGTTCCAAAATCAGAATCAACCCCGAAACGATCCATATTCGAACACATACAATCCGGGATGGCGTGATCACCCCAATTTCAAATGGAGAGATACACAACAAACTGCCCAACAAGGTGGATTCCGACAACCCCCGGGTTTCTTTCCAAGGCCAATGGCACCACAACCACCTCCTCAAGCACAATCATCCCAAACCAACTCAGGTATGTCTATGAATGATGATAAAACATATCAGTTATTAACCACAATGGCACAGGGAATGCAGAATCAAGCAAAGGAGGTTAATGAGCTTAAGAAGCAAATGGGCCAAATGGCCGAATTTTTGGGACAATTTCGTGAGAATGGTAAGTTACCAAGCAATACGGTGATCAATCCAAAGGGTGGTTTTGAATCTGCAAAAGCAATCACATTAAGAAGTGGCAAGGAGGTTGGATCAAACCCAAAACCATCCAAATCAAGTTCCGAAGAGCATGAAAAGTTATTGATTAAAGAGCCTCCTAATATGCCCAACAAAGGTAAGAACATGTCCAATTCAGTTCATACTAATATTATTCCTCCAAATGTCCCATTCCCTAGCAGATTCATGCAACAAAAGAGGGAGGAGGATGAAAAAGACATTCTAGAAATGTTTCGGAAAGTGCAAGTGAACATTCCACTCCTTGATGCAATCAAGCAAATTCCGAAGTGTGCCAAGTTTTTGAAGAAGTTGTGTACAACAAAGAAGAAAATTCGAGAGAAAGAAGTGGTTATGGTAAGTGAAAATGTCTCCGCAATCTTGCAACGTAAAATGCCCCCTAAATGCAAAGATCCGGGCAGTTTTACGATTCCTTGTGTAATTGGAAATACTTGCTTTAAATATGCCATGTTAGATCTAGGTGCATCAATAAATGTCATGCCTTATTCCGTTTATGCATCTATGAACTTGGGGGAATTGAAAAATGATGGTGTGATTATTGAATTAGCTGATCGATCTAATGCATATCCGAAAGGTGTTTTGGAGAATGTTTTAGTGCAGGTAGATCACTTGATTTTCCCCGCGGATTTTTATGTGCTTGACATGGAAGAATCACCTCATTCATCCCCATTGCCAATCCTACTTGGGCGACCATTCATGAAAACAGCATCCACCAAGATTGATGTAGCAAAGGGAGCATTAACTATGGAATTTGATGGTGATGTGATTCATTTTAAAGTTTCTGAACTTGTTAAGTGTTCTAATGAGGTTCGTTCTTGTTTTGCTATTCATGTGAATGAGAATATAAGGCAGGAACATACATCTAGACCCACCATTGAAGAAGGAATTGGGGTGGAGCACAAAGAGCAAGCCATTACACTCCAAGCACCCAATCTGGCCGAAAGCACCATTTATGGAGTTGTTGAGCAAGCAACGGTTTTTGAGTCTCCATTGCAACATATGGGTAAGTTTCCTCCTCTTAATTCAATTTCTAATTCAATTGATAGGTTGCTACTTCCTTTGGTGCAGGTACCAAATCAAACCCGTGATAGTGGGAGTATTTTTATTAACTTTGGGAAGTTCAATGCTCCAATTTGGGAGCATCATTATCCATTGCCATACATTGACCCAACGCATGAGAAGTTCGAGGGGCAGGTTGTGGAGGACATTCCTCTCCAACCCGTGGGCTCCAATGGGGAGTGATTGACGTTCTTCGTCCGGCTGCAAGACGTTAAAGCAAGCGCTTCGTGGGAGGCAACCCATGCATTCAACAAAGGAAGACCTAGGAATCACTCCAATTCTAGATTTGCGTTCCTAACTCTTTCTCTTTGTTGTTTATATTCTTCTATGTTTAGTTTGTTTAATTTGGTTTGAGTTTCTATTTAAAACATTGAGGACAATGTTTGATTCAAGTGTGGGGGGGTAAACAATCTGTTTTGCATAATTTTCATGGGTTTTATTCACCTATCACTTCCAATGTTGTTTCTCATTGTTTTTAAGTGTTTTTAGTGTGTTTTGAAGCATTTTAGTGTGTTGTGGCATAAAAATCCGAAAAACTCATAAAAATTTGAAAATAAGTTTGGAAAATACCAAAAAGAGTTGTTTTTGAGTTGTTTTGGTGTGTTTGTGTCGTAGGTACCTTCCAACACAATGATGAGGATTTGGTTTTGAATTGCATAACTATTAAAAAAAAGTTACAAGCATGGATTGAAGTTTGATATGTTCTTGGCTTATGCTTAGTTGTAGTTGATGTTTATGAACTCACATTTGATTATAAAGTGGTTAAAAATCAGTTTTTGTAACATGCTTGAAGGAAAGAACTCAACTAATGCTACATCCTTGTGAGACTTGAGCCTTTACTTCTTTTGGAGAGTTATAATCTGTGATTTCTTGTGTTCTTAAGTCGTTGCATGATCTCATTATTCTTTGCTTGGTTGCTACTTAGAATGCATGCGTATCATGATAGAACTAAATGCTAGAACTTATATCCGTATCATTCAAAGCATGATATTGAATTGCATAACACACGATCAAGATGAAGTTGTGTAGTTGCCACCATAGCCAAATAGCCTTACTTCCCTTATGGCTTATGCTTTGTTGTTAACTACATTAACCTCACCTATCCTAGTTTAGGACAGTCCACCCCTTGTTTGTTTTCCGTATCTGTTCGCTATAACCTATCACCCTTAGCCCCGTTACAACCTTTACACTTCTATCTTGAGTGTTATGTGTTCAATATGTGGAGTTTGGGATTGGTATGAGCATATGGTGTCACTAGTTCTTGCATCTAAGTAGTAGCATTCCTTTCATGAGATCATATTCATATATTCACTTATAACTCCAGAAAAGAGCTTTCTTTGTTAAAATATGTGAGTTTTAGTTTTCATGTGTATATCAATCTTCTCACATATACCTAGTGTAGGGAATGAGTTTGAAAATCTGAGTGAAAAATGAGTGCATATCTAGTAAGGAATTGAGGGAATTCTCTAAAGCATGTTATTACATTCAAAATGATGTTTTAAATGATTAAAAGAGAACTAGTAAATGGTGACTGTGGTTAAGTGTATGCTTAAGGATATTGATGACCAAAATCTGTGCAAGTAATGATTTTTAACATGTGCATTAGAAATCCCTGAGGTAACGTTGGAAGGTTTAGATTGTGTTTTGTTTCTTTTTGTTTTCTTTGTTTTGCTCGAGGACTAGCAAAAGCTAAGTGTGGGGGTATTTGATAAGCTCATATTTATATATATTTTACATCAAATTCTCTCGTCTTTTCTTAGTTAGTTCCTTATATTTTTGAGCTATTTACTTTGATTTTGTGTTTTATATGATTTGTCAAGCAAATAAAAGAAAAATAGCACAAGTGAGATTTTATGTAACAAATTCGTCAAAACTGCCTGTGCAGATCAGCCCATTTTGGAAGCAATTTGCGAACGGCCCAAAATGAACTAGAGAATGAGCCTTATATGCTTGGAAAGCTACAGATGTCTATTTTCTGGAGCATTTTGCGGATTGTTAAGATCATTTTTCTAGAAGAAGTTATGGGCATTTTAGTAAGGGAAGGTCAAGAGAGCACATGGGGAAGGAATAGGCGGACAGCTACAAGGATGACCCATGGCATGGATGAATGATTATGTTTTGCAAGTGTGCTAGCTTGTTTAATCATGAAATACAAGTGTGCTAGCTGTTTTGCAAGTGTTCTAGCTGATTCATCAAGAGGAATCCAAGACCAAGAGGAATCCAAGGCATGGACCAAGGAGGATGAATGCAAGTTGTTTCATCATGAAATTTCTGCAATGAAGCATGTGTGCTAGCTGTTTTTGATGATTAATTCTTGCTTTGTATTTGTTTATTAGAATCACTTGAGTGGCTCCTTACCTTTGTGCACCTATAAATAAAGCCTTCTTGCAAGGCTTAGACTCACCAATTCACACAACAATTCCATTTTCACACACCCTAAACTATCCTAGCCAAAACCCTTTCTTTCCTCCACAAAATCTGCCCATAAACTATCCTAGCCGTGCCACCCCCCCCCTTAACCATCCTAAACACCACCATACATCCCCCTATCCACTCCTCCATACAACCAAACCTTCAAACCACATCCACTCCTTGTGCCATATCAAAGGAAGGAAAGGAAAGTGCTTGGACGTGCTTGTCACTCAACGAGGATCGTTGGAGCGTTTAGGTGCTTTCTTTCTTTTATGTTCAATGTATAAATCTATTTACCTTTGTTTTATGATTATGAGGAACTAAACCCCCCCTCTTTGCTAGGGGGGGATTCAAAGCCATGATTACATTTGCATTATGAATTAATTACTTTTGGTTGTGATTTAATAATTTGTGATTTCAATTCGCTTAACTATTTGATTGATAACTTATTTATGTATGTTGATTAAGAGTGCACGCTTAGTTTTCATGCATAAGTTTGATGCTAGAATATAAGGGAATTTCACCTAATCGTTATGAACTTATATTCAAGAGTAGTGAAGGTTGCTATCCACAATCGTGTTAAGTGAATTCCTGGCAGGAGTATCATGCTTTTCATAGTTACAAATGCCTTGTCGATGCTTATGATTTCCAACAAACGTAATGATTCTAACTTGTGTCTTTATCATGCTGTTCATATAAAGAACTTGTTAGGAATGATTTGGTTGCGATGCATATTCATCCAATTCAATGATTCTAGGGAAATCTGAAGGTTAATTTAAGAGGACCTAATTAACTTGGAGTGTTGAGTTTCATAAGTTATCGAAAGAACAACTAAAAATTGGTTTATATACAAGTGTATCATGTGTGGAGGAAACCCCTCTAGCTAATCCATCATCCATTCAAACAACTGTTAAAGTTTTTCCTTCCTAGTGCTACAAACATGTTGAGTATAAGAACACAAGTAAGGGTGTCGAATCCACAGGGACTAATTAGACCTATATAACCACTTGTTTTGCAAGAAACTTACTAGAACCTAGAACTAATCAATTTAAACAGAGTTGATGTTGTATCTTGAAACATACGGACATGAAATGGCTACAAGTAAATGAAACAGCAAGTAATAAACTGAGGTAGAACCGAGGGAGTTGAGGCTAGGGATTGTATCAATAGAGAGAAGGAGCTAGGGATTCGGTTTCACCATAGCTAATTGATTCCATGTTTGTTAATTCAAGTTATGCTCACCCATCTATCTACTTCTTGAGTTTGTTTCACTTTAGTTATGATCATCCATATGATGTGTGGTTTTGATCAAATATTCCTAATCATGGACCTAATTGTGATGTGCAACTTCGGTTATTAATCAAGAATGTGTTAAGCATAAGAAACTTTCATAAAACCAAAGGAAACACTTGGCAGGATGTATGCCAACATTCCCTTCATTCATTCCCATATCTGCCAAGGTTATGCATGATGTGTGCTATAAGATTGGCTAAACAACTTATGGTTAATTCAAATGGTGATCAAGCATCAAAATCAACACACTAAGTCACAATTAAAATCAGAGAATGAAACAAGAAATAGAATGATAAACTGAGCACTTCCGAGTTAACTACATGGCAATCTTGCTAGGCTACATCGAATCCCTATGGAGAGATTAGTTACACTTCATGTTTACAAAGATTTGACATAGAAATATAACATGAGTGTACATAGGATTAAGAAGAAGAACCCCTTGAAGCAAAACCGTGTTGAAGATCCCTTGAGAGTGACCTTCGGTGCAAGCTCCTCCAAGTGTGGTGTGGCTCCTCCAAGTATGGTGTAGATGAATGTGGCACGGTGATGATGAATGGTCTGAGTGAAAATGGTAGAGAATGGACAGAAAATGGTGTGTTTTTGTGTGTGAGAGATGCAATGGGAGTAGTATGGAATGTAGGTTTCGAATGTAGAGTTATGGAATGTGGGAGAGTTTGTGCCGAATTGGAGCTTTTTTTTTTCCCCCTCAGATTTCTTTACACTTAAAGAGAATGAATGGAATAGCTTTTCAGGTTTAGATCCAAGATTGGATCTCAACAAATGTAAAATATGGGATGCAAGTGTGTGTAATGATGGGGAATTCAATTTCTGAAATGGATAGTGCATGGCATGGAGAAAATGAGCAAGCATGTGGTCATTTTGAATGGAGAAGCATGTGGAATGACTGCAAGGGCAGGTTTTAATGAATATAAAACTGACGGCATGGGTGAATTTGTGGTGTAATTGTGGCTGAATGGTGTAACTAAATGGGGGGTGAATGTTCTAGGTGAAAAAGGGGGTAAAAGGGTAACCAAATGCATGGCAAGGTGTGTTAAACCTCCCAATCTGAATCCCATGCATGTGCCATGCATAGAATTCCCCAAACTGGCCGAATTGCACCCTTTGTCAATTCCTGAAATTCTAGCAACCAACTTGTCCTCAATTCTTCACTTGGACTTCAAATTAGCACATCAAACACCTCTCCATGCTTGGAGTAATGCTCGGACACCAAAAGTGGTGTTTTTGCTTCATTTGCCTTCCAATTGCTCCTAACAAACCCATAGCTGCATACTAACACAAAACAATGTAAAATGCAACTAATTTAAATCGAACACATCACCAAGACACCAAATATGTATGCTATAAATGCATATGAAATGTGAACTATCAAATACCCCCAAACCTGGTTTTTGCTAGTCCACGAGCAAACTTAGAATTAAAACACACAACACCCTAACATCTAACAAACACTTAACATCTAACTAAACGATTGCATTGAGCATATGCAACAAGCCTTTGAACCCCTAGGTGTCCCTAGTTGGAGGAGTTGTGTCTCCTGAGGGTTTACATTGATGACACCCTCAAACATCAACAAAATCTGCAAACCACTTGGTTAAACATGCTTTAAACAAACTAATCAAAACCAATGAAAACTTTGTATTACACTCAAACTCAAAAGGCTTGCCATTCCAAAGAATCATATCAAGTGTAATGTATAAAGATAGTGCACCATGTCTTACAACTTCAAGGTCACCATACCCAAATGCTTAAGAATGAATTCGCCTCAACTCTATTCCTCACGGTTCCACTCAAGTTCTCACTCAGATCCTAAGGTTTTTAGTCTCTCCATTAGCATATGTGAATGAAGTTATGTAAAGGAAATCAAAATTCTCACATATGAAACTTGAAATGAAAGCACAATTTCTGAGTAGATCTCATGAAATGAATCAAATGCTAAGAATATAGAATACACACATACTTACCATCACCCATGAATACTTCCTCAATGATCAACTAGGTCTTTCTCAAGATTGTAATGTACGGCTTAGGTTATGGGTTATGAAAGAAGTGATATGAAATACTAGAACTTGGGGCATACCAAAGTGTCTTTGAGATTCATACTTTTCACTTGCATTTATCTTCTTTCATCTTCATTTTTGGCGTCCAAGACCTATGTCTTATGATGAGGAGATTTGGAACTTGTTTTCACTTGATTCTCTTCTTTGTTAACTTCTTTTTTTTTTTTTTTTTAGAATCACACTTCACATAGGCCTTCGGTACACACCACAATCTTGTTTTATCAATCAATTTACCTTTGGAGTTCATCACATTGGTATTCCCCAAGCTATAAGGTACGGCTTGAATTGAGCTAGGATGGGGTAGAGTATGGTGTGTGGGTGATGAAAGAATTAGGCAAAAGTGTTTGGCTGCAAAGGGGTGAATGGAACACACAAAGGGATAGGATTTTAGCCATTTAGTAGTTAAACATGCATAGCCTAACATCATCTCATTGAGTTCATTCATGAATGGTACTAAACACATGGTATCTACAAAGGAGAGTAATTCTTAGCATTCAAACAAAATAGAAGCAATGAGATCATTTAGAGTGAAATTGAAAGAAAAGATAGGAGTAGAAACACTTTAAACCCTCTCAAAGAAACAATTTAGGCTCAAAATAACTCACTAGGGTAGTCTCCACTATTCTTCTTTGTGAATTTGAGTATGGTACCTCTATCATCATATCTTCAAGTTTTACAACTTTATACATGCCAACAAAATACAAACTTTTCATAGTGACCCCAAAGTTTATTTGCAAACATAGCTCTCATATACATTTGTATTAGTAAGCAAAAACACATTTAACCAAAACAACACAAACAAACACTAAAACATGCTTTTCAACACTAAAACAGAAACACTTGTCCAAAACAACATAAAAACAACATTTTCCATCCAAAATACCCCCAAACCTAACTTAAACATTGTCCTCAATGTTTACATTTGAATGTAGTGCAAGTAGGCAAAGAATATGGCATGGAAACAACATAGTCACAACATAAGTAAAGAATACAAACCACACTAGGTTGCCTCCTAGCAAGCGCTTTATTTAATGTCTAGGCAAGACATGGAAGATTGTTCACGGTGTTGTAAACTCAAGGTAATCCACCACTTGATACATTAGCTCATCCTCCACATTGTCCAAGTATGGCTTCAATCTCTGCCCATTGACTTTAAAAGAGGTGCCATTCTTCATGCTCTCAATCTCCACAGCCCCGTGGGGGAATGTTTGCACCACCTTGAATGGTCCAACCCACCTAGACTTCAATTTCCCTGGAAAAAGTCTCAAACGTGAGTCAAACAAAAGTACTTTCATACCTTGGTGAAACTCCTTCCTTAGGATGGCTTTGTCATGATAGAGCTTAGTCCTTTCCTTGTAGATTTTGGCATTCTCATATGCCTCATTTCTAAGCTCTTCCAACTCATTAAGTTGGAGCTTTCTTGCTATGCCCGCATCTTTGTAATCAAAGTTGAACTTTTTGATGGCCCAATATGCACGGTGTTCAAGCTCCATTGGCAAATGACAAGCTTTCCCAAACACAAGTCGATATGGACTCATGCCAATGGGGGTCTTGTATGCTGTCCTATATGCCCATAGTGCATCATTCAACCTCAATGACCAATCCTTCCTTGTAGGGCTCACGGTTTTCATCAAAATGTTCTTGATCTCCCTATTGCTAATCTCCACTTGGCCCGAGGTTTGAGGATGGTACGGGGTAGATACTTTGTGGTTGATGTTGTACTTCTTCATCAAGGATTCAAAAGGTTTGTTGCAGAAATGGGTGCCACCATCACTAATAGTAGCTCTTGGTGTTCCAAACCTACAAAAAATCACATCTTTAAGAAAATTCAAAACAACCTTATGATCATTAGTTCTTGTAGCAATGGCCTCCACCCATTTGGATACATAATCTACGGCCACTAAGATGTACAAGTAACCAAAAGAAGATGGGAATGGTCCCATGAAATCGATTCCCCAAACATCAAAGAGTTCAATCACCAAAATGTTGTTCAAAGGCATCTCATTCCTTCGGCTTATGTTCCCCATTTTCTGGCACCTATCACACTTAGAACAAAAATCAAAAGCATCTTTGAATAAGGTAGGCCAAAAGAAACCAGATTGTAAAACCTTTAGGGATGTCTTTTTGGCACCAAAATGTCCTCCACATGCCAATGTATGGCTAAATGTTAGAATGCTTTGTTGCTCACTTTCTGGGACACATCTCCTAATGATTTGGTCAGGACAATACTTAAACAAGTATGGTTCATCCCAAATGTAATGCTTTACCATGGCAAGGAACTTCTTTCTTTCCTGAAAAGAAATGTCATTTCTAAATACACCACAAGCAAGGTAATTGACAAAATCAGCATACCATGGTTCCTTTTCTTGAACAACAAAGAGTTGTTCATCTGGAAATGATTCATTTAGAGGCAAGGGTGGTCCAACTCCATGGTCTTGATCAAGCCGAGACAAATGGTCAGCCACAACATTGTCACTTCCCTTCTTATCTCGAATTTCCAAATCAAACTCTTGTAGTAAGAGTATCCATCTAATTAGGCGCGGTTTAGCATCCTTCTTTGTCATCAAATACCTAAGGGCTGCATGATCAGAAAACACAATGACTTTAGATCCCACAAGATATGATCTAAACTTCTCTAATGCAAAGACAATAGCAAGCAACTCCTTTTCAGTTGTGGAGTAGTTGAGTTGAGCATCATTGAGAGTACGGCTTGCATAATAGATCACATGTGGGAGTTTGTTAACCCTTTGTCCTAAAACTGCACCAATAGCATAATCAGAGGCATCACACATTAATTCAAAAGGTAGAGACCAATCTGGTGCCATAATGATAGGAGCCGAGGTTAGTTCATGTTTCAAAGTATTGAATGCATCCATACAAGCTTTATCAAAGTGAAACACAACATCTTTAGCTAACAAATTGCATAGAGGCCGAGTTATCATTGAAAAGTTCTTAATGAAACGTCTATAAAAGCCTGCATGCCCTAAGAAACTTCTCACTCCCTTCACGGTTGTAGGAGCTGCCATAGTGTTGATAATGTCAATTTTGGCTTTGTCTACCTCCATTCCTTTGCTAGAGATCACATGGCCTAAAACAATGCCTTGTTTCACCATGAATTGGCATTTCTCCCAATTGAGAACCAAATTTGTTTCTTGGCACCTTTGAAGCACTAAAGAGAGATGGTTAAGACATTCATCAAAAGAAGAACCAAACACTGAAAAATCATCCATGAATACCTCAATGAACCTTTCCACCATGTCAGAAAAGATTGCCAACATACATCTTTGGAATGTGGCCGGGGCATTGCAAAGTCCAAAGGGCATTCTCCTATATGCAAATGTGCCAAATGGACATGTGAATGTTGTTTTCTCTTGATCCTCCGGGGCAATTGCAATTTGATTGTAACCTGAGTAACCATCAAGAAAACAATAGTGTGAATAACCTGCCAATCTCTCAAGCATTTGATCTATGAAAGGCATGGGAAAGTAATCTTTTCTAGTGTTAGAATTCAACTTCCTGTAATCGGTGCAAACTCTCCAACTAGCCGTGGGTTTTATGGTCACAAGCTCTTTGTTTTCATTCCTCATCACCGTGATTCCAACCTTCTTTGGTACCACTTGAATGGCACTCACCCATTTGCTATCAGAAATGGGATATATGATCCCCACATCTAACAATTTCAAGACTTCATCCCTAACAACTTCTTTCATGTGTGGATTGAGCCTTCTTTGTGGCTCACGGGTTGTCTTTGCTCCATCCTCCAAGAGGATCCTATGCATGCACCTAGTAGGGCTTATTCCCTTGATATCTGCAATAGACCAACCAATAGCCGATTTGGACTCTTTTAACACCCTAAGTAGTTTATCTTCTTCATTAGGTGTTAGGTCCGAGGCTATGATAACAGGTAGAGTTTCAAATTCAGCTAGATATGCATATTTTAGATGTGGTGGAAGTGGTTTAAGTTCAAGTTTAGGTGCCTTAACAATGGAAGGGATTAAATGTGACCTTGATGGTTCTAAAGACTCTACAAGAGGTGAAACATTAAAAGGATACGGTGCTAATGCTTCCAAGGCAGCAACCACTTCCATGAGTGCATCTTCATCATCAAACTCATCTTGAGATTGAGTTAAAACAGTTTGTAATGGTTCATTGGATTGTGCCTGCAAGAACTTAGAGAAAACAAGTGAATCAAGCACATCAATGGCATAGCAATCAAGAGATGAAGAAGGATGAGCAAGAGACTCAAACACTTTGAATTGGACGGTCTCTCCTAGCACTGTCATAGTGAGGATTCCATTTTGCACATCAATGATGGTCTTGGCCGTGGCCATGAATGGTCTTCCAAGCAAAATAGGCAACTCTCTATCATGTATAGGTGCTTCTTCCATGTCCAATACTACAAAATCCACAGGCAAGATTAGTTTATCAATTTGAACTAGAATGTCCTCTACTATACCTCTTGGATACTTCACGGATCTGTCCGCAAGTTGTAGGGAAATGGTTGTGGCCTTCAATTCCCCCAAACCTAGTTGAAGGTACACGGAGTATGGCATTAAGTTGATGCTAGCACCCAAGTCAAGCATGGCCTTTTCTACTTTCTTGTCTCCTATGGTTATGTTGATTGAAAAACTTCCCGGATCTTTGAGCTTTGGTGGAAGTTTTCTTTGCAACACCGCACTTACATTCTCCGACACCACTACCTTCTCATGTGGTCCATACTTCCTTTTGTAGTTGTTTAACTCCTTGAAGAATTTCCCATAAGCCGGCATGTTCCTAATGACATCAAGCAAAGGTAAGTTCACATTCACCTTACTTAGAATATCAAAAATCTCTTTAAATGACTTATCCTGCTTGCCCTTGGCAAGTCTTCCAGGGAATGGTATTGGTGGAGTGTAAGGCTTCTCGGCCTTGTGAAGGTTTGGTGCTTCATTTGAGGAAGAAGCATGGCTTGGTTCCTCATTTGGTTTCTCATTTGGTTTCTCATTTGCACCTACATTCACATGATCAAGTTCATTAGTAACTTCATTTCCAACTCTATTATCAATAACCTTACCATTTCTTAGTGTAGTTATTGCTTTGGCTTGCTCTTGGTTCCTTTGGAGTATCACGGGTTGGCTTGGAAACTTGTCAACCTCTCTTTGGTTCAAGGCATCTGCAATTTGTCCCAATTGTGTCTCCATTTTGGTTAGGGCAGCCGAATGTTGTTGGAAAGTGCTATTTGTGGCTTGTTGGAATTGCAATGTGTTTTGAGCTAACAACTTAACCGTATCCTCAAGTGTAGGGGCAGGTCTTGGTTGGAAGTTTTGGACTTGATTTTGGTTGGCATTGGGAGGTCTTGGTTGGAAATTTTGGTAGTTGTTGTTGTTCTTCCATGAAAAGTTGGGATGATCTCTCCAACCCGGATTATATGTGTTTGAAAATGCATCATTCCTTGGCCTTTGATTGTAAGAATTCATGAGGTTCACTTGTTCTTGAACAAACTCGGGATAAGCCTCCCTAGATGGACATTGATGAGTAGGGTGGCTTGGTATGTTGCAAATGGCACACACCTCACTTGGTGTTGGCACCAAGTTGAGCACGGATTCAAGCTTTCTTTCTAGGTTAGCTACCTGCAAAGAAAGATCATGGTTAGAACTTGTTTCATACACTCCAAGTTTCTTACCCCTTACATCTTTGTGTTGAGCATTAGATCCCAACATCTCATAAATGTTGTAAGACTCTTGAGCATTCTTTTTCTTCAAAGCACCACCTGCGGCATTATCAACGGTTGATTGACATGTTTGGGTTAGTCCATCATAAAAAATTTGCATTTGTAAGTGAAGAGGTAACCCATGGTGTGGACATTGCAACAAATGCCCTTTAAAACGCTCCCAACACTCATTGAAAGGCTCTCCATCATCTTGTTTGAAATTGAAGATTTGTCCCCTTAATGTGGCTGTCTTTTGAGTGGAGAAAAACTTCTCCAAGAACTTCTTAGCCACGGCATCCCATGTGGTGAGTGAACCCGGAGCTAAGGTCATTAACCAACTCTTGGCCTTGTCTTTCAAAGTGTAAGGAAACACTCTCATCCTCAAGTTTGCTTCACTTACTCCCTGCAAAGGTAAACCACTCACAACATTGTAAAACTCTTTAACATGAGCTAAAGGATCTTCATTAGGTATGCCATAAAATGAAGGAAGCATATGAAAATGTGAAGACTTAAGATCATAGTTTCTAGCTTCGGTGGAGAGCAAGATGCATGAAGGAGAATTTGGTATGATTGGTTGTGCAAAATCCTCCAAGGCTCTAAGTTCATCTTGGTTGGCAGCCATCTCTTCTCCTCTTTCCTTATGAATGTGCTCAGAAGCTTCACTTGTGGAACTAGATGAACTTGCTTCTTCTTCTCCTCGGACAAAGGATGATGAACTTGTTGGCACAAAGTTGTCCAAAGTGTTGCCTTTCAAACGTTCAATTCTTTGGCCCAACTCAACAAGTCTATGTGACATATACTACCTAAAACAAAACAAAACAAACAAGATTAAACAGAAAACAAAACTAAACTCTACTTAGAATGAAAATAACAAAGTTTAAATAGCAAAACAAGCAATTACAAGGGACTGAAATCAGTCCCCGGCAACGGCGCCATTTTTGTTAAAGTTTTTCCTTCCTAGTGCTACAAACATGTTGAGTATAAGAACACAAGTAAGGGTGTCGAATCCACAGGGACTAATTAGACCTATATAACCACTTGTTTTGCAAGAAACTTACTAGAACCTAGAACTAATCAATTTAAACAGAGTTGATGTTGTATCTTGAAACATACGGACATGAAATGGCTACAAGTAAATGAAACAGCAAGTAATAAACTGAGGTAGAACCGAGGGAGTTGAGGCTAGGGATTGTATCAATAGAGAGAAGGAGCTAGGGATTCGGTTTCACCATAGCTAATTGATTCCATGTTTGTTAATTCAAGTTATGCTCACCCATCTATCTACTTCTTGAGTTTGTTTCACTTTAGTTATGATCATCCATATGATGTGTGGTTTTGATCAAATATTCCTAATCATGGACCTAATTGTGATGTGCAACTTCGGTTATTAATCAAGAATGTGTTAAGCATAAGAAACTTTCATAAAACCAAAGGAAACACTTGGCAGGATGTATGCCAACATTCCCTTCATTCATTCCCATATCTGCCAAGGTTATGCATGATGTGTGCTATAAGATTGGCTAAACAACTTATGGTTAATTCAAATGGTGATCAAGCATCAAAATCAACACACTAAGTCACAATTAAAATCAGAGAATGAAACAAGAAATAGAATGATAAACTGAGCACTTCCGAGTTAACTACATGGCAATCTTGCTAGGCTACATCGAATCCCTATGGAGAGATTAGTTACACTTCATGTTTACAAAGATTTGACATAGAAATATAACATGAGTGTACATAGGATTAAGAAGAAGAACCCCTTGAAGCAAAACCGTGTTGAAGATCCCTTGAGAGTGACCTTCGGTGCAAGCTCCTCCAAGTGTGGTGTGGCTCCTCCAAGTATGGTGTAGATGAATGTGGCACGGTGATGATGAATGGTCTGAGTGAAAATGGTAGAGAATGGACAGAAAATGGTGTGTTTTTGTGTGTGAGAGATGCAATGGGAGTAGTATGGAATGTAGGTTTCGAATGTAGAGTTATGGAATGTGGGAGAGTTTGTGCCGAATTGGAGCTTTTTTTTTTCCCCCTCAGATTTCTTTACACTTAAAGAGAATGAATGGAATAGCTTTTCAGGTTTAGATCCAAGATTGGATCTCAACAAATGTAAAATATGGGATGCAAGTGTGTGTAATGATGGGGAATTCAATTTCTGAAATGGATAGTGCATGGCATGGAGAAAATGAGCAAGCATGTGGTCATTTTGAATGGAGAAGCATGTGGAATGACTGCAAGGGCAGGTTTTAATGAATATAAAACTGACGGCATGGGTGAATTTGTGGTGTAATTGTGGCTGAATGGTGTAACTAAATGGGGGGTGAATGTTCTAGGTGAAAAAGGGGGTAAAAGGGTAACCAAATGCATGGCAAGGTGTGTTAAACCTCCCAATCTGAATCCCATGCATGTGCCATGCATAGAATTCCCCAAACTGGCCGAATTGCACCCTTTGTCAATTCCTGAAATTCTAGCAACCAACTTGTCCTCAATTCTTCACTTGGACTTCAAATTAGCACATCAAACACCTCTCCATGCTTGGAGTAATGCTCGGACACCAAAAGTGGTGTTTTTGCTTCATTTGCCTTCCAATTGCTCCTAACAAACCCATAGCTGCATACTAACACAAAACAATGTAAAATGCAACTAATTTAAATCGAACACATCACCAAGACACCAAATATGTATGCTATAAATGCATATGAAATGTGAACTATCAACAACCATATTTTGTGCTTAAATCTATCTAGTTTTCAATTTGTTTATTTTCAAGTTATTCTCATCAAGATCAAATCCCCCTTTTTCAATTTTTGTCTTTTGACTTGAATTTACCTTATTTGATTTCTTTTGAGTTCTTTGAGTAATTTAGTTTAGAGTTGGTTAATTTTCATAGCTTGAATCTTTTAAATTCATTCGTGATTTTGTTTTAGTTTCTTTATTAATTTTATTTTAAGTTATTCTAGTTTATTTGGAATCATTTGAATCTAGTTAAATGTTCTGATTTTAGATTTGTGTTTTTAAAAGATTTATTTAGTGCTTCTAAATTCATTTTATATAGATTAGCAATCCCTCCTAATCCCCGGTTTAAGAACGATCCCTACTTGCATATATACTACAATTGTCAACAAGAGGGTTTAATTTGTGTGTTAGTTTATTTTCGCATCACGTGGTGATCCTTTTTCCAATACTTACAATCCCGGTTGGCATGATCATCCAAATTTCAAATGGCGAGAACCCCAACAAGGCCAACAACAAAGCGGATTTAGGCAGCAACAACCGGGCTTTTATACAACGCCATTCATCCCCAATCAAACCCAATTGCAACCTGCCCAAAGCAGTTCAGGTAATTCAAGTGATAATGATAAGATTTTTCAATTACTTACTACTTTGACACAGGAAGTCCAAACTCAAAACAAAGAGAGGCAAATCCTAGACAAAAGGGTGAATAACTTGGAAAAGCAAATGGGGCAAATTGCGGAATTCATGGGGCAGATTAGAGAACAAGGCAAGTTGCCAAGTTCAACCGTTGTTAATCCTAAAGGAGGCTTCGAAACCGCTAAGGCAATCATGTTGCGAAGTGGTAAACAAGTCGGAAGTAACCCCGACCCATCCAAATCAAGTCAAGACAAGGATGAAAAGCTGCTACAAGACGAAGCACAAGAACCAAAACTCACGGCCAATGATGTTCCACCCTTGCCGCACCCATCCAATGCTTCTCAACCATCCCAAACCACCAAGGTAAGTCCAAATTCGAATTTATCTAGTTCCATTCCATTGAATGTGCCCTTTCCTAGCAGGTTCATGCAATCAAGGAAGGAGGAAGAGGACAGTGACATTCTAGAGACCTTTAAGAAAGTCCAAGTCAATATCCCGCTCATTGCTGCAATAAAGCAAATTCCAAAGTATGCGAAATTTCTGAAGAAGCTTTGTACATCAAGGAAGCGAATTCGAGAAAAAGAAGTGGTCCAGGTAAGTGAGAATGTTTCAGCTGTTTTACAAAGGAAATTACCCCCTAAATGCAAAGATCCGGGTAGCTTTACGATTCCTTGTGTTATTGGCAATACAAGATTTGAACATGCCATGTTAGACTTAGGTGCATCCATCAATGTCATGCCATATTCTGTTTATGCATCTATGAATCTAGGAAATCTTAAAAATGATGGCGTTATCATTCAATTAGCTGATCGTTCTAATGCCTATCCAAAAGGAGTTGTGGAAGATGTTTTGGTGCAGGTGGATCATCTAGTATTCCCGGCTGATTTCTACGTACTTGAGATGGAGGACTCGGACCACTCTCCACCAATGCCACTCTTACTTGGACGACCATTCATGAAAACAGCCCAAACCAAGATTGATGTGGCTAAGGGAGCGTTAACAATGGAGTTTGGTGGTGATATGGTTAAATTCAAAGTTCCTGAATCTGTTAAGAATCCTAAGGATGTTCGTTCTTGTTTTTCCATAGATGCGATTAAAGATTCGGGGCAGGAACATTCATCCACACCAATCAAGAAGGATGTACCCAAAATCACCATCGAATAGGGGATTGGAGTGGAGCATAGGACGCACGCCAAAACTCCCCAAATATCAAAACTGGCCGAGAGCACTACCCTCACCGCTCCTTTTGAGTCTTCATCGAAATGCATTGGTAAGCCTCCTCCGCTAATTCCAATTCCTATTTCGACTAATCGGTTATTACCTTTTGTGGTGCAGGTACCAAATCGAACCCGTGATAGTGGGAGAGCTCACATTGACTTTGGGAAGCTCAATGCCACAATCTGGGAGCATCATTATCCACTGCCATACATAGACCCAATCCATGAGTATTTCGAGGAGCATGTCATGGAGGAAATACCCTTCCATGCCGTGGACCCTAGGGAGTTTAAATGGAGGTTTCGTCCGGCTGTACGACGTTAAAGCAAGCGCTACTTGGGAGGCAACCCATGCATTCAACAAAGGAAGATCGAGACAGCACTCCAATTCCAGATTTGCGTTCCTAAACCCTTCTCTTTGTGCTATTTTGTTTCTGCCATGTTAGGTTGTTTAGATGTTGTTTCGTTTGTTTGTTTGTTATTTGTGTGAGTGATAGGAGCATATTTATGCGCCTTAGTTTAGCTTGTTCTTGTGCATTTATATTGTTTTCCTTAGCTAAAGTAGTCTTTTGAGCTAGTTTTATGTATTTTCAGGTTTTAAGGGCAAAGTATGCAAAAGGAGGCATTTTGGAGCCTTTTGGAGCAAATTAGAGCTTGGAATGGATATCGTATGCTTGGAGCCATGAGGATGGACGAAATTGAAGACTTGAAGATGATGAGTCCTACTTGAGCAAGGTTTCCTAGTTGGAGTAGGAAAATCCCAAATGAAGATGGAATCCTAGCTAAATTGGGTTTCCTAGTTGAATTAGGAATCCTAGTGGAAATTGGTTTCCTAGTTGAATTGGGAAACCTAGAAGAATGAAGTTTCCTACTCAAACAAGGTTTCCTACTTGAAGTAGGAAAGTTAAACCCCAAATGGCCTCAAGTTGCAGCAACAATGAAGTTTTCCTAGTTCTAGAAGGAAAAAGAATTCCAAAATGAAGAAGGATTAGTTTTCCTAATCCTAGTGCACAAAGGCTCCCTAAACATTGTTGGAAACAATTAGAAGATTCTAGAGCTTTCCCTTGCTTTGGCTGTAAGTTCACCTAGTTTCTAAGGGATTAGGCTTTCTAGAAGGCCTATCCTAATCCCTACAAAGGTGCCGCACCCTTCCCTTCTAGAAGTCCCATTCTCCCTTGCCTTGCAAGGCTTTCTAGAAGCCTTATCATCCTATCCCTAGCTGCCGCACCCTAGGTCCTAATTCCCCTTGGATTTCAGATTTAATTAGCCCAATCCCTTGTGAATTTGGGTTAATTGGGCCATAAACCCCTCTCCTTATTGGATTTACAATTTCTGCTACACTTAGGAGGCCTAATCCATCAATTAAATTAAATCCAAGCCCTAATCTGATTTATCTAGGGTTAGGGTGCCTATATATACATGTGCTTATGTGTGCCGCACCTATCATTCATTCCTCCATTCAGAAATTAAACAAAGTGCCGCACAATTCCCCTCTCCCATCCATTGATCCGCACCATTCACAACCACCAAACCTTTGCCGCAAGCTTCCATACACACTACCCATCACCACCGTGCCTACCACCACTCCACCATCACCACCGTACCCTGTCCACCACCAACCTACCTTGTGCGCCACCTTTGGAGGCTAGGAGAAGAGTGCACCGTGCAGTCCAAGGGGGAGAAGAAGGCTTATGCAAGAATCTGCCACCATTGGAGTGTTTGGAGTTCTTTCTTTCCTTGTTTCTGTTTTCATGTTTAATTTAATTTGTTGTTCAAATATGTTAAACATGTGGAACTAATTTCTTTATAGTTAGAGGCGAATTTGAAGCCATGGACATATGTTGGTTATGATTTGATTTACTCCAGATTATGAATTCATGAACTTTGGATGTGGTTTACTTTTCTGTTTTGATTAAGAACTTGTTTATGTATGTGGGTTGAGGGTCGACACTTAATTTGCATGCTTAAACTTGATGCTAGGATATAAGGGAATTTCACCTAATCGTTATTAACTTATATTCATGAGTAGTAAAGATCGCTAGTCACGATTATGTTTAGTAAACCCTAGGTTGGATTAACATGCGTATTCCATAGTTATGAATGCCTAGTCGTTGTTTATGATTTCCATTGAATTTAATGATTCTTGTTGAATGTCTCTATCATGCGTATTCCATAGTTAGGGACTTTGATGAGGAATAATTTGGTTGCAATGCGTATTCCATTCAATTCAATGAAATTAGGGAAATCTGAGAATTAATTAGTTCAATACAATTAATTTGGGGCATCGTCATTCATAAGTTCATTGAAATCATAACTGGGAATCAAGTTGTATACATATGTTCATGTGTGGATAAGGAACCCTCTAACTAGTTTCTCAATCCATTCAATTCACCAAAATCTGTTTAGAATCTGTTTTGTTTCTAAGTTTCTGTTTTAATTCCAAATTCGTCAAAACCAATCCCCCATTTATTTTAAAGTGTTAGATTAGCTAGAAATACATTTAGATTGTGTTTCTAGGAGTTTTGAGTCAAGTTAGAACCAATTTTCGTCAAAAATTGTGTTTGTGCTCAAAACTGCCCAGAAAGTGATTTTGAGGCAGTTTTGAGTGTTTCTGGGCTGTTTTGAGTCTTTTGCTTTGTTTTAGTGTTTTAAACTCTCGTTTTGCATTCTTTGAGTCTAGTTTAGTGTCTTATATTGTGTTCTTACGTTTTTGAGTCAGTTTCACATTGATTAGCATCCCTAGTTAATCCCCGGTCTAGAACGATCCCTATTTGCTCATATACTACAATTGTCATCCATAGGGTTTAATTTGAGTGTCAATCTAATTTTCACATCAAATTTTGGCGCCGTTGCCGGGGATTAGCAAACTTGCTAATCCCTTGTGTTTCTGCCGTGTGTTTTAGTTAATTTATCTTGTGTTCTTATTTTGTTTTGTTTTCTTGGTTTAGGTACTAGTGCATGACGCGGAGTTCTCAAACTGTGCATGCACATATCTTGGAATTTAACGACGATTTTGAACGTGATTTGAGAAGAAAGAGGAGGCATCCCGAACCTAGTGAACCTAGTTCAAGTTCAGAAGCCGAATCTGAGTTTGAGGAAGAAGAAGAGGAAGTTATGGAAAGGGACAATCTGACCATCAAAGAACTATCGGCCTCGGGGTTGGTCAATGCCGCACCATTATGCATTCAATACCCCCCGGCTGCCCTAGGTAAGACCGCTGAGTTCGAATTGAAGTCGAACTTGTTGCATCATATTCCGAAATTCCATGGGCTTTCCATGGAGGATCCCAACAAGCATCTCAAGGAGTTCGAGGTGGTTTGTTCGAGCATGACACCTCTAAATGTCGATGGGAACATTCTGATGATGAAGTCTTTTCCATTCTCACTTTTGGAAAAGGCTAAGGATTGGCTCTTCGAGTTAGCACCCGGAACGGTTACATCTTGGGATAGCATGAAAAGAGCTTTCTTGGAGAAATTTTTCCCAACTTCAAGAGTCATTCTCTTGAGGAAACGGATTAGTGGTATCCAACAAAATCAAGGTGAGTCCTTTCCTTCTTATTATGAACGCTTTAAATCACTTGTTGCTTCATGTCCACAGCATCAAATGAAGGAGGAGCTGCTCATTCAATACTTCTACGAAGGACTCCTTCCCATGGAACGTCAAATGCTTGATGCATCGGCGGGAGGTGCGTTGGTGGATAAGACTCCGGGGGCTGCAAAAGTTCTAATTGCCAACCGAGCGCATAATGCACAACAATACGAAGGAGTTGGACAAAGGGACTCCCCACGGCCACAAGTGAATGAGGTAAGTTCTTCATCCGACATTCAATCCCAATTAGCTAACCTCACTTCTATTGTTTCTCAGTTGGCCGAGGGAATGAAGATTCATGGACCAAGTGTTTGTGGCGTGTGCTCCATGCAAGGACATGCCAACGATCAATGCCCTCAATTGCTTGAGAGTGGGGGATGGGAATCTGCCAATGCCGTGGGTTTTGGGAGCCAAAACCAACCACGCCATGATCCATACTCAAACACCTACAATCCGGGGTGGAGAGACCATCCAAATTTCAAATGGCGGGATCCTCAACAACCCCAACAACAAGGAGGATTTAGGCAGCAACCACCGGGCTTCTATACAAAGCCATTCGTTCCAAATCAAAACCAAGTGCAATCCGCCCCAACGAGTTCAGGTATGTCTTTGGATAGTGATCAAGTTGTTAAGTTACTTACTACTTTGACGCAGGAAGTACAAACTCAAAATAAAGAGAGACATATCCAAGACAAACGAGTGGACAATTTGGAGAAGCAAATGGGCCAAATTGCCGAGTTTATGGGGCAGATTAGGGAACAAGGTAAATTGCCTAGTGGAACCGTGATGAATCCTAAGGGCGGATTTGAAACCGCCAAGGCAATCTTGTTACGAAGCGGTAAGCAGGTTGGAAACAATTCAAAGCCATCCAAATCAAATCAAGAAGAGGAGGACAAGTTGCTGCAAGAGGAAGTACAGGGACCAAATCTCACGGCCAAGGATGAACAATCCTTGCCGCCACCATCTAACCCTCCTAAGCCGTCCCCAAACACCAAGGTAAGTCCCAATTCGACTTTTTCTAGTTCTATTCCACTAAATGTGCCCTTTCCTGGCAGGTTTAGGCAATCAAAGAAGGAAGAAGCCGAGAAGGACATTCTAGAGACCTTCCGGAAAGTTCAAGTCAATATCCCGCTCCTTGATGCAATTAAGCAAGTTCCAAGGTATGCTAAGTTTTTAAAAGAACTTTGTACAACAAGGAGAAGGATTTCGAACAAAGAAGTGGTTCAGGTAAGTGAGAATGTGTCTGCTGTGTTACAAAGGAAATTACCCCCTAAATGCAAAGATCCGGGTAGTTTTACAATTCCATGCGTTATTGGTAATACTAAGTTTGAACAATGCATGTTAGACTTAGGGGCTTCAATTAATGTTATGCCATACTCTGTTTATGCATCTATGAACTTAGGTGAGCTTAAAAATGATGGTGTGATTATTCAGTTAGCCGATCGTTCTAACGCATATCCAAAGGGTGTTTTGGAAGATGTTTTGGTGCAGGTTGGTAATTTGATATTCCCAGCGGATTTCTACGTACTTGACATGGAGGATGCACCCCATTCTACCCCATTGCCGATTTTATTAGGGAGACCCTTCATGAAAACAGCCCGCACCAAGATAGATGTGTTTAAAGGAACTTTAACGATGGAATTTGATGGGGAAGTCATTGATTTCAATCTTTCTGAAAGTATTAAATTTCCTAAGGATGATCATTCTTGTTTTTCTATTGATATAATTGATGATTTGGCGCAGGATTTCCTTGATTCCTTGGAGAGGGATACACTTGAAACAACCATTGCACAAGGACTTGGGCAAAAATCTGGTTTTGCCGTGCCTAGAAGTGAAGAGGAGGCCGAGATAGTGGCTGCCCTTGAGTCATTACCTCAACACCATGGTAAGCCTTCTAACCTAAGTGCAATTCCCATTTCCACTAATAAGTTGTTACCCTCAGTGATTCAGGCACCCGTACTTGAACTTAAACCGTTGCCCGATCATTTAAAGTACGTCTTTTTGGGAGACAACGAGACGTTGCCCGTCATTGTCTCCTCCTCACTCACGGCATTAGAGGAGGAGAAGTTGATCCGTGTGTTGCAAGAGCACAAAACGGCCATTGGGTGGACTTTGGCCGACATTAGGGGAATTAGCCCTACGACGTGCATGCATCGCATACTTCTAGAGGAGGGGGCTAAACCAACTCGAGAGGCTCAGCGCCGTCTCAACCCTCCAATGATGGAAGTTGTGAAGAAAGAGATCATCAAACTTCTTGATTGTGGAGTGATTTATCCGATCTCTGATAGCCGTTGGGTGTCACCGGTGCAATGTGTCCCAAAGAAATCCGGAGTGACAGTGGTGAAGAATGCCGAGAATGAGCTTGTGCCAACCCGTATCCAAACAGGTTGGCGTGTGTGCATCGATTATAGGAAGCTCAACGCCACCACAAGGAAGGACCACTTCCCTTTGCCGTTCATCGATCAAATGCTTGAAAGGTTAGCCGGTCATTCTTTCTATTGTTTCCTTGATGGTTATTCTGGATATAATCAGATTGTCATAGCTCCGGATGACCAAGAAAAGACTACTTTCACGTGCCCCTTTGGTACCTTTGCTTATCGTCGCATGCCTTTTGGGTTATGCAACGCTCCGGCTACATTTCAAAGGTGTATGGTAAGTATCTTTTCAGATTTTGTGGAAAAGATAATTGAGGTATTTATGGATGATTTCAGTGTATTTGGTGATTCATTCGATGGTTGTTTGGAAAATCTCACGATAATCTTGAAACGATGTGTAGAAACTAACCTTGTGCTTAATTGGGAAAAATGTCATTTTATGGTTAGACAAGGCATAGTTTTAGGGCATATTGTTTCAGAAAGAGGAATAGAAGTGGATAAATCGAAAATAGATCTTGTACGCTACTTACCCTCTCCTACTTCGGTTCGAGAGATTCGTTCGTTTCTTGGTCATGCAGGATTTTATAGGCGGTTTATCAAGGACTTCTCCAAGATCTCAAATCCTCTTTGCCGTCTCCTCCAAAAAGATGTGGCGTTTGACTTTAACGAGGATTGTGAGAAGGCGTTCAAACACCTCAAGGAAATGCTAACTTCGGCCCCTATCATAATGCCACCGGATTGGAGCCTTCCTTTTGAACTTATGTGTGATGCATCCGATTATGCATTAGGAGCTGTTTTGGGGCAAAGGAAGGACAAAAGGCCGCATGTTATCTATTATGCATCCCGGACTTTGAACGATGCACAATTGAACTATTCTACCACTGAAAAAGAACTTCTTGCTGTTGTATTTGCTTTAGATAAATTTCGTTCTTATTTGCTTGGTACTAAAGTGATTATTTATACTGACCATGCAGCGTTGAAGTACTTGTTCACCAAGAAGGAGGCCAAACCACGACTCATTCGGTGGATGCTTCTTCTCCAAGAGTTCGATATCGAAATCCGGGATAAGAAAGGAAGTGAGAACGTGGTGGCTGACCACTTGAGCCGCATGGTGAATGAAGAGGATGCCGTGCCTATCATAGAGACATTCCCAGATGAGCAATTGATGTCCATCGAGGTAAGTGAGCCATGGTATGCTGATTTGGTGAATTATTTGGTGTCTAAACATGTTCCTAGTGAATTACTTAAACACCAATGTGATAAATTGAAGAAAGAGGCACGGTTTTATGTGTGGGATGACCCGTATTTATGGAAATATTGCCCTGATCAAGTTATACGTAGGTGTGTGCACGATTCTGAGTTTCATGCTATTTTAACGTTTTGTCACACTTATGCTTGTGGGGGACACTTTGGCACACAGAGAACTGCACTTAAGGTGTTAGAATGTGGTTTCTATTGGCCTACCATCTTTAGGGATGCTAGAACATTTTGCATGTCTTGTGATAGATGCCAAAGAACGGGCAATATTGGTCCTAAGCAACAAATGCCGCAAACCCCAATATTTAGTGTTGAAATCTTTGATGTGTGGGGTATTGATTTTATGGGTCCCTTTCCTTCGTCACATGGTTTTCTTTACATATTGCTTGCTGTAGATTATGTGTCGAAATGGGTGGAAGCAAAAGCCACCCGAACTAATGATTCTCGAGTGGTTGCAGATTTTGTGAAAACTAACATTTTTGCAAGGTTTGGAATGCCAAGAGTGCTAATCAGTGATGGAGGGTCCCATTTTTGTAATCGTACCATCGAGGCGTTGCTCAAGAAGTACAATGTCACACATAAGGTGGCCACACCTTATCATCCTCAAACGAGTGGGCAAGCCGAGGTTTCAAATAGGGAAATCAAGCAGATTCTAGAGAAGACCGTTGGGCCTACAAGGAAGGATTGGAGTTTGCGCTTGAACGATGCATTGTGGGCGTATCGCACTGCCTACAAAACCCCAATTGGGATGTCACCTTTTCGGCTCATCTATGGGAAGCCATGCCATCTTCCCGTCGAGTTAGAGCATCGTGCACATTGGGCCGTCAAAACATTCAATATGGATCATGATGCCGCAGGTTTACATAGGAAGCTTCAATTGTGTGAGCTTGATGAAATCCGGAATGAAGCTTATGAGAATGCCCGGATATACAAGGAGAAAACGAAGGCGTTCCATGACAAGATGATTCGTGCCAAGACATTCTCTATTGGGCAGAAAGTGTTGTTGTTCAATTCTCGCCTTCGGTTGTTCCCGGGTAAGTTGCGTTCCAAATGGGTTGGTCCTTTTATTGTCACTAATGTTTTCCCTCATGGTGCAGTACAAATAAAAAGTTCAAGGACGCAGCAAGAGTTCAAAGTAAATGGGCATCGATTGAAGCCCTATTACGACGCGTTTGAGGAGCATGTCGTGGAGGAGGTACCCCTCCATGCCGTAGGCCCTAATCAAGCTTAAACGGAGGTACCGTCCGGCTGGAAGACGTTAAAGCAAGCGCTTCTTGGGAGGCAACCCATGTGTTGAAACAAGCGAAGAAGGCACTTTTACTCCGAACCCAGATTTGCGTTCCTAACCCTTCTCTTTATTGCTTATACTTTGCCATTTGTGTTATGTTTGCTAGTTGTGTTATTTGGTTGTTTTTGTGTTAATCTATGTTTGAAACATTGAGGACAATGTTTGATTTAAGTGTGGGGGGGTAACCAAAGTGTTTTGATGCAAATTCGTAGGGTTTATCACTCATAACTTCTAAATGTTGTTCCTTGCTGTTTTTAAGTGTTTTTAAGCGTTTTTAAGCTGTTTTAGTGTGTTTTGATTCAAAAATCCGAAAATCCAATAAAAATTTGAAAAATTGTTCTAAAAACCTAAAAAGAGTTGTTTTTGTGTGTTTGATTGTGTCTTAGGGTACCTTCCAACACAATGATGAGGATTCGGTTTGTAATTGCATGACTGTTAAAGAGAGTTGTAAACATGGATGCAAGTTTGATTTACTCTTTGGTTTATGCTTGGTTGTGGTTATAACTTATGAATTCACATGTAATCATAAAGGAAAAATCAGTTTTTGTAACATGCTTGAAGGAAGGAACTCAAACTAACGCTACAACCTTGAGAGACTTGAGCCTAAACGTTTATTTGGAGAGTTAATAATCTGTGCATTTTTGTTTTCTAAAGTCGTTGCATGATCTCATCATTCTTTGCTCGGTTACTACTTAGAAAGCGTTTCATCATGTAGTTCCAAACACTAGAACTCATACTTAATTCATTCAAAGCATGTTATTGATGAGCATAACACATATTCAAGATAAAAGTTGTGTAGTAACCACCATAGCCAAATGGCCATATCTCCCTATGTCATTGTGTTTTGTAGGTTTTAACCCCGTTGAGCCTTGTTTAGCCAATGTTCTTTGTTAACCCACATTATCCTCACCTAGCCTAGATTAGGACCATCCATGCCGTTGTTCTTGAAGCATAGTAAAGCATGACTAAAGTTGAATTCCTTTTGGGCATTGTGGGCAGAAAACAAGTGTGGGGGAAGTGAGTTTTATGTGAGTGTGCCAAAGTCTTGAATAAGGCACGAAATAGAAAAGTAGAAAAGAAACAAAAGAAAAAAAAAAAGAAAAGTTGTGAAAAGGATGGAAAAGAAGTTGCAAAGATATGAAAAAAAGTTCTTAAGTGTTGGTTGTTGAAGGAAGGGTCCAAAACATTGAAATTCGGCCCTAAGTGTTGCTCGAATCTTCCCTTTGTCTTTAAAAGTTGATTTTTGGATGCTAATTGGAATTCTAAGTCTATTTCATTACTTTGCTTGCTATTGCTTAAAGAACGTTTGTTTTCCCTATCCTTTCATTGTTAGCCAACTCCCCAAGCCCCGTTACAACCCTTGACTTTAATCTTGAGTGTTGTGTGTTTCAATTTGTGGAGTTTGAATTGGGTATGAGCATATAGGTGTCACCGGTTCTCGCATCTAAGTAGTAGCATTCCATTCATGAGATCATATCTAAACATGTTATTTACTCCAGAAAAGGCTTTTCTTGTTATACATATATGTGAGCATTCGTTTTCATATTTACATCAATCTGCTCACATGTAACTAGTGTAGGGTGTGTAGTTAGAAAATCTGAGTGAAGATTGAGTGCATATCTAGTAAGGAATTGAGGGAATTCTCTAAGGCATGTTACTACACTCAAAACATCGTTTTAATTGGTTAATTGTGAACTAGTAAGTAGTGACTATAATTAAGTATGTGCTTAAGCGTAAAGATGGCCAAAATCTGTGGGAATGATGATTTTTAACATGTCATGTGAATTGGAAATCCCTGAGGCGATTGTTGGAAGGTTTAGGTTGTGTTCAGTTGTGTGTTTTGTGTTGTTTACTTTGTTTCGTTTTGTTTTGCTCGAGGACTAGCAAAAGCTAAGTGTGGGGGAATTTGATAGGAGCATATTTATGCGCCTTAGTTTAGCTTGTTCTTGTGCATTTATATTGTTTTCCTTAGCTAAAGTAGTCTTTTGAGCTAGTTTTATGTATTTTCAGGTTTTAAGGGCAAAGTATGCAAAAGGAGGCATTTTGGAGCCTTTTGGAGCAAATTAGAGCTTGGAATGGATATCGTATGCTTGGAGCCATGAGGATGGACGAAATTGAAGACTTGAAGATGATGAGTCCTACTTGAGCAAGGTTTCCTAGTTGGAGTAGGAAAATCCCAAATGAAGATGGAATCCTAGCTAAATTGGGTTTCCTAGTTGAATTAGGAATCCTAGTGGAAATTGGTTTCCTAGTTGAATTGGGAAACCTAGAAGAATGAAGTTTCCTACTCAAACAAGGTTTCCTACTTGAAGTAGGAAAGTTAAACCCCAAATGGCCTCAAGTTGCAGCAACAATGAAGTTTTCCTAGTTCTAGAAGGAAAAAAGAATTCCAAAATGAAGAAGGATTAGTTTTCCTAATCCTAGTGCACAAAGGCTCCCTAAACATTGTTGGAAACAATTAGAAGATTCTAGAGCTTTCCCTTGCTTTGGCTGTAAGTTCACCTAGTTTCTAAGGGATTAGGCTTTCTAGAAGGCCTATCCTAATCCCTACAAAGGTGCCGCACCCTTCCCTTCTAGAAGTCCCATTCTCCCTTGCCTTGCAAGGCTTTCTAGAAGCCTTATCATCCTATCCCTAGCTGCCGCACCCTAGGTCCTAATTCCCCTTGGATTTCAGATTTAATTAGCCCAATCCCTTGTGAATTTGGGTTAATTGGGCCATAAACCCCTCTCCTTATTGGATTTACAATTTCTGCTACACTTAGGAGGCCTAATCCATCAATTAAATTAAATCCAAGCCCTAATCTGATTTATCTAGGGTTAGGGTGCCTATATATACATGTGCTTATGTGTGCCGCACCTATCATTCATTCCTCCATTCAGAAATTAAACAAAGTGCCGCACAATTCCCCTCTCCCATCCATTGATCCGCACCATTCACAACCACCAAACCTTTGCCGCAAGCTTCCATACACACTACCCATCACCACCGTGCCTACCACCACTCCACCATCACCACCGTACCCTGTCCACCACCAACCTACCTTGTGCGCCACCTTTGGAGGCTAGGAGAAGAGTGCACCGTGCAGTCCAAGGGGGAGAAGAAGGCTTATGCAAGAATCTGCCACCATTGGAGTGTTTGGAGTTCTTTCTTTCCTTGTTTCTGTTTTCATGTTTAATTTAATTTGTTGTTCAAATATGTTAAACATGTGGAACTAATTTCTTTATAGTTAGAGGCGAATTTGAAGCCATGGACATATGTTGGTTATGATTTGATTTACTCCAGATTATGAATTCATGAACTTTGGATGTGGTTTACTTTTCTGTTTTGATTAAGAACTTGTTTATGTATGTGGGTTGAGGGTCGACACTTAATTTGCATGCTTAAACTTGATGCTAGGATATAAGGGAATTTCACCTAATCGTTATTAACTTATATTCATGAGTAGTAAAGATCGCTAGTCACGATTATGTTTAGTAAACCCTAGGTTGGATTAACATGCGTATTCCATAGTTATGAATGCCTAGTCGTTGTTTATGATTTCCATTGAATTTAATGATTCTTGTTGAATGTCTCTATCATGCGTATTCCATAGTTAGGGACTTTGATGAGGAATAATTTGGTTGCAATGCGTATTCCATTCAATTCAATGAAATTAGGGAAATCTGAGAATTAATTAGTTCAATACAATTAATTTGGGGCATCGTCATTCATAAGTTCATTGAAATCATAACTGGGAATCAAGTTGTATACATATGTTCATGTGTGGATAAGGAACCCTCTAACTAGTTTCTCAATCCATTCAATTCACCAAAATCTGTTTAGAATCTGTTTTGTTTCTAAGTTTCTGTTTTAATTCCAAATTCGTCAAAACCAATCCCCCATTTATTTTAAAGTGTTAGATTAGCTAGAAATACATTTAGATTGTGTTTCTAGGAGTTTTGAGTCAAGTTAGAACCAATTTTCGTCAAAAATTGTGTTTGTGCTCAAAACTGCCCAGAAAGTGATTTTGAGGCAGTTTTGAGTGTTTCTGGGCTGTTTTGAGTCTTTTGCTTTGTTTTAGTGTTTTAAACTCTCGTTTTGCATTCTTTGAGTCTAGTTTAGTGTCTTATATTGTGTTCTTACGTTTTTGAGTCAGTTTCACATTGATTAGCATCCCTAGTTAATCCCCGGTCTAGAACGATCCCTATTTGCTCATATACTACAATTGTCATCCATAGGGTTTAATTTGAGTGTCAATCTAATTTTCACATCAGTGAGTCTATGCTTGAAACATTGAGGACAATGTTTGATTTAAGTGGGGGGGGGGGTGTAACCAAAGTGTTTTGATGCAAATTCGTAGGGTTTTATCCACCATAACTTCTAATGTTGTTTCTTGCTGTTTTTAAGTGTTTTTAAGCTGTTTTAGTGTGTTTTGACTCAAAAATCCGAAAATCCCATAAAAATTTGAAAAATTGTTTTAAAAAACCCAAAAAGAGTTGTTTTTGTGTGTTTGTTTGTGTCTTAGGGTAACTTCCAACACAATGATGAGGATTCGATTTGTAATTGCATGATTGTTAAAGAAAGTTGTAAACATGGATGAAAGTTTGATTTACTCTTTGGTTCATGCTTGGTTGTGGTTATAATTTATGAATTCACATGCAATCATAAAAGAAAAGTCAGTTTTTGTAACATGCTTGAAGGAAGGAACTCAACTAACGCTACAACCTTGTGAGACTTGAGCCTAAACGTTTATTTGGAGAGTTAATAATCTGTGCATTGTTGTTTTCTAAAAATCGTTGCATGATCTCATTACTCTTTGCTTGGTTGCTACTTAGAAGGCGTTTCATCATTTAGTTCCAAACACTAGAACTTATGCCTAATTCATTCAAAGCATGTTTTTGATTTGCATAACACATATTCAAGATGAAGTTGTGTAGTGACCACCATAGCCAAATTGCCATATCCCCCTATTTCATTGTGTTTTGTAGGTTTTAACCCCGTTGAGCCTTGTTTAGCCTATGTTCTTTGTAACCCACATTATCCTCACCTAGCCTAGATTAGGACTACCCATACCTTTGTTCTTGAAGCATAGTAAAGCATAACTCAAGATGAATCCCTTTTGATCATTGCATTGCAGAAAACAAGTGTGGGGGAAAGATTCTTGATATGTGGGTGTGCCAAAGTCTTGAATAAGGCACGGGTAGAGAAATAAAAAGAAAAAAAATTCGTGGAAAATAGAAAAAAAAAAGAAAAAAGTTGTGAAGAGAATGAAAAAGGAGTTGAAAAGATGTGAAAAAAGAGTTCTTAAGTATTGATTGTTGAAGGAAGGGTCCAAAATATTGAATTCGGCCCTAATTGTTGCTTGAATCTTCCCTTTGTGTTTAAAAGTTGATTTCTGCATTCTAAGGGGAATTCTAAGTTCGATTTCATTATTTTGCTTACTATTGCTTTAAGAACGTTTGTTTTCCCTATCCTTTCTTTGTTAGCCAACTCCCCAAGCCCCGTTAAAACCCTTGACTTTAATCTTGAGCGTTGTGTGTTTCAATTTGTGGAGTTTGAATTTGGTATGAGCATATAGGTGTCACTGGTTCTCGCATCTAAGTAGTAGCATTCCATTCATGAAATCATATCTAAACATGTTATTTACTCTGGAAAATGCTTTTCTTGTTATACATGTATGTGAGAATTCATTTTCATATGTACATCAATCTTCTCACATATAACTAGTGTAGGGTGTGTAGTTAGAAAATCTGAGTGAAAATAGAGTGCATATCTAGTAAGGAATTGAGGAAATTCTCTAAGGCATGTTACTACATTCAAAACATCGTTTTAATTGGTTATTTGTGAACTAGTAAGTAGTGACTATGATTAAGTATGTGCTTAAGCGTAAAGATGGCTAAAATCTGTGGGAACCATGATTTTTAACATGTCATGTGCATTGGAAATCCCTGAGGCGATTGTTGGAAGGTTTAGGTTGTGTTTTACTCGTTTTGTTTCATTTGTTTACTTTGTTTCGTTTTGTTTTACTCGTTTTGTTTTGATAGGAGCATATTTATGCGCCTTGGTTTAGCTTGTTCTTGTGCATTTATAGTGTTTTTCCTTAGTAAAGTAGTCTTTTAAGTTAGTTTTGTGTGTTTTCAGGTTTTAAGGGCAAAGTGTGCAAAAGGAAGCATTTTGGAGCCTTTTGGAGCAAATTAGAGCTTGGAATGAAGGTCATATGCTTAGAGCCATGAAGATGGACGAAATTGAAGACTTGAAGATGATGATTCCTACTTGAGCAAGGTTTCCTAGTTGAAGTAGGAAAGTCCCTAATGGAAGATGGAATCCTAGTTGAAATAGGATTCCTAGTTAAAATGGGTTTCCTAGTTGAATTAGGATTCCTAGTTAAAATGGGTTTCCTAGTTGAATTAGGATTCCTAGTGGAAATAGGTTTCCTAGTTGAATTGGGATTCCTAGAAGATTGAAGTTTTCCTACTCAAACAAGGTTTCCTACTTGAAGTAGGAAAGTTAAACCCCAAATGACCTCAAGTTGCAGCAACAAAGAAGTTTTCCAGTCCAAGAAGGAAAAGAATTCCAAGATGAAGAAGGATTAATTTTCCTAATCCTAATGCATAAAGATTTCAGCTATAAAAGAGATTTCTTTTCCTATTTGGAGCTTAAAACCTGATTTCTAGAAGCCTTATCCCTTCCTACAAAGGTGCCACACCTTATCCCTTGTTTTTCTAGGAATCAGCCACAAAACAACCTTTCTAGAAGGCCTTATCCCTTGTCCTACAAAAGTGACGCCCCAAACCTTTCTAGAACTTCTAGAAACCTGATTATTCCTTTCCCCCTTGGTTTTTAAAAGCCTTAGCCTTTTCCTTCAAGGATTGTGTGTTATTATCCTATACAAATTAGGCCTTTAAATCCTTTTCCTTTGCTACATAGGGGCTGCGAATTTCAGCCTATAAATACACCCCTTGACCACCTCCATAATTCATTCACTCTCCCACATTCAGAAATTCGCCAAAACACCATCCTCCCTAGTTCTAAGTCTTTGCCGCAGCCACCACCATACCTAAACACCATTATATCCTTCCATACCCATCCACCCATCCACATAAGGTCCTAAACTTGTCTCTACACCCTTTGCCGCACCAAGGAGGAGGAGAAGGAGGCTTGGAAGTTCATGCAATTCAAGTTCACATCGCTGGAATTTCTAGGTGTTTCTTTTCCTTTGATTTCAATGTTTAAATTTAATTCTCTTTGTTTTGTGCGTATGAGGAACTAAACCCCCCTTGGCTAGGGGGGATTCGAAACACATGTTTATGCTTGTGATATGATTTGATTACTTCTCATTGCGTTTCATAAGTTATGAATTCAATTTACTTATCTGCGTGAATTACATTGATTTGTGTGTGTTGGTTAAGAGTGCACGCTTAATTATCATGCATAAATTGAATGCTAGGATATAAGGAAATTTCACCTAATCGTTATGGACTTATATTCACAAGTTGTAAAGGTTGATGATCTCAATCGAGTTAAGTAAATTCTTGGCATAAGTTTCATGCAATCATAGTAACGAGTGCTTCGTCAATGCTTATGGTTTTCATAGAACTTAATGATTCTTGCTTGTATCTCTATTATGCAATCATGTAGGGGACTTGTGGGGAATGCTTTGGGTTGTCGTATGCAATCATCCAATTCAATAACTTTAGGAAAATCTGAAGGTTAATTTAAGCGGACCTAATTAACTTGGGGCGTTGAGAATTCATGGTTTATTGAAAAGCAATTGGAAATCGTTTCGTATGCAAGTATAACATGTGTGGAGATGAACCCCTTAGCTATCCTTTCATCCATTGTTTTAAGGAAAAATCGTTTTCAAATCTGTTTTGTTTTACAAGTTTAGTTTTGTTTTCAAAATTCGTCAAAACCAAATCCCCCTTTGTTTTCAAGTGTCAAATTAGTTAGAAAGTGTTTTAGTTTATGTTTTTAAGTGTTTCAAGTCAAGTTATAACTATTTTCGTCCAAAATCTTGTTAAGTGTCCAAAACTGCCCAGAAAGTGGTTTTCAGGCAGTTTTGAGTGTTTTTGTGCTGTTTTGAGTCTTTTGGTTTGTTTTAGAGTTTTAAAGTATAGTTTTGCATTGTTTGAGTCTAGTTTAGTGTTTTAAACTTTGTTTTTACGTTTTTGAGTCAATTCCAAGTGATTTTGCAATCCCTCCTAATCCCCGGTCTAGAACGATCCCTACTTACATTCTTCACTACAATTGATAAAAAGAGGGTTTAATTTGTGTGCGTATAATTCTCACATCACTCCCTATTTATAGAAGTTCCAAAGTAAAGACACACTCAAGTGGCTTAAATAAACAATACAAACAAAGACCAAAATGATGCAAAAACGGCTAGTTGACATGCTCTTTTATCATTGTGTCTTGCCTTTAACAAAAGGCAATCATTTCTCTTTTGACAATTCAACTCCTTTGTAGCTGTCCATGTGCCTTCATTCTTCAATTTCTGGTGCATTCGTCAATGCTTATAGTTTTCACAAAGTTTAATGATCTTTGATTGTATCTCTATTGTGCTTTTCACGTAGGGGACTTTTGAAGAATGTTTTGAATTGTTGTATGCGTTTTTCCGTCCAATTCAATAACTTAAGGAAAACTTGAAGATTAAAAAAGTGTTGTTCACGGTTAATCTGCAGTATTGAGATTTACAATTTATTGAATGAACAACTGAAAATCAATTTAGGTTGCAAATGTGTCATGTGTGGAGAAGAACCCTCTAGCCAGTCCGTCACCCATCCATTCACCTTAATTTCATGCTTTTGTCAAATTTGCAATTTATTTAGGTTTAGTTTACTTCTCGTCAAAACCAAACCCCCCATTATTAAAATTATATTATTTAGTTAGTTTTCATTATTTTTAGTCTTTTAATTCAATTTCCGTCCAATTGATTTCCTAGTGTCTAATTTGATTGCTTTCTTTATTTTGAGTCATTCTAGTGTGTTTTGAGTTATTAGAGTTTTTAGCCTAGTTTTGTGTCCTTGAGTCTTGTTTAATATTTTTAATTCAGTTTAGAGTAGATTAGCAATCCCTCCTAATCCCCGGCCTAGAATGATACCCTAATTACATCTTTACTACAACTGTCAAAAAGAGGGTTAAATTTGTGTGTGGTTTTACAACCCATCATCCATCCATACACACCAACCACACCCTTTAAGACTTGTGTCGCAGCAAGGTGGAGAAGAAGGAGCCTTGGACGTTTCAAGATTGAAGTTTGGAGCGTTTTAGGTGTAATTCGTTTCATGTCTCTTATGTTTAAATTCTGTTTACTTTGCTTTGCTGTGAACATGAGTGGCTAAACCCCTCTTGGCTAGGGGTGATTTCAAAGCCATGATTATGTGTGTAATTTGAATTGATAAATTTCAGTTATGGATTATTGAGTTTTGAATGCAATTGGCTTAACCGTTGGATTGATAACTTATTTGTGCTTGTTGATTGAGGGTCGACACTTAATTATCTTGCATAAATATGATGCTAGAGTATAAGTGAGTTTCACATAATCGTTACAAGCTTATATTCATATGTAGTGAAGGTCGTTGGTCACGATCGCGTTAAGTTCAATTCCTAGCATGAGTAACATGATGTCATAGTTATAAGTGCTTTGTCAATGCTTATGATTTTCATTGAACGTAATGATTTCTGAATGTATCTCTATTATGATGTCATGTAGAGGACTTTTGGAGAATGCTTTAGGTTGTCGAATGATGTCATCCAATCTAATAATTTAAGGAAAATTTGAGAATTAAATAGTGATGTCACGGTTAATTTGGGGCACTGTCGTTCATGATTCAATAAGAAGTAACTGGAAATCAATTCGTTTGCATGCATATCATGTGTAGAGAAAGAGCCTCTAGCTTGCCTATCATTCATCTTAATTCCCAAATTCGTTTTGCAATCTGTTTAGTTTTAGAATCTGTTTTGTTAATTTGAATTCGTCCAAATCAAACCCCCTCTTTACTTTCTTGTTTTAAAGTGTTTAAAATCTGTTTTGTTTATGTTTTAGAAGGTTTTGAATCAACCCAAAACCCTATTTTCGTCCAAAATTGTGTTTAGAACTAGAAACTGCCTATTTAGTGTTTTTAGGCAGTTTTGAGTCTTTTTAGTTCGTTTTGAGTCTTTCGAACTTGTTTTGAAGTCTTTGAGTCTTTTTGAACGTTTTTAACTTTGTTTTTATGTTTTTGAGTCAGTTTAGAGGTTTTAGCAAGCCCTCCTAATTCCCGGTCCCTAACGATCCCTACTTGCACCTTTACTACAATTTGATAACAAGAGGGTTTTATTTGTGTGTTAAGTTAATGTTCACATCAGAAACACCAAAATAAACCAAAAGACTCAAAATAACACAAAAACACTCAAAACTGCCTTAAAACCACTTTCTGGGCAGTTTTGAACACTAAAGAAGATTTTGGACGAAAATACTTATAACTTTGACTCAAAACACTTAAAAACACAAATCAAAACACTTTCTAACTAATTCAACTAGGATTCCTAATTCAACTAGGAAACCAATTTCATTCTTCTAGGAATCCTAATTCAACTAGGAAACCAATTTCAACTAGGAATCCTAATTCAACTAGGATTCCATCTTCCATTAGGGGTTTTCCTACTCCAACTAGGAAACCTTTCTCAAGTAGGAATCATCATCTTCAAGTCTTCAATTTCGTCCATCCTTTTGGCTCCAAGCATATGATATCCATTCCAAGCTCTAATTTGCTCCAAAGGCTCCAAAATGCCTCCTTTTGCATCCTTTGCCCTTAAAACCTGAAAATACATAAAACTAGCTTAAAAGACTACTTTAACTAAGGAAAACAATATAAATGTACAAGAACAAGCTAAACTAAGGTGCATAAATATGCCCCTATCAAATTCCCCCACACTTAGCTTTTGCTAGTCCTCGAGCAAAACAAAGAAACAAAACATAACCTAAACCTTCCAACGTTCGTCTCAGGGGTTTCCAATGATACATAACATGCCAAAGATCATTATTCTCACAGATTTTAGCCATCCCTACTCTTGAGCATATACTTAATCATATTTACCATTCACTAGTTCACATATAATCGTTTAAAACATCATTTTAAATGTAGTAACGTGCCTTAGAGAATCCACTCAATTCCTTACTTGATACACTCTTATTTTCACACAGATTTTCTAACTACACACCCTACACTAGGTATATGTGAGAGAATTGATGTAAACATGGAAACGAATACTCACATATGTTATAACCAAGAAAGCATTTTTCTGCAATTATGAAGCATGTATAGATATGATCTCATAAATGGAATGCCACTACTTAGATGCGAGAACCAGGGACACCATATGCTTAAACCAATCCCAAACTCCACATATTGAAACACATAACACTCAAGATAGAAGTTAAGGGTTGTAACCGGGCTAAGGGATATTGGCTAACAAAGAAAGGTTAAGGATAAACAAAGGTTCTTAAAGCACTAGCAACAAATGAATGAAATTGACACTTAGAATTCACTTTTGAGTGCAGAAAATCACTTAGACACACAAGGGGTGAAATATACAATACTTAGGGTCTAATTCACCTTTTTGGACCCTTTCTTCAACAACCAACACTTGTGAGTTATTTCTCACTTATTTTGAACTCTTTTTCATTCTTTTTCACAATTTTTTTTCTTTTTTTTTCCGTGCCCATTTCTGTTTTTGGCACAAAATCATACACATAAGTTCCTTCCCCCACACTTGTTTTTCTGCAAGAGAACAATCAAAAGGAATTCATTCTAAGTCATGTTCACTATGCTTTAAGAACAAGGGCATGGATGGTCCTATTCTAGGCTAGGTAAGGATAACGTGGATTAACAAAGAACATAGGCTAAACAAGGCTCAACGGGGTTAAAACCTTCAAAACAAATGAATATGGGGTACGGCTATTTGGCTCTTGGTTCACTAACAACTTCATCTTGTTATGTGTTATGCTAATCAATTTTATGCTTTGAATGAAACGGGCATGAGTTCTAGTATTTGGAACTAAATGATGAAACGCCTTCTAAGTAGTAACCAAGCAAAGAATAATGAGATCATGCAACGACTTTAGAAGACAACAAATGCACAGATTATTAACTCTCCAAAGAACGTTAAAAGCTCAAGTCTCTCAGGGTTGTAGCGTTAGTTTGAGTTTCTTCCTTCAAGCATGTTACAAAAACTAATTTTTTTCTTTTGATTACATGTGAATTCATGAATTATAATTACAACTAAGCATAAACCACAGAGCATATCAAACTTTCATCCATGTTTGTAACTCACCTTGACAGTTATGCAATTAAAAACCAAATCCTCATCATTGTGTTGGAAGGTACCCTAAGACACAAAAATGACTCAAAAACAACTATTTTTGTTATTTTTCAAACTTTTTTCGAATTGTTCTTGGGTTTTCTGTTATATGACACTAAAACACATCAAAACACACTAAAAACACTTTAAAACAGTGAGAAACAACATGTGAAGTGATAGGTGGTAAAATCCCACGAATTTCATGCAAAAACAGCTTGTTTACCCCCCCCCCCCACACTTAAACCAAACATTGTCCTCAATGTTTCAAACATAGATTAGCACAAAAATAACCACATAACACAACTAGCAAACATAACACAAATGGCAAAGTAATAGCAACAAAGAGATAGGTTAGGGACGCAAATCTGGGTTTGGAGTGAAAGTTCCTTCTTCTCGTGTTCCAGCCAGACGGTACCTCCGTTTAAGCTTGACTAGGTCCCACGGCATGGAGGGGTACCTCCTCCACGACATGCTCCTCAAACGTCTCGTAATAGGGCTTCAATCGATGCCCATTCACTTTGAATTCTTACTGCGTCCTTGAACTTTTGATTTGCACTGCACCATGAGGGAAAACATTAGTGACAATAAAAGGACCAACCCATTTGGAACGCAACTTACCCGGAAACAACCGAAGGCGAGAATTGAACAACAACACTTTCTGCCCGATAGAGAACGTCTTGGCACGAATCATCTTGTCATGGAATGCCTTCGTTTTCTCCTTGTAAATCCGGGCATTCTCATATGATTCATTCCGAATTTCATCAAGCTCACACAATTGAAGTTTCCTATGTAAACCTGCGGCATCAAGGTCCATATTGAACATTTTGACGGCCCAATGTGCACGATGCTCTAACTCGACGGGAAGATGGCATGGCTTCCCATAGATGAGCCGAAATGGTGACATCCCAATTGGGGTTTTGTAGGCAGTACGATACCCCCACAATGCATCGTTTAAGCGCAAACTCCAATCCTTCCTTGTAGGCCCACGGTCTTCTCAAGAATCTGCTTGATTTCCCTATTCGAAACCTCGGCTTGCCCGCTCGTTTGAGGATGATAAGGTGTGGCCACCTTATGCGTGACATTGTATTTCTTGAGCAACGCCTCGACGATTCGATTACAAAAATGGGAACCTCCATCACTGATTAGCACTCGTGGCATTCCAAACCTTGCAAAAATGTTAGTTTTCACAAAATCTGCAACCACTCGAGAATCATTAGTTCGGGTGGCTTTTGCTTCCACCCATTTCGACACATAGTCCACAGCAAGCAATATATAAAGAAACCCATGTGATGAAGGAAAGGGACCCATGAAATAAATACCCCAAACATAAAAAATTTCCACACTAAAAATGGGGGTTTGCGGCATTTGTTGTTTAGGACCAATATTGCCCGTTCTTTGGCATCTATCACAAGACATGCAAAACGTTCTAGCATCCCTAAAGATGGTAGGCCAATAAAAGGTTAGAATAGCATTAGTTTGACAATAGCATTAAGTGCTGTTCTTTGTGTGCCAAAATGTCCCCCACAAGCATAAGTTTGACAAAAGGTTAGAATAGCATTAAACTCATAATTGTGCACACACCTACGTATAACTTGATCAGGGCAATATTTCCATAAATATGGGTCATTCCACACATAAAACCATGCCTCTTTCTTCAATTTATCACATTGGTGTTTAAGTAATTCACTAGGAACATGTTTAGACACCAAATAATTCACCAAATCAGCATACCATGGTTCACTTACCTTGACGGACATCAGTTGCTCATCTGGGAATGTCTCTATGATAGGCACGGCATCCTCCTCATGCACCATACAGCTCAAGTGGTCAGCCACCATGTTTTCACTTCCATTCTTGTCCCGGATTTCGATATCGAACTCTTGGAGAAGAAGCATCCAACGAATGAGTCGTGGTTTGGCTTCCTTCTTGGTGAACTAGTACTTCAATGCTTCATGGTCAGTATAAATAATAACTTTAGTACCAAGAAAATAAGAACGGAATTTATCTAAAGCAAATACAACAGCAATGAGTTCTTTTTCAGTGGTAGAATAATTCAATTGTGCATCGTTCAAAGTCCGGGATGCGTAATAAATAACATGCGGCCTCTTGTCCTTCCTTTGCCCCAAAACTGCTCCCAATGCATAACCGGATGCATCACACATAAGTTCAAAAGGAAGGCTCCAATCCAGTGGAACTATAATAGGGGCCGAAGTGAGCATCTCCTTGAGGTGTTTGAATGCCTTCTCACACTCCTCGTTGAAATCAAACGCCACATCTTTCTAGAGGACACGGCAAAGAGGGTTTGAGATCTTGGAAAAGTCCTTGATAAAGCGCCTATAGAATCCTGCATGTCCAAGAAAAGAACGAACCTCTCGAACCGAAGTAGGAGAGGGTAAGTAGCGTACAAGATCTATTTTTGATTTATCCACTTCAATTCCTCTTTCTGAAACAATATGCCCTAAAACTATGCCTTGTCTAACCATAAAGTGACATTTTTCCCAATTAAGCACAAGGTTAGTTTCTACACATCGTTTCAAAATTATTGTGAGATTTTCCAAACAACCATCAAATGAATCACCAAACACACTGAAATCATCCATAAATACCTCAATAATCTTTTCCACAAAATCTGAAAAGATACTTACCATACACCTTTGAAACGTGGCCGGAGCATTGCATAAACCGAAAGGCATGCGACGATAGGCAAAAGTACCAAAGGGGCACGTGAAAGTTGTCTTTTCTTGATCATCCGGCGCTATGACAATCTGATTATATCTAGAGTAACCATCAAGGAAACAATAAAAAGAATGACCGGCTAACCTTTCAAGCATTTGATTAATGAACGGCAAAGGGAAGTGGTCCTTCCTTGTGGTGGCGTTGAGCTTCCTATAATCGATGCATACGCGCCAACCTGTTTGGATACGGGTTGGCACAAGCTCATTCTCGGCATTCTTCACCACTGTCACTCCGGATTTCTTTGGCACACATTGCACCGGTGACACCCAACGGCTATCAGAGATCGAATAAATCACTCCACAATCAAGAAGTTTGATAATCTCCTTCTTCACAACTTCCATCATTGGAGGTTTAAGACGACGCTGAGCCTCTCGAGTGGGTTTAGCCCCCTCCTCTAGAAGTATGCGATGCATGCACGTAATAGGTCTAATTCCCATAATGTCGGCTAAAGTCCACCCAATAGCCGTCCTGTGCTCTTGCAACACACGGATCAACTTCTCCTCCTCTAAGGCCGTGAGTGATGAGGAGACGATGACTGGCAACGTCTCGTTGTCTCCCAAAAAGACGTACTTTAAATGATTGGGCAACGGTTTAAGCTCAAGTACGGGTGCCTGAATTACTGAGGGTAACAACTTATTAGTGGAAACTGAAATTGAAATTGGGTTAGAAGGCTTACCATGGTGTTGAGGTAGTGACTCAAGGGTAGCCACTATCTCGGCCTCCTTCACACTTCTAGGTACGGTAAAACCAGATTTTTGCCCAATTCCTTACGCAATTGTTGTTTCAAGTATATCCCTCTCCAAGGAATCCAGAAAATCCTGCGCCAAATCATCAATTATATCAAGAGAAAAACAAGAATGATCGTCCTTAGGAAATTTAATACTTTTAGAAAGATTGAAATCAATGACTTCCCCATCAAATTCCATCGTTAAAGTTCCTTTAAACACATCTATCTTGGTGCGAGCTGTTTTCATGAAGGGCCTCCCTAATAGAATCGACAATGGGGTGGAATGGGGTGAATCCTCCATATCAAGCATGTAGAAATCCGCTGGAAAAATCATGTTACCAACCTGCACCAAAACATCTTCCAAAACACCCTTTGGATATGCATTATAACGATCGGCTAATTGAATTATCACACCATCATTTTTAAGCTCACCTAAGTTCATAGATGCATAAATAGAGTATGGCATAACATTAATCGAAGCCCCTAAGTCTAACATGCATTGTTCAAACTTAGTATTACCAATAACGCACGGAATTGTAAAACTACCCGGATCTTTGCATTTAGGGGGTAATTTCCTTTGTAACACAGCAGAGACATTCTCACTTACTTGAACCACCTCTTTGTTTGAAATCCTTCTCCTTGTTATACAAAGTTCTTTTAAAAACTTAGCATACCTCGGAACTTGCTTAATCGCATCAAGGAGCGGGATATTGACTTGAACTTTCCGAAAGGTCTCCAAAATGTCCTTCTCGGCTTCTTCCTTCTTTGAGTGCCTAAACCTGCCAGGAAAGGGCACATTTAGTGGAATAGAACTAGAAAAAGTTGAATTGGGATTTACCTTGGTGGTTTGGGATGGTTTAGGAGGGCTAGATGAACTCGGTAAGGTTTGGGCATCATTGGCCGTAGGCTTTCGTCCCTGTACTTCCTCTTGCAGCAACTTGTCCTCCTCGTCTTGACTTGATTTGGATGTATTTGAGTCCGTTCCAACCTGTTTACCACTTCTCAACATGATGGCCTTAGCGGTTTCAAATCCTCCCTTCGGGTTCATAACGGTTGAACTAGGCAATCTGCCTTGTTCTCTAATTTGCCCCATAAACTCGGCAATTTGACCCATTTGCTTCTCCAAATTGTCCACTCGTTTGACTTGGATTTGTCTCTCCTTGTTTTGAGTTTGTACTTCCTGCGTCAAAGTAGTAAGTAACTTAACAACTTGATCATTATCCAAAGACATACCTGAGGTTGTTGGGGCAGATTGCACTTGGGTTTGGTTGGGGACGAATGGCTTTGTATAAAAGCCCGGTGGTTGCTGCCTAAATCCTCCTTGTTGTTGGGGTTGTTGGGGTTGTTGAGGATCCCGCCATTTGAAATTTGGATGGTCCCTCCACCCCGGATTGTAGGTATTACAGTATGGATCATGGCGTGTTTGATTTTGGTTCCCAAAACCCACGGCATTGGCAGATTCCCAACCCCCATTCTCAATCAATTGAGGGCATTGATCGTTGGCATGTCCTTGCATAGAGCACACGCCACAAACACTTGATCCATGAATCTTCATTCCCTCGGCCAACTGAGAAACAATAGAAGTAAGGTTAGCTAATTGGGATTGAATGTCGGACGTAGAACTTACCTCATTCACTTGTGGCCGTGGGGGGTCTCTTTGTCCAACACCTTCGTATTGTTGTGCATTATGCGCTCGGTTGGCAACTAGAATTTTTGCAGCCCTCGGAGTCTTATCCACCAATGCACCTCCCGCTGAGGCATCAAGCATTTGGCGTTCCATTGGAAGGAGTCCTTCGTAGAAATATTGAATGAGCAGCTCCTCCTTCATTTGATGTTGTGGACATGAAGCAACAAGTGATTTAAAACGTTCATAATAAGAAGGAAACGATTCACCTTGATTTTGTTGGATGCCACTAATCCGTTTCCTCAAGAGAATGACTCTTGAAGTTGGGAAAAACTTCTCCAAGAATGCTCTTTTCATACTATCCCAAGATGTAACCGTTCCGGGTGCTAATTCGTAAAGCCAATCCTTAGCTTTTTCCAAAAGTGAGAATGGAAAAGCCTTCATCATCAGAATGTTCCCATCAACATTGATGGGTGTCATGCTCGAACAAACAACCTCGAACTCCTTGAGATGCTTGTTGGGATCTTCCATGGAAAGCCCATGGTATTTCGGAATGTGGTGCAACAAGCTTGACTTCAACTCGAATTCATTGGTCTTGCCTTGGGCAGCCGTGGGGTATTGAATGCATAATGGTGCGGCATTGGCCAACCCCGAGGCCGAGAGCTCTTCAATGGTCCGATTGTCCGCTGCCATAACTTCTTCTTCCACTTCTTCAAACTCAGATTCGGCCTCTGAACTTGAACTAGGTTCACTAGGTTCGGGATGCCTCCTCTTTCTTCTCAAATCACGTTCAAAATGGTCGTTAAAGTCCAAGATATGTGCATGCACAGTTTGAGAACTTCGCGTCATGCACTAGTACCTAAACCAAGAAAACAAAACAAAATAAGAAAACTAGGTATATTATACTAAAAACACACAGCAAAAACACAAGGGATTAGCAATTTTGCTAATCCCCGGCAACGCCGCCAAAATTTGATGTGAGAATTAACTTGACAAACAAATTAAACCCTATGGATGACAATTGTAGTATATGAGCAAATAGGGATCGTTCTAGACCAGGGATTAACTAGGGACGCTAATCAATGTGAATCTGACTCAAAAACGTAAAAACACAATGTAAAACACTAAACTAGACTCAAAGAATGCAAAACTAGAGTTTAAAACACTTAAACAAACCGAAAGACTCAAAACAGCCCAGAAACACTCAAAACTGCCTTAGAATCACTTTCTGGGCAGTTTTGAGCACAAACACAAATTTGGACGAAATTAAGTTGTAACTTGACTCAAGACTCTTAAAAACACAAACTAAATGTATTTCTAACTAATCTAACACTTTAAAATAAAGGGGGGGATTGGTTTTGACGAAATTGAATTTGAAACAAAACAGATTCTAAAACCGATTTTGATGAATTGAATGGATGAGACACTAGTTAGAGGGTTCCTTATCCACACATGAACATATGCATATAACTTGATTCCCAGTTATGATTTCAACAAACTTATGAATGACGATGCCCCAAATTAATTGTATTGAATTAATTAATTCTCAGATTTCCCTAGATTCATTGAATTGAACGGAATACGCATCACAACCAAATTATTCCTCATCAAAGTCCCTAACTATGGAATACGCATGATAGAGACATTCAACAAGAATCATTAAGTTCAATGGAAATCATAAACATCGACTAGGCATTCATAACTATGGAATACGCATGTTAATCCAACCTAGGGTTTACTAAACACAATCGTGACTAGCGATCTTTACTACTCATGAATATAAGTTAATAACGATTAGGTGAAATTCCCTTATATCCTAGCATCAAGTTTAAGCATGCAAATTAAGTGTCGACCCTCAACCCACATACATAAACAAGTTCTTAATCAAAACAGAATAGTAAACCACATCCAAAGTTCATGAATTCATAACTGGAGTAAATCAAATCATAACCAACATATGTCCATGGCTTCAAATTCGCCTCTAACTAAAAGGAAATTAGTTCCACATGTTTAACATAATTGAAAAGCAAGTTAAATTAAACATGAAACAGAAAAGAAAAGAAAAGAACTCCAAACACTCCAATGGTGGAAGATTGCTTGCGTGAGCTCTCTCCTCCCTTTTGGCATGCACAGTGCTCTCCTCTTCTCCTCCAAAGGTGGCGCACAAAGTGGTTGTGGTGGCTGGAAAGTGCGGTGATGGATGTATGAATGGTGGTTGTCACGGTGGAAGGATGGTGGTGTGGATGGATGCTTGCGGCAAGTGTTGAATGAAGGGGAATGGGCGGCTCTTTGAATTTCTGAATGGAGAGTGAATGATGATTGGTGCGGCACACATAAGGAAGATATATATAGGCACCCTAAACCCTAGGTCAATTCAGATTAGGGCTTGGATTTCATTTAATTGATGGATTAGGCCCCCTAAGTCTAGCAGGAATTGTAAGTCCAATAAGGAAAAGGGTTTATGGCCCAATTACCCCAAATCCACAAGGAATAGGGTTAATTAAATCTGAAATCCAAGGAGGATTAGGGTCAAAGGTGCGGCAGCAATTAAGGGATAGGATATGGCTTCTAGAAAGCCTTGCAAGGCAAGGAATTAAGGGCTTCTAGAAGGGAAAGGTGGGGCACCTTTGTAGGGATGAGGATAGGGCTTCTAGAAAGCCTAATCCCATGGGAAATAGGTGAACTTACAGCCAAGGCAAGGGAAAGCTCTAGAACCTTCCATTTGTGTCCAACAATGTTTAGGAACCCTTTGTGCACTAGGATTAGGGAAACTAATCCTTCTTCATCTTGGAATTCTTTTTCCTTCTAGAACTAGGAAAACATCTTTGTTGCTGCAACTTGAGGCCATTTGGGGTTTAACTTTCCTACTTCAAGTAGCAAACCTTGTTTGAGTAGGAAACTTCATTCTTCTAGGAATCCTAATTCAACTAGGAAACCAATTTCAACTAGGAATCCTAATTCAACTAGGATTCCATCTTCCATTAGGGGTTTTCCTACTCCAACTAGGAAACCTTTCTCAAGTAGGAATCATCATCTTCAAGTCTTCAATTTCGTCCATCTTTTTGGCTCCAAGCATGATAGGAGCATATTTATGCGCCTTAGTTTAGCTTGTTCTTGTGCATTTATAGTGTTTTTTCTTAGTAAAGTAGTCTTTAAAGCTAGTTTTATGTGTTTTCAGGTTTTAAGGGCAAAGTGTGCATTTTGGAGCCTTTTGGAGCAAATTAGAGCTTGGAATGAAGGTCATATGCTTGGAGCCATGAGGATGGACGAAATTGAAGACTTGAAGAACATGTTTCCTTCTTGAGCAAGGTTTCCTAGTTGGAGTAGGAAAAGCCCTAATGCAAGATGGAGTCCTAGCTAAATTGGGTTTCCTAGTTGAATGAGGAATCCTAGTTGGAATTGGTTTCCTAGTTGAATTGGGAAACCTAGAAGACAAAGTTTCCTACTCAAACAAGGTTTCCTACTTGAAGAAGGAAATGTAAACCCTAAATGGCATCAAGTTGCAGCTACAAGGAAGATTTCCAAGTCCAAGAAGGAAAAGGTTTCCAAAGTGAAGGGTCCAAAACATTGAATTCGGCCCTAAGTGTGGCTTGAATCTTCCCTTTGTGTTTAAAAGATGATTTCTGCATGCTAATGGGAATTCTAAGTTCGATTTCATTATTTTGCTTGCTATTGCTTAAAGAACGTTTGTTTTCCCTATCCTTTCATTGTTAGCCAATTCCCCAAGTCCCATTACAACCCTTGACTTTAATCTTGAGTGTTTTGTGTTTCAATTTGCGGAGTTTGAATTTGGTATGAGCATATAGGTGTCACTGGTTCTCGCATCTAAGTAGTAGCATTCCATTCATGAGATCATATCTAAACATGTTATTTACTCCGGAAATTGCGTTCTTTGTTATCCATACATGTGAGCATTCGTTTTATATTTACATCAATCTTCTTACATATAACTAGGGTGTGTAGTTAGAAAATCTGAATGAAGATTGAGTGCATATCTTGTAAGGAATTGAGGGAATTCTCTAAGGCATGTTACTACATTCAAAACATCGTTTTAATTGGTTAATTGTGAACTAGTAAGTAGTGACTATGATTAAGTATGTGCTCAAGCGTAAAGATGGCTAAAATCTGTGGGAATAATGATTTTTAAACATGTCATGTGCATTGGAAATCCCTGAGGCGATTGTTGGAAGGTTTAGGTTGTGTTTTACTCATTTTGCTTTGTTTTATTACTTTGTTTCGTTTTGTTTTGCTCGAGGACTAGCAAAAGCTAAATGTGGGAGAATTTGATAGGAGCATATTTATGCGCCTTAGTTTAGCTTGTTCTTGTGCATTTATAGTGTTTTTCCTTAGTAAAGTAGTCTTTTAAGCTAGTTTTATGTGTTTTCAGGTTTTAAGGGCAAAGTGTGCAAAAGGATGCATTTTGGAGCCTTTTGGAGCAAATTAGAGCTTGGAATGAAAGTCATATGCTTGGAGCCATGAGGATGGACGAAATTGAAGACTTGAAGAAGATGTTTCCTACTTGAGCAAGGTTTCCTAGTTGGAGTAGGAAAAGCCCTAATGGAAGATGGAGTCCTAGCTAAATTGGGTTTCCTAGTTGAATGAGGAATCCTGGTTGGAATTGGTTTCCTAGTTGAATTGGGAAACCTAGAAGACAAAGTTTCCTACTCAAACAAGGTTTCCTACTTGAAGAAGGAAATGTAAACCCCAAATGGCATCAAGTTGCAGCTACAAGGAAGATTTCCAAGTCCAAGAAGGAAAAGGTTTCCAAAGTGAAGAAGGAGAAGTTTCCAAGTCCATGAAGGAGAGAGACAAGTTTCCTAATGCTAGAATGACTCCTAAACATAGTTGGAGACAAATTGGAAGATTCTAGAAGTATTCCTCCTCCTTGCCGCAAGTTCTATGCAATTCCCACCAGTTTTTGGCTTCTGGAAACCCTATCCTTCACCCTACAAATCTGCCGCCCTATCCCCTTCTAGATGGACCTAATTCCTTGCCTTGCAAAGCTTTCTAGAAGCCTTAGCCTTAACTTACAATCTGCCGATTGTTTCCCCAAAATCTGTGAGGTTTCCTTCCTTCTAGAAGGCTTATTCCTATAGGATTTAGATTATATAATCCTTCTCTGATTCCTAGCCCTAAATCTGCACCCTAAACACTATAAATAGGACCCTTGGCCGCACCAATTATTCATTCATTCACTCCACAAAATCAGAAATTCGCCAAGCACCATTCTCCCTAGTTCTAAGTCCTTGCCGCAGCCACCACCATAACTAAACAATACTACATCCCTCCACAACCATTCATCCATACACCTAAACCCTTAGAACCTGTTCTAGACCCTTTGCCGCACCAAGGAGGAGGGAAAGAAGCTTGGGAGTTCATGCAATTCAAGTCGCGTCGCTGGAATTTCTAGGTGTTTCTTTTCCTTTGATTTCAATGTTTAAATTCAATTCTCTTTGTTTTGTGCGTATGAGGAACTAAACCCCCCCTTGGCCAGGGGGGGATTCGAAACACATGTTTATGCTTGCGATATGATTTGATTACTTCTAATTGTGTTTCATAAGTTATGAATTCAATTTACTTATCTATGTGAATTACATTGATTTGTGTGTGTTGGTTGAGAGTGCACGCTTAATTATCATGCATAAATTGAATGCTAGGATATAAGGAAATTTCACCTAATCGTTATGGACTTATATTCACAAGTAGTAAAGGTTGATGATCTCAATCGAGTTAAGTAAATTCTTGGCATAAGTTTCATGTAATCATAGTAATGAGTGCTTCGTCAATGCTTATGGTTTTCATAGAACTTAATGATTCTTGCTTGTATCTCTATTATGCAATCATGTAGGGGACTTGTGGGGAATGCTTTGGGTTGTCGTATGCAATCATCCAATTCAATAATTTTAGGAAAATCTGAAGGTTAATTTAAGCGGACCTAATTAACTTGGGGCGTTGAGAATTCATGGTTTATTGAAAAGAAATTGGAAATCGTTTCGTATGCAAGTATAACATGTGTGGAGATGAACCCCTTAGCTAGCCTTCCATCCATTGTTTTAAGCAAAAATCGTTTTCAAATCTGTTTTGTTTTACAAGTTTAGTTTAGTTTTCAAAATTTGTCAAAACCAAATCCCCCTTTGTTTTCAAGTGTCAAATTAGTTAGAAAGTGTTTTAGTTTATGTTTGTAAGTGTTTCAAGTCAAGTTATAACTATTTTCGTCCAAAATCTTCTTTAGTGTCCAAAACTGCCCAGAAAGTGGTTTTTTTAAAGTATAGTTTTGCATTGTTTGAGTCTAGTTTAGTGTTTTAAACTTTGTTTTTATGTTTTTGAGTCAATTCCAAGTGATTTTGCAATCCCTCCTAATCCCCGGCCTAGAATGATCCCTACTTACATATTTTGCTACAATTGATAAAAAGAGGGTTTAATTTGTGGGCTTATATATTTCGCATCAAAGCATACGATATCCATTCCAAGCTCTAATTTGCTCCAAAAGGCTCCAAAATGCCTCCTTTTGCATACTTTGCCCTTAAAACCTGAAAATACATAAAACTAGCTTAAAAGACTACTTTAACTAAGGAAAACAATATAAATGTACAAGAACAAGCTAAACTAAGGTGCATAAATATGCCCCTATCATAGCACCACCCATGCCGCAGCCATCTAAGCATTCCCATCCGTCCACCTCAGGTAATGTTGTCCCAAATGTTGTGATTTCGAACACTAATCTGCCCAATGTTCCTTTCCCTCGCAGATTTGCACAATCGAAGAAGGAAGAAAGCGACAAGGACATTTTGGATACCTTTCGAAAAGTTCAAGTAAACATTCCTTTACTTGATGCTATTAAGCAAGTGCCCAGGTATGCAAAGTTTTTAAAAGAGTTATGCACAACTAGGAAAAGAATTTCAAACAAAGAAGTTGTGAAAGAGTTATGCACGAATTTAGAACAAGTAAGGAATGTCCTTACCTTGCAAGGAGTCAGAAATTAAACCTCTTGCACAGCAAGGAAAGGGAATTTAAGGTAAGGTACGAAATTGGTGCAAAAGAAGGAAGGAAAAGTCAATTCCTTGCAAGAAATCAGAAATTAGGACTTTAGGGAAAGTTTTAGAACTAGGAAAGTGAATTAAACTAGGAAACAAGAAATTGAAATCAGGAACACAAGGGAAGGGTGATAGGAGCATATTTATACTACTTAGTTAATATGTTTTCTTGTATTTCCTTAGCTATTTATTGCTTATTATAGTCATTTTCGTGTGTTTTTAGGTCCAAGGAGCAAAGTTGGCAAAAAGATGCATTTTGGAGCAAATCTAGGCTTGGAATGGATAGCACAAGCTTTGGGCAAGAAGATGGACGAATTAGGAGTCCAAATGGAGTTGGGAATATGTTTCAAGGTTGGAGAAATAAATTCAAATCATTGAAGATAAGGAATCAGCTCAAAAGAAGGAGAATTATCCAAAACATTATCCAAACAACCTTATCTTATCCTTATCTTATCCTAATCTTTCCCTAACCTATTTCCAGCTGTAAAGAGGGTTTATTTCTTGATTAGAGTACATTTAAATTAGGTTTCTAGAAGCCCTTATCCTCTCCTACATAGGTGCCACACCTTATCCCTTGTTTTTCTAGGAATCAGCCACAAAACAACCTTTCTAGAAGGCCTTATCCCTTGTCCTACAAAAGTGACGGCCCAAACCTTTCTAGAACTTCTGGAGACCTGATTATTCCTTTCCCCCTTGGTTTCTAAAAGCCTTAGCCTTTTCCTTCAAGGATTGTGTGTTATTATCCTATACAAATTAGGCCTTTAAATCCTTTTCCTTTGCTACATAGGGGCTGCGAATTTCAGCCTATAAATACCATCCTTTGCTGCACCATTTAAACACCACCCCCTACACCACCCGCTTCCATAACTCACCCACATCCATCCACCACCACAAATCCACACAAAAATCCCTCTTGTGCCGCAATTATTCAAGGAAGGAAGGAGAAGGTACCATTTGGAGTCGTGAATGCCATTCAAAGCATTGAATCGCTGGAGCAATTCTAGGTGTTGTCTATCTTGGTTTTTAATGTTTCAATTTAGTTTTCTTTGTTTATTTGCTATCATGAGGAACTAATTCCCCCTTAGCTAGGGGGGTAATTCGAAACCATGTCCATGCTTGCTATATGATTTGATTACCTCTAGTTGTGATTCATAAATTGTGATTTCAATTTACTTATCCGTTTGAACTAAAACTGATTTGTGTATGTTGGTTAAGAGGGCCCACTTAGTTTGCATGCATAAATTGAATGCTAGGATATAAGGGAATTTCACCTAATCGTTATGAACTTATATTCGCAAGTAGTAAAGGTTGTTGATCACAATTGTGTTAAGTAAATTCTTGGCATAAGTTTCATACAATTCATAGTAACGAATGCCTCGTCAATACTTATGGTTTTCATAGAACTTAATGATTCTTGATTGTATCTCTATTATGCAATTCATGTAGGGAACTTGTGGGGAATGCTTTGGGTTGTCTTATGCAATCATCCAATTCAATAACGTTAGGAAAATTTGAGGGTTAATTAGTGCAATTCACGGTTAATCTGGGCGTTGAGAATCCATGGTTTATTGAAAAGCAACTGGAAATCGTTTTGTATGCAAGTGTGACATGTGTGGAGAAGAACCCCTTAGCTAGCTTCCCATCTATTCATTTAAACCAAATTCGTTTTACAATCTGTTTTAATTACAAAGTTTTTGTTTTGTTTTCAAATTCGTCAAAACCAATTCCCCCTTTATTTTGAAGTGTCATATTAGTTAGAAAGTGATTTAGTTTGTGTTTTTAAGAGTTTTGAGTCAAGTTATAACATATTTTCGTCCAAATTCTTCCTTTGTGCTCAAAACTGCCCAGAAAGTGGTTTTAAGGCAGTTTTGAGTCTTTTGGTTTGTCTTAGTGTTTTAAAGTATAGTTTTGCATTCTTTGAGTCTAATTTAGTGTTTTAAACTTTGTTTTACGTTTTTGAGTCAGTTTTCAAGTGATTTAGCAATCCCTCCTAATCCCCGGCCTAGAACGATCCCTACTTACATACTTGCTACAATTGATAAAAAGAGGGTTTAATTTGTGTTCTTATATATTTCGCATCAAAGGGTGCGGCATTGATATGAATGGAAAAGATATGTTATTTAGGACACAAAAGAGGGAAGAAAAGGGTGGTTTGGGTGGCAAGGAAAACTAAGAGAAAAGGGAAGTGTCCTAAGTTCCAGAAAATAGAGTCAATAGGGAATGTGATATGTGGCTGGTTTTATGGATACAAAAAGGAAAGATTTTTGGACACAAAACAAGTAAGAACCCTCCCCCTTGCACGGAAAGGAAGAGAATTGAAATAGGAATGTGTTTAGGTCCAGAAAATAGGAAACAATGGGGATGCTTGTGCGGCAAGGAACAAGGGAATGCAAGGGGGTGCGCAAGGTTTGTTTAGGAATGTTTAGGCTTCTAGAACCACCAATTGACTACCCTCATGCATTTAGGACCCCTTATGTGGCTGAAACTTTGGTGAAGAAGGATTGGGAAACTTCCATTCCAAGAATAGAAACTTTTCAAGAATGAAAACCTTCGAAAATAGAAACTTCCAAACTTAGAAACTTCGGTTTCTAATTTTGACTCTTCATTCTTCATTCGCCCCTTAGCTCATTTGCACTTCAATTTCATCCTTCCATTTAGCTCCAAGCATATCCAATCCAACATAGGCCCAAAATCGCTCCAAAAGGCTCCAAAATGCATCCTTTCGCCAAATACGTCTTATGAACCTAAAAACACACAAAAGAAGCTCAAAGAACTAAAATAACTAAGAATTAATAACATAAATGCACGAAAACAAGCAAACTAGGTCGCATAAATATGCTCCTATCAAATTCCCCCACACTTAGCTTTTGCTAGTCCTCGAGCAAAACGAAAAAAAAAACAAAACAAAACCTAAACCTTCCAACAATGGTCTCAAGGATTCTTAGTGCACATGACATGTTCAAGATCATTACTCACATAGATTTTAGTCATCCTTACGCTTAGGCACATACGTAATCATAATCACTACTGACTGGTTCTCATTTAATCAATTTAAAACAACATTTGAATGTAGTAACATGCCTTAGAGAATTCACTTAATTCCTTACAAGATACTCTCTTATTTTCACACAAAATTTCTGATTACACACCCTACACTAAGTATATGTGAGAAGATTGATGTAAAGATGAAACTAAACACTCACATATGTTTATAACAAAGAAAGCACTTTTCAGGAATGTATATGAATATGATCTCATGAAAGGAATGCTACTAATTAGATGCGAGAACCAGAGACACCATATCCTTACATCAATTCCCAACTCCACATTATTGAAAACATAATGATCAAGATTGAAGCATAAAGGTTGGAACGGGTTAAGGGTGATCGGCTAACAATGAAAGGTAAGGATAACAAACATTCTTTAAGCAATAGCAAGCAAAGTAATGAATTTTGACACTTAGAATCACTTATGATTGCAGAAACCCACTTAGACACACAAGGGGAAAATTCATACAACTCTTAGGGCCATATTCAACGTTTTGGACCCTTTCTTCAACTACCACAAACATGTGAGCTTATTTTCACTTATTTCATACTCTTTTTCTTTCTTTTCACAACTTTTTCTTTCCTTTTTCTTTTTCCACAAATTTTTTTTTCTTTTTATTTTCACTCATGCCTTATTTCTTTTCGTGGCATATCAACCCACACACACAAATGATCACTATGCTTCAAAAGGATTCCCTCTAAGTCATGCTTACTATGCTTCAAGAACAAGGGTATGGGTGGTCCTAATCTAGGCTAGGTAGGGAGGATATGGGTAAACAAAGAACAAAGGCTAACAATGGCTCAATGGGGGTTATGACCTACAATATATAGTGCATGGGTTGGCTGTTTGGTTGATGGCTTCAATACACACTTCATCTTGATATATATTATGCAATCAATATCATGCTTTGAATGGAATGGATGCAAGTTCTAGCATTTGGAACTAAGTGATGAAATGCCTTCTAATTAGCAACCAAGCAAGAATAATGAGATCATGCATCAAGTTTGAAAACAAGAATCACAGATTCATACTCTCCAAAGAATGTTTAAAGCTCAAGTCTCTCAGGGTTGTAATGTTATTCTATGTTCCTTCCTTCAAGCATATTACAAAAACTTATTTATTTTTTTTCTTTGTGATTAAACATGAATTCATAAACAACAACTATAACCAAGTATAAACCAAGAATGTATCAAACTTCCATCCATGTTTATAACTCTCTTTCACAGCCATGCACATAAAAATCAAATCCTCATCATTGTGTAGGAAGGTATCCTAAGACACAAACACACAAAAACAAACACAAAACTGACTCAAATTGACTCTTTTTAGTTATTTCAAACTGTTTTTCGGATTTTTTCAAAGTAACACACGAAAAGACTTCAAAACATGTTAAAAACACTTAAAACAGTGGGAAACAAGTTTAGACATGTTAGGTGGTAACACCCTACGAATTTCATGCAAAAATAGCTCAAAACAGAATGTTACCACCCCCCCCCCCCACACACTTAAACTAAATATTGTCCTCAATGTTTTAGACTAAACTAACAGCAAAGGAACACACAAATAAACACATCACAGATAACATAAAGTAAGCAACAAAGGAAAAGTTTTAGGGACGCAAATCTAAGTTTGGGGCGATTCCTAAATTCTTCCTTTGTTGATTGCATGGGTTGCCTCCCAAGTAGCGCTTTCTTTTACGTCTTACAGCCGGACGATGCCACATTGATCAACCTTCATGGGAACCCACGGCATAGTGGGTGGTCTCCTCCACATCATGTTCTTCAAAGTTCTCGTAGTAAGGCTTCAATCGATGCCCATTCACCTTGAACTCTTGACCTATTTTGAAACTACGAACTTGGACTGCACCATGAGGAAGAACATTAGTAATAACAAAGGGTCCAATCCAACGTGAACGTAACTTACCCGGAAATAGACGAAGACGAGAATTAAACAACAACACTTTCTGTCCAACAGAGAAGGACTTGGTGCGAATCATCTTGTCATGAAAGGCCTTTGTCTTTTCCTTGTAAATGCGAGCATTCTCGTAAGCTTCATTCCGTATCTCCTCAAGTTCATTCAATTGAAGCTTACGATGAATTCCAGCCTCATCTAAATCCATGTTGAACTTCCTCACGGCCCAATGAGCCTTGTGCTCCAACTCCACAGGTAAGTGACATGGTTTGCCATAAACAAGCCGAAAGGGGGACATTCCTACGGGTGTTTTGTAGGAGGTCCTATAAGCCCACAATGCATCGTCTAGCCTTAAGCTCCAATCTTTTCTTGTTGGCCCAACCGTCTTCTCAAGAATCTGTTTTATCTCCCGATTCCACACCTCGGCTTGCCCGCTTGTTTGAGGATGATAGGGTGTCGAAACCCTATGTGTAACGTTGTACTTCTTGAGCAGTGCCTCGATTGTACGATTACAAAAATGTGAACCTCCATCACTTATAAGGACTCGAGGCATTCCGAACCTAGCAAAAATGTTAGACTTCACAAAATCTGCAACCACTTTGGAATCGTTAGTACGGGTGGCTTTTGCTTCCACCCATTTGGAAGCATAATCCACCGCCAACAAGATATAGAGAAAACCATGTGATGAAGGAAAAGGACCCATAAAATCAATTCCCCACACATCAAATATTTCAACAGAAATTATAGGGTTTTGTGGCATTTGATGCTTAACACTTATATTACCCATTCGTTGATAATAATCACATGTAAGGCAAAATGTCCTAGCATCCCTAAAAATGGTTGGCCAATAAAACCCACATTCTAAGACTTTAAGGGCAGTGCGTTGGGTGCCAAAATGTCCCCCACAAACATATGAATGACAAAATGTTAAAATAGATTGAAACTCAAATTCATTCACACAACGTCGTACAATCTGATCGGGACAAAATTTCCAGAGGTATGGGTCATCCCAAACATAAAACCTAGCATCCTTTTTAAGCTTATCACGTTGATTCCTATTAAGTGTGCTAGGGGTATGTTTAGACACCAAAAAGTTCACCAAATCTGCATACCAAGGCTCACTTACCTGGATAGACATTACTTGTTCATCGGGGAAGGTTTCAAAAATTGGCAATGCTTCCTCATGCACCATTCGACTTAGGTGGTCAGCCACCACATTCTCCACGCCCTTCTTATCCTAAATCTCAATGTCAAACTCTTGTAGAAGCAACATCTATCGAATTAGTCTAGGCTTGGCCTCCTTTTTCGTGAGAAAATACTTGAGAGCTGCATGATCAGTAAAAATAATACTTTTAGTACCGAGTAAGTATGATCGGAACTTATCTAATGCAAATACCACAGCAAGTAATTCTTTTTTACTGGTTGAGTAATTTAATTGAGCATCATTCAGTGTTCGAGAAGCATAATAGACAATGTGAGGTTGTTTGTTCTTTCGCTACCCCAAAACAACACCAATTGCATAGTCCGAAGCATCACACATCAACTTGAATGGAAGGCTCCAATCTGGAGGTGTGATAATGGGAGCCGAAGTGAGAGCCTTCTGTAAGTGTTTGAATGCCATGGAGCATGCATCATCAAACTCGAAAGCCACCTCTTTTTGAAGCAATCGGCATAGTGGCTGTGCAATCTTGGAGAAATCCTTTATAAAACGCCTATAAAAACCTGCGTGGCCAAGAAACGAACGAACCTCTCTAATCAAAGTTGGAGAAGGTAAGTGACAAACAAGGTCTACCTTAGATTTATCCACTTCAATGCCTTTTTCAGAAATAATATGTCCTAGAACAATACCTTGCTTAACCATAAGGTGACATTTTTCCCAATTAATGAAAACAGCAAGAACAAAGATAGATGTGTTTACGGGAACATTAACCATGGATTTTGATGGGGACATTATTAATTTTAATCTTTCTAAAACCATTAAATATCCAATTGAGGACCATTCTTGTTTTGCTATTGACATTGTTGATTCCTTAGCACAGGTGCATTTGGATCAAATGAACGAAGATGCACTTAAGGTAGCCTTAGTGCACGGCATAGGAGCAAGAAATGAGGGTGGGGGAATCCTTGCAACCCACGGCATGCAATCTGATCATATTGCCGTGCCCCTTGTGGTGAAGTGATATAAATGGTCGCTGTCGTCGAGTCATTGTCCTCACAATCTAGTAAGTCTCCACTCTCAATTTTAGATTCGATTTTGACTAACAAGTTACTTCCATCAATTGTGCAGCCACCTACACTTGAGTTAAAGCCATTACCTAGTCACTTGAAGTATGTTTTCTTGGGAGAAGATCAGACACTACCCGTCATCATATCCATCTCACTCACGGCCCAAGAAGAAGACAAGTTGATAAGGGTGTTAAAGGAGCACAAATCTGCCATTGGATGGACCTTGGCATATATCAAAGGCATTAGTCCCACCCGTGCATGCATTGCATCCTTTTGGAGGAGTGAGCCAAGCCATCTCGTGAAGCTCAACGTCGCCTTAATCCACCCACGTTGGAAGTAGTGAAAAATGAGCTTATAAAATTGCTTGATTGTGGTGTTATATATCCTATTTCTGATAGTTGTTGGGTGTCACCCGTGCAGGTTGTTCCAAAGAAGTCCGGAGTCACGGTGGTGAAGAATGAAGAACAAGAGCTTGTACCCACTCGTGTTGTGATCGGTTGACGTGTTTGTATTGATTACAGGAAGTTAAATGCCATGACAATGAAGGATCACTTTCCATTGCCATTCCTCGACCAAATGTTAGAAAGGTTAGCCGGTTATAAATTTTATTGCTTTCTTGATGGATATTCCGGATATAACCAAATTGTGATAGCTAAGGAGGACCAAGAGAAGACAACCTTCACGTGCCCCTTTGGCACCTTTGCAAATAGGCGCATGCCATTTTGTTTGTGCAATGCCCTTGCGACATTTCAACGATGCATGGTGAGTATATTTTCTGATTATGTGGAGAAGATTATTGAGATATTCATGGATGACTTTAGCGTGTTTGGTAATTCATTCGATCATTGCTTGAATAATCTGACCTTAATTTTGAAACGATGTGTTGAAATGAATCTTGTGCTTAATTGGGAAAAATGTCACTTCATGGTTAAGCAAGGTATTGTTCTAGGACATATTATTTCTGAAAAAGGCATTGAAGTGGATAAATCTAAGGTAGACCTTGTTCGTCACTTACCCTCTCCAAATTCGGTTAGAGAGGTTCGTTCGTTTCTTGGCCACGTAGGTTTTATAGGCATTTCATATAGGATTTCTCCAAGATTGCACAACCATTATGCCGATTGCTTCAAAAAGAGGTGGCTTTCGAGTTTGATGATGCATGCTCCACGACATTCAAACACTTAATGGAGGGTCTCACTTCGGCTCCCATTATCACACCTCCAGATTGGAGCCTTCCATTCGAGTTGATGTGTGATGCTTCGGACTATGCAATTGGTGCTGTTTTGGGGCAGCGAAAGAACAAACATCCCCATGTTATTTATTATGCATCTAGGACACTAAATGATGCTCAATTAAATTATTCAACCACTGAAAAAGAATTACTTGCTGTGGTATTTGCATTAGATGAGTTCCGATCATACTTACTTGATACTAAAGTTATTACTTTTACTGATCATGCAGCTCTCAAGTATTTGCTCACGAAAAAGGAGGCCAAGCCTAGACTAATTCGATGGATGTTGCTTCTACAAGAGTTTGACATTGAGATTCGGGATAAGAGGGCCGTGGAGAATGTGGTGGTTGACCACCTAAGTCGAATGGTGCATGAGGCCACATTGCCAATTTCTGAAACCTTCCCCGATGAACAATTAATGTCTATCCAGGTAAGTGAGCCTTGGTATGCAGATTCGGTGAATTTTTTGGTGTCTAAACATACCCCTAGCACACTTAATAGGATTCAACGTGATAAGCTTGAAAATGATGCTAGGTTTTATGTTTGGGATGACCCATACCTCTGGAAATTTTGTCCCGATCAGATTGTACGACGTTGTGTGAATGTCATTCATATGCATGTGGGGGACATTTTGGCACCCAACGCATTGCCCTTAAAGTCATAGAATGTGGGTTTTATTGGCCAACCATTTTTAGGGATGCTAGGACATTTTGCCTTACATGTGATCATTGTCAACGAATGGGTAATATAAGTGTTAAGGATCAAATGCCACAAAACCCTATACTTTCTGTTGAAATATTTGATGTGTGGGGAATTGCCTTTATGGGTCCTTTTCCTTCATCACATGGTTTTCTCTATATCTTGTTGGCGGTGGATTATGTTTCCAAATGGGTGGAAGCAAAAGCCACCCGTACTAACGACTCCAAAGTGGTTGCATATTTTGTGAAGTCTAACATTTTTGCTAGGTTCGAAATGCCTCGAGTCCTTATAAGTGATGGAGGTTCACATTTTTGTAATCGCACAATCGAGGCATTGCTCAAGAAGTACAACGTTACACATAGGGTTCCCTATCATCCTCAAACAAGCGGGCAAGCCGAGGTGTCGAATCGGGAGATAAAACAGATTCTTGAGAAGATGGTTGGGCCAACAAGATAAGATTGGAGCTTAAGCCTAGAGGATGCATTGTGGGCTTATAGGACCGCCCACAAAACACCCGTAGGAATGTCCCCCTTTCGGCTTGTTTATGGCAAACCATGTCACTTACCTGTGGAGTTGGAGCGCAAGGCACATTGGGCCGTGAGGAAGTTCAACATGGATGTAGATGAGGCGGGAATTCATCATAAGCTTCAATTGAATGAACTTGAGGAGATACGGAATGAAGCTTACGAGAATGCTAGCATTTACAAGGAAAAGACAAAGGCCTTTCATGACAAGATGATTCGCACCAAGTCCTTCTCTGTTGGACAGAAAGTGTTGTTGTTTAATTCTCGTCTTCGTTTATTTCCGGGTAAGTTACGTTCACGTTGGATTGGACCCTTTGTTATTACTAATGTTTTTCCTCATGGTGCAGTCCAAGTTCGTAGTTTCACAACAGGTCAAGAGTTCAAGGTGAATGGTGATGTGAAAATTGACTTAACACACAAATTAACCCTCTTGTTGTCGAATTGTAGTAAAGATGCAAGTAGGGATCGTTCTGGACAAGGGGATTAGGAGGGCTTGCTAAAACCTCTAAACTGACTCAAAAACATATAAACAAAGTTAAAAACGTCTAAATAGACTCAAGGAATTCAAAACAGACTCACAAGACTCAAAACAAGCTAGAAACACTCAAAACTGCCTAAAAACACTAACTAGGCAGTTTCTGACTCTAAACACAATTTTGGACGAATTTAAGATTATAGGTTGACTCAAAACACTTAAAAACACAAACTAAACAGATTCTAAACACTTGAAACAAGAAAGTAAAGGGGGGATTTTGTTTTGACGAAAATTGAAATAACAAAGCAAATTATAAAACTAGGCAGATTGTAAAACGAAATTGAGAAATAAGATGATGGATGGATTAGTTAGAGGTACATTCTCCACACATGACACAGTTGTATATGAATCGATTTTCCAATTGCTTTTCACTAACTATGATGCTCAACACCCCAAGTTAACTGTGATGCACTAATTAACCATCAGATTTTCCTTTACTCATTGAATTGGATGATTGCATGCGACAACCCAAATTATTCTCTAAAAGTCCCCTATATATAGAAGTACATTTAGAGATCATTACGTTCCATGAAAATCATAAGTGTTGACGAGGTAATTGTAACTATGAATGCATGATACTCTTGCCAAGAATTCAATTAACGCGGTTGTGACTAGCAACCTTTACTACTCATGAATATTATCTTAACACACAAATAAAACCCTCTTGTTATCAAATTGTAGTAAAGGTGCAAGTAGGGATCGTTCTGGACCGGGGATTAGGAGGGCTTGCTAAAACCTCTAAACTGACTTAGAAACACAAAAACAAAGTTAAAAACGTTCAAACTGACTCAAAGACTCCAAAACAAGTTCAAAAGACTCAAAACGATCTAAAAAGACTTAAAACTGCCTAAAAACACTAAATAGGCAGTTTCTAGCTCTAAACACAACTTTGGACGAAAATAAGGTTTTGGGTTGATTCAAAACCTTCTAAAACATAAACAAAACAGATTCTAAACACTTTAGAACAAGAAAGTAAAGGGGGGATTTGGTTTGACGAAAATTGAAATAACAAAACAAGTTATAAAACTAGGCAGATTGTAAAACGAATTTGGCAATTAAGATGAATGATAGACAACCTAGAGGCTCTTTCTCTACACATGATATGTATGCAAACGAATTGATTTCCAGTTACTTCTTATTGAATCATGAACGACAATGCCCCAAATTAACCGTGACATCACTAGTTAACTCTCAGATTTTCCTTAAGTTATTAGATTGGATGACATCATTCGACAACCTAAAGCATTCTCCAAAAGTCCTCTACATGACATCATAATAGAGATACATTCAGAAATCATTACGTTCAATGAAAATCATAAGCATTGACAAAGCACTTAAACTATGACATCATGTTACTCATGCTAGGAATTGAACTTAACGCGATCATGACCAGTGACCTTCACTACATATGAATATAAGTTTGTAACGATTATGTGAAACTCCCTTATACTCTAGCATCAGATTTATGCATGCCAATTAAGTGTCGACCCTCAATCAACAAACACAAATAAGTTATCAATCCAACAGTTAAGCCAATTGCATTCAAAACTCAATAATCCATAACTGAAATTTATCAATTCATATTACACACATAATCATGGCTTTGAAATCACCCCTAGCCAAGAGGGGTTTAGCCACTCATGTTCACAACAAGGCAAAGTAAACAGAAATTAAACATAAGAGACATGAAACGAATTACACCTAAAACGCTCCAATCTTCAAACGTCCAAGGTTCCTCTTTCTTCTCCTTGCTGCGGCACAAGTGCTAAGGGGGTATGGTTGGTGTGTATGAATGAAGGGAATTGGTTTAGGGTAGATGTATGGTGCGGCAAAAGGGTGAGGGATGGTCAGAAATTGTGAAAGACTTAGAGAGGAATTGCGGCAAGAAGAGAGATGTGTCTGGGGTGTGTCCAAAACTGAATGCTTGTGAATGAATGGATTTAAATATATAGGGCACGACTAAGGATCAGAAAAGGCCTTTTAAAACTTAGCTAAAATGGTTCCCTAATTGAATAAGGAAGAAAAGAAATCAGAACATAAAATAGGAATGTGAAATTCGGCAGAATTGTGTAGGAGGAAAAAGGAATGTGTTTAATGGTCAGAAAATAGGAAAGAGAGGGTCCTCCTTGTGTGGCAAGGCTAGGTACTAAAGGGGAATGTGTTTTATGACAGAAAATAGGCAACTAAGGTGCAGGAATTAAAGAGAATAGGAAAGGAAATTCGGAGGAATTTATGGGACAGATTTAGGAATGTGTTTTGAGGCACAAAATAGGTAAGAACAAGGTATGTTTGTGTAGCAAGGCATAGAACACAAAGGGAATGTATTTTGTGACAGAAATTAGGCATGGGAATGTCCCCTTGGGCGGCAAGGATGTGTAGGGAAAAGGAAAGTGGTTTAGGTGCAGATTTGGTCAAGAAAAGGGAAAGATATTTAGGAGGTGCGGCATGGATATTTAGGGAAGTTTAGGCTTCTAGAACTCTCAATTGAATGTCCTCACACATTTAGGAACCCTTTTGTGGCTGAAACTTTGGTGAAGAAGGATTGGGAAACTTCCATTCCAAGAATAGAAACTCTTCAAGAATGGAAACCTTCGAAAATAGAAACTTCCAAACTTAGAAACTTCGGTTTCCAATTTTGACTCTTCATTCTTCATTTGCCTTGAATTCCATTCTTCACATCTTCATTCGCTCCTTAGCTCATTTGCACTTCAATTTCATCCTTCCGTTTATCTCCAAACATGTCCTATCCATCTTAGGCCCAAAATTGCTCCAAAACGCTCCAAAATGCACCTTTTTGCGTACTTTGACCTTAGAACCTGAAATTGCACGAAAATGGCTTAAAGTACTAAAATAACTAGGTTCTAACAACGTAAATGCAAGGAAATAAGCTAGTTAAGTCGCATAAATATGCTCCTATCAATAAACTAGCATCTAATTCATGCATGAAAACTAAGTATGCATCCTTAATAACCATACACAAATCAGTTATGAATAAAACAGATAATTGAGTTGTAATCACAATTTAACGAATCACAATTGGAAGTAATCAATTCACATCTCAAACATCTTCATGGCTTCAAACTTCCCCCTAACTAACTAGGGGTTTAGCCACTCATGATTACAGCAAAATCAGAAAGTAATAACAAAGTAAACATTGAAAACAAGAACGAAGTACACCTAAGAACACTCCAATCTGCAAGCATGAAACGTCCGAGGTCTCCTTCCCCTCTCCAACTTGCTGCAACACAAGTGCAAAAGGATGTGGTTGATGTGTATGGATGAAGGGATGGTTGCGGCAAGGGAAGGAGAATGGCAGAAAGTGTTTTTTGGTCTGTAAAGTATGTGTAAGGATGGTAGGGGATGGATAGGAGAAGAGGTGAATGGAAGGGATGCAGGAATTATGTTGTACTTTTGAATGGGTGCGGCAAAGACTTTATATAGTGCTAGGGAATCAGAAAATAATAGGTAAGGTTCAATACTTAGCTTATTTTTTTCCCTAATTGAATGGGTAAGAAAAGAATCAGAATTTAAATGAAAAAGGAATGTGAAATTCGGCAGAATTGTGTAGGAGGAAAAAGGAATGTGTTTAATGGTCAGAAAATAGGAAAGAGAGGGTCCTCCTTGTGTGGCAAGGCTAGGTACTAAAGGGGAATGTATTTTGTGACAGAAATTAGGCAAGGGAATGTCCCCTTGGGCGGCAAGGATGTGTAGGGAAAAGGAAAGTGGTTTAGGTGCAGATTTGGTCAAGAAAAGGTAAGTGATTTGCAGCAAGAAAAGGGAAAGATATTTAGGAGGTGCGGCATGGACATTTAGGGAATGTTTAGGACTCTAGAACTCACATTTAAATGCCCTAACATAATTTGGAATCCTCTTGTGGTTGGAACTTAGGTGAGGAAAGATTAGGAAACATTCATTCCAAGAATAGAAACTCTTCGAGAATGGAAACCTTCAAAAATAGAAACTTCCAAACTTAGAAACTTCATTTTTCAATTTTGACTCCTCATTCTTCATTCGTCTTGTATTCCCATCTTCACTTCTTCATTCACTCCTTAGCTCATTTTCACTTCAAGTTCATCACTCCAATTAGCTCCAAGCATGTCCAAACCAACATAGGCCCAAAATTGCTCCAAAGCGCACCAAAATGCATTTTTTTGCTCCAATAGCCCAATAGACCCACAAACACACGAAAATGGCTTAAAGTACTAAAATAACTAGGTTCTAACAACGTAAATGCAAGGAAATAAGCTAGTTAAGTCGCATAAATGTGCTCCTATCAAATGGGCATCGATTGAAGCCTTACTACGAGAGCTTTGTAGAACATGATGTGGAGGAGACCACCCACTATGCCGTGGGTTCCCATGAAGGTTGATCAATGTGGCATCGTCCGGCTGCAAGATGTAAAAGAAAGTGCTACTTGGGAGGCAACCCATGCAATCAACAAAGGAAGAAATTAGGAATCGCTCCAAACTCAGATTTGCGTCCCTAAAACTTTTCCTTTGTTGCTTACTTTATGTTATGTGTGATGTGTTTATTTGTGTGTTCCTTAGTTTAGTCTAAAACTTTGAGGACAATGTTTAGTTTAAGTGTGGGGGGGGGGGGGGGTAACATTCTGTTTTGAGCTATTTTTGCATGAAATTCGTAGGGTGTTACCACCTAACATGTCTAAACTTGTTTCCCACTGTTTTAAGTGTTTTTAACATGTTTTGAAGTCTTTTTATGTGTTACTTTGAAAAAAATCGGAAAAACAGTTTGAAATAACCAAAAAGAGTCAGTTTGAGTCAGTTTTGTGTTTGTTTTTTGTGTGTTTGTCTTAGGATACCTTCCAACACAATGATGAGGATTTGATTTTTATGTGCATGGCTGTGAAAGAGAGTTATAAACATGGATGGAAGTTTGATATATTCTTGGTTTATACTTGGTTATAGTTGTTGTTTATGAATTCATGATTAATCACAAAGAAAAAAAAAAGTTTTTGTAATATGCTTGAAGGAAGGAACTTAGAATAACATTACAACCCTGAGAGACTTGAGCTTTAAACATTCTTTGGAGAGTATTAATCTGTGATTCTTGTTTTCAAACTCGTTGCATGATCTCATTATTCTTGCTTGGTTGGTAATTAGAAGGCATTTCATCACTTAGTTCCAAATGCTAGAACTTGCATCCATTCCATTCAAAGCATGATATTGATTGCATAATATATATCAAGATGAAGTGTGTAGTGAAACCATTGATAGGAGCATATTTATGCGCCTTAGTTAGCTAGTTCTTATGCATTTATGTTGTGTTTCCTTAGTTAAAGTAGTCTTTTAAGCTAGTTTTATGCGTTTTCAGGTTTTAAGGGCAAAGAATACAAAAAGATGCATTTTGGAGCCTTTTGGAGCAAATTGGAGCTTGGAATGAATGTCATATGCTTGGAGCCAAAGGATTGGACGAAATTGAAGATTTGAAGGTGTTAGGTTTCCTAATCAAATGAGGATTCCTAATTGAAGAAGGATTCCTACTCACATGAGGATTCCTAATTGAAGAAGGATTCTTAATCAAAGGAGGATTCCTAGAAGAATGAGGATTCCTAATCCAACAAGGATTCCTACTTGAAGTAGGAAAGTTAAGCCAAGGTTTCCTATTTTGGTTAACCTTTCCTAAACCTAAAAGTCCTTAATTTCCAGCCACTTTGAAGGCCTTATATGCATTTTAGGACACAAAACAAAGGCTCTAGAACACCGTTGAATCCTTGCCGCACCTTTCCCTTTCCTTTTTCCTAGTTTCCTATTTTTCTAATCCCTTTCCCTTTAGTTTTAGGACATTATACCTTTCCCAAAGCCTTTTGCCGCACCTTGTGAGGGATCCCTGACCTTTCCTCTTCCTTGCCGTCCAAGGAAGAGTGATTCTTTCCTATTTTCTGAAATAAAACACATTCCTTTTTTGTTTTAAACCCTAGCCGCACCTTTTAGTTAATTCCTTTAAATTTCTGATTTGTTTCCTATTTTCTGGAAGCCTTGGACTTAATTTCTGATTACCTAAATAAACCTAGGGTTTTAATTCCTGTTTTCCTTTAAATAAACCTCCTTGTTACAGCCACAAAGGAACCATTCTCTTCCATTCACGCCAGAAACACAACCCAACTCTTTGCCGCATCAATCCTTCACCCCCATCCATATTTTCTGACCCCAAACACCTCTAGCCGCACCATACATCCATTCTAAACACCCTCCATACATCACCACTTGTGTGCCGCAGCAAGAAGAAAGAAGGAAGGAGCCTTGGATGTTCAAGCTTCATCGTTGGTGCATTCTAGGTGTAATTCGTTTTATGAATTCATTGTGTAATCTGTTTTCCTTTTGTTTTGCTATGAACATGAGTGGCTAAACCCCTATTGGTTAGGGGTGATTTGAAAGCCATGACTATGTGTGCAATTTGATTTGATAAATTCCAATTATGAATTCTTGAATTGTGAATGCAATTGGCTTAACTATTCGATTAATAACTTATTTGTGTTTGTTAATTAGGGGTCGACACTTAATTGGCATGCATAAATATGATGCTAGAGTATAAGGTTGTTTCACATAATTGTTGCAAACTTATATTCATATGTAGTGGAGGTTGCTAGTCACAATCGCGTTAAGTTCAATTCCTAGCATGAGTGACATGATGTCATAGTTACAAGTGCTTTGTCGTTGCTTATGATTTTCATTGAGCGTCATGATCTTTGATCGTATCTCTGTTATGATGTCATGTAGGGAACCTTTGAAGAATGCTTTGGGTTGTCGAATGATGCCATCCAATTCAATAACACAAGGAAAATCTGAGAATTAGCTAGTGATGTCACAGTTAATTTGGGGCAATGTCGTTTATAATTCTATGAAAGAATAACTGGAAATCGAGTCGTTTGCATACATGTCATGTGTGGAGGAAGAGCCTCTAACTAATCTATCATCCATCTAAAGTCCCAAATCGGTTTTACAATCTGCCTAGTTTTATAACTTGCTTTGTTATTTCAATTTTCGTCAAATCAAAATCCCCCTTTTACTTTCTTGTTCTAAAGTGTTTAGAATCTGTTTTGTTTATGTTTTAGAAGGTTTTGAATCAATCCAAAACCTTAATTTCGTCTAAAATGGTGTTTAGGTCCAAAACTGCCCAGAAAGTGTTTTTAAGGCAGTTTTGAGTGTTTTTACAAACTTTCTGTTTTGTTAAGTTTAAATTCGTCCAAACTAATTCTCCCATTTACTTTCTTGTTTCAAATTAGTCTAAACTTGTTTTGTTTGTGTTTTTGAGTAGTTGGAGTCATGTTAAAACCCAAATTCGTCCAATTTGGTGAATTGTGTCCAAACCTGCCCAGAAAGTGATTTTAAGGCAGTTTTGAGTCTTTTGGTTTGTTTTAGTGTTTTAAATTCTAGTTTTGCATTCTTTGAGTCTAGTTTAGTGTTTTAAACTTTGTTTTTACGTTTTTAAGTTAGTTTTCAAGTGTTTAGCAATCCCTCCTAATCCCCGGTCCAGAACGATCCCTACTTGCATCTATACTACAATTGTCAAAAGAGGGTTTAATTTGAGTGCTTAATATATTTCGCATCAGCCATCAACCAAACAGCCAACCCATGCACTATATATTGTAGGTCATAACACCCATTCAGCCATTTTTAGCCTTTGTTCTTTGTTTACCCATATCATCCTGATGTGAAAATTAATTTGACACTCAAATTAAACCCTGTGGATGACAATTGTAGTATATAAGCAAATAGGGATCATCCTGGACCGGGGATTAACTAGGGATGCTAACCAATGTGAAATTGACTCAAAAACGTGAAAACAAATTTTAAAACACTAAACTAGACTCAAAGAATGCAAAACTAAAATTCAAAACACTAAAACAAACCAAAAGACTCAAAACAGCACAAAAACACTCAAAACTGCCTTAAAACCACTTTCTGGGCAGTTTGAACACAAACACCAAATTGGACGAAAATATGTTATAACTTTGACTCAAGACACTTAAAAACACAAACTAACTTGAATTCTAACTAATCTAACACTTCAAAATAAATGGGGGATTGATTTTTACGAATTTGAAAACAAAACAAAATTTGTAAACTAAAACAAATTTTAAAACGGATTTGGATAAATTGAATGGTGAGAAACTAGTTAGAGGGGTCCTTATCCACACATGAACATATGCATATAATTTGATTCCCATTTATGATTTCAACAAACGATGAATGACAATGCTCCAAATTAACTGTGTTGAACTAATCAATTCTCTGATTTCCCTAGATTCATTGAATTGGACGTGATACGCATCACAACCAAATTATTCTTCATCAAACTCCCTAACTATGGAATACGCATGATAGAGACATTCAACAAAGATCATTAAATTCAATGGAAATCATAAACATTGACTAGGCATTCATAACTATGGAATACGCATGTTAATCCAACGTAGGGTTTACTAAACACAATCGTGACTAGCGATCTTTACTACTCATGAATATAAGTTAATAACGATTAGGTGAAATTCCCTTATATCCTAGCATCAAGTTTAGGCATGCAAATTAAGTGTCGACCCTCAACCCACATACATAAACAAGTTCTTAATCAAAACAGAGAAGTAAACCACATCCAAAGTTCATGAATTCATAACTGGAGTAAATCAAATCATAACCAACATATGCCCATGGCTTCCAATTCGCCTCTAACTAAAAAAAGAAATTAGTTCCACATGTTTAACATAATTGAACAACGAATTAAATTAAACATGAAAACAGAAACAAAGAGAGAAAGATCTCCAAACACTCCAATGGTGGCAGATTGGTGCATGAGCCTTCTTCTCCCCCTTGGACTGCACGGTGCACTCTCCTTCTAGTCTCCAAAGGTGGCGCACACGGTGGTATGGTGGCTGCAAGGTGCGGTGATGGTTGGTTGAGTGGTGGTAGGCACGGTGGAGAATAGTGGTGTGTATGGAAGCTTGCGGCAAGGGGTTTTGTGGTTGAGAATGGCGCTGCGATGTAGAGAGGATGGTGTGGGAGGTGCGGCACTTTTAATTTCTGAGTGAGGAATGGTCCATGGGTGCGGCACACATAAGGAATATATATATAGGCACCCTAAACCCTAGGTTAAATCAGATTAGGCTTGGGCTTTTGCAGAAATTAAAGCCTAGGGTAGAAAAATGCCTTGCAAGGCAAGGCAAAGGGAGATTCTAGAAGGAATTAGGTGCGGCACATGGTGGGCTGAGGTATAGGGGGCGGCTGAGATAATAAGGGCCAAGGAAAGGCCTTGCAAGGCAAGGCAAATTGGTTCTAGAAGGCCCTAGGTGCGGCACAAGGTGGAAATCCACAAGGAAAAATAGTTTTGGCCCAATTAACCCAAAACAAGGCCAACTAAATCTGAAATCCAAGATGGATAAGGGCTTATATGGTGCGGCATTGACATAGGCCCAAGAATGGCCTTCTAGACAAGATTAGGACATCTCCATTCCAAGAATAGAAACTCTTCAAGAATGGAAACCTTCGGAATTAGAAACTTCCAAACTTAGAAACTTCGGTTTCCACTTTTAACTCTTCATTCGTCATTTGCCTTGAATTCCATTCTTCACATCTTCATTCACTCCTTAGCTCATTTGCACTTCAAATTCGTCCATCCATGGTGCTTCATATGCATGTACTCCATTTAAGCTCCATTTAGCTCTAAAACGCACCAAAACGCACTTTCTTGCTTCACTTGCCATTTGAACCTACAAATACACGAAAATAGCTTAAATCACTATAATAAACGATAACTAACTACGTAAGTGCAAGAAAACAAGCTAACTAAGTAGCATAAATATGCTCCTATCAAATCTAACACTTTAAAATAATTGGGGGATTGATTTTGACGAAATTGAAATTAAAACAAAACTTTGTAAACTAAACAGATTCTAAAACAGATTTTGATGAAATAGAATGATAAGACACTAGTTAGAGGGTTCCTTATCCACACATGAACATATGCATACAATTTGATTCCCAGTTATGATTTCAACGAACGATGAATGACAATGCTCCAAATTAATTGTATTGAACTAATTAATGGAATACGCATCGCAATCAAATTATTCCTCATCAAAGTCCCTAACTATGGAATACGCATGATAGAGACATTCAACAAAGATCATTAAGTTCAATGGAAATCATAAACATTGACTAGGCATTCATAACTATAGAATACGCATGTTAATCCAACCTAGGGTTTACTAAACACAATCGTGACTAGCGATCTTTACTACTCATGAATATAAGTTCATAACGATTAGGTGAAATTCCCTTATACCCTAGCATCAAGTTTAGGCATGCAATTTAAGTGTCGACCCTCAACCCACATACATAAACAAGTTCTTAATCAAAACAGAAAAGTAAACCACATCCAACGTTCATCAATTCATAACTGGAGTAAATCAAATCATAACCAATGATAAGCTCATATTTATATATATTTTACATCAAATTCACTCGTCTTTTCTTAGTTAGTTCTTTATATTTTTGAGCTATTTACTTTGTTTTTGTGTTTTATAGAATTTATCATGCAAAGAAAATAAAAATAGAATAAGTGAAATTTTAAGTGTCAAATTCGTCAAAACTGCCTTACTCACTTATTTTCTTTGTTTATGTTTTCGATTCGGAAAGGAATATATGCACAAGGGAGGAAGTGGAAAGTTACAAAGGCTGCAGGGGGCTGCCCTTCTGTTTTTCTAAAGGCAGTGCGGTATAATGAAAATAGAGGAGCAGCTGCACGGACTAAAGGCAGTGGGGCAGACGAAAAAAAAAAAAAAAAGAAAGATTAGCTGGCATGCGATGAAGGCTTGCGTCGGTGAGAGGCAGCAAGGTCCTGATAGCAGGACAGTGGATGCAGGGAGTACTCGGTGCAAAATAAAAAAGGCAACTAACGGGCATAGAAGTGCAAAAGCTGCCAGAGAGGGCAGCAACTTTGGAAGATAAGAAAAGAAAATATAAAAAAAAGAAGGAGCGAATTAAGGGAGCTGGGGGCTTTTTAAGGCAGCTGCGCAAGCAGCACAGAAGAGGAGGGGGGTGAGAAGTGCGCAGCACAGAGGCTGCCAGGAGCAGCGGCACACAGGAGGGCAGCGCCCATTGGAGGAGCAAAACAGAGGTACAGGCAGCGCACATAGGGGGGATAGAAAACAGAAGTTGCCTCTGGGCAGCGTGCAAATAAAATAGAGAAAAGCTGCTAAGGTGCAGCGGCAAGCAAGAGGCAGCGAGCTCAGGACAGAAAGCTGCAGTTGAGTGCAGAAGAAGGCAGAGAAGCTGCCAGCGCCCATTTGAGAGCAAATCGCCAAGAGGCAGAGAGGAAAACACAGAAGCTCACGGTGCAAAGGAAACAATCTTTGCACTCTCCTCATTTCGGTCTTATCTTCTCAAACTTATGTTTTACTTTTGTTTTAATTTGAAAATAATGTGTAACTAAATTTATTTTGGCTAGAGGTTAATTCAAAGCCATGAATATATTTGTAATATGAATTGATTACCTTCAGTTGTGATTTCTGAGTTGTGAATTTAATTTGCTTAACTGCTTGATTGATAACTTATTCTTGTATGTCGATTAAGGATGCATACTTAGTTTGCATGCATGAATTTGATGCTAGAATATAAGTGAATTTCACCTAATCGTTATAACTTTTATTCATGAGTAGTGAAGGTTGCTATCCACAATCGTGTTAAGTAAATTCTTGGCAAGAGTATCATGCTTTTCATAGTTACGAATGCCTCGTCAATGCTTATAGTTTTCACAAAGCTTAATGATCTTTAATTGTATCTCTATTGTTCTTTTCACGTAGGGGACTTTTGAAGAATGTTTTGAATTGTTGTATGCGCTTTTCCGTCCAATTCAATAACTTAAGGAAAACTTGAAGATTAAAAAAGTGTTGTTCACGGTTAATCTGGAGTGTTGAGATTTACAATTTATCGAAAGAACAACTGAAAATTAATTTACGTTGCATATGTGTCATGTGTGGAGAAGAACCCTCTAGCTAGTCCGTCATCCATCCGTTCACCTTAATGTTATGTTTTTGTCAAATCTACAATTTATTTACGTTTAGTTTACTTCTCGTCAAAACCAAACCCCCCCCCATTGTTAAATTGTATTATTTAGTAAGATTTCATTGTTTTGAGTCTTTTAATTCAATTTCCGTTCAAATCAGTCGTTAGTGTCTAGTTCGAGTCAAGTTGGCTGTTTTGAGTTGTTTTGAGTGTGTTTTGAGTTATCAGAGTTTTTAGCCTAGTTTTGCGTCCTTGAGTTTTGTTTAATATTTTTAAATCAATTTAGAGTAGATTAGCAATCCCTCCTAATCCCCAGCCTAAAACGATACCCTACTTACATCTTTACTACAACTGTCAAAAAGAGGGTTAAATTTGTGTGTTGTTTACATCGCATCAACCAACATATATCCATGGCTTCAAATTCGCCTCTAACTATAAAGAAATTAGTTCCACATGTTTAACATAATTGAAGAACGAATTAAATTAAACATGAAAACAGAAACAAGAAGATAAAGAACTCCAAACACTTTAATGGTGGCAGATTGTTGCATGAGCCTTCTCCTCCCTTTTGGACTGCACGGTGCACTCTTTCTCCCCTCCAAAGATGGCGGCGCAAGGTGTCTATGGTGGTGGTAAGGCACGGTGATGGTTGTATGAGTGGTGGTTGGGACGGTGGATGAATGGGGGTGTGGAAGGAATGCTTGCGGCAAAGGTTGTATGGAGAGTGAATGGGCAGCTCCTTGGATTTCCGAAGGGGAATGTGAAATTTTCTTGCGGCACCTAAGGGGAATATATATATAGGCATGGCAAACCCTAGGTTAAATCAGATTAGGCTTGGGCTTTAGCAGAAATTAAGGCCTAGGGTAAGAGAATGCCTTGCAAGGCAAGGCAAAAGGAGGTTCTAGAAGGATTTAGGTGCGGCACAAGGTGGGCTAGGAGGGTTTAGATGTGGCTGAGATGATAAGGCCCAAGGAATGCCTTGCAAGGCAAGGGAAAATGGTTCTAAAAGGCCCTAGGTGCGGCACAAGGTGGAAATCCACAGGGAAAAATGGTTTTGGCCCAATTAGTTTTATAAAAGGATTTGTGTAGCCCAAATCCACAAGGAAAAGCGCCTAAAAGGTGCGGCATCCTTATAGGGCTGAGATAAGGCTTCTAGAAAAGATTAGGACACCTCCGTTCCAAGAATAGAAACTCTTCAAGAATGGAAACCTTCGAAATTAGAAACTTCCAATCTTAGAAACTTCGGTTTCCACTTTTGACTCTTCATTCGTCATTCGCCTTGAATTCCATTCTTCAAATCTTCATTCACTCCTTAGCTCATTTGCACATCAATTCCATCACTCCAATCGGTTCCAAAACGCACTTTCTTGCTTTACTTGCCATTTGAACCTACAAATACACGAAAATAGCTTAAATCACTATAATACACGATAACTAACTACGTAAGTGCAAGAAAACAAGCTAACTAAGTAGCATAAATATGCTCCTATCAAATTCCCCCACACTTAGCTTTTGCTAGTCCTCGAGCAAAACAAAAAAAGCAAAACATAACCTAACCTTCCAAAGGGATTTCCAATGGTACATAACATGTCAAAGATCATCATTCCCACAGATTTTAATCATCCCTACTCTTGAGCATATACTTAATCATAGTTACCATTCACTAGCTCACATTTAATCGTTTAAAACAATCTTTTGACGTAGTAACATGCCTTAGAGAATCCACTCAATTCCTTACTGGATACACTCTTATTTTCACACGGATTTTCTAACTACACTCCCTACACTAGGTATATGTGAGAAGATTGATGTAATCATGAAAACGAACACTCATATACGTTATAACAAAGGAAGCACTTTTCTGCAATTATTAAGCATGTATAGATATGATCTCATGAACGGAATGCTACTACTGAGATGCGAGAACCAGGGACACCATATGCTCATACCAATCCCAAACTCCACATATTGAAATACATAACACTCAAGATAGAAGTTAAGGGTTGTAACGGGGCTAATTGGTATTGGCTAACAAAGAAAGGTTAAGGATAAACGAAAGTTCTTAAAGCGATAGCAAACAAATAATGAAATTGACACTTAGAATTCACTTTTGAGTGCAGAGAATCACTTAGACACACAAGGGGGTGAAATACACAATACTTAGGGTCTAATTCAACTTTTTGGACCCTTTCTTCAACAACCAACGCTTGTGAGTTCTTTCTCACTTATTTTGAACCCTTTTTCATTCTTTTCACATTTTTTTTTCTTTTTCTTTTCTCGTGCCCAATTCATGTTTTTGGCACATTACACACATAAATCCCTTCCCCTGATCGGATCATATTTATATATATTTTTATATAAAATTCACTCATCTTTTCTTAGTTAGTTCGTTATATTTTGAGCTATTTACGTTATTTTTATGTTTTATAAGAATTTATCTAGCTAAGAAAATAAAAATAGAATAAGTGAAGTGTTAAGTATTTTTTTTTATCTAAACTATCTTATCTGTTGAATTATACTTATCATTTAGAAAATAATATATATATATATATATATATTTATATTTATTTATATATATATATATATTTATTTATATTTATATTTATATATTTAAATATGTGTGTGTGTGATAGCTGGAACATGTGCTTTCGGTGGGAAGGCTTGTGGAAATGATGAGAGGCATTGCCTTGCAGCTGGCAGCCAATAAAAAAAGACGGAAGATGAGTGGCTTTCGAGGGCCTGACTGAGCCAATAAGAAATAGGAGAAGACAGAGAGCTCCGGGGAGAAAAGAAATAAGTGTGAGCTGCCCTTAAGGCAGCGAGAAGAAGTTTGGAAGGGGGGAATAAGGCAGCAAAGCTGCCAGGAAGAAAGAAGTCAAACACGGTGAAGCTGCCATTTGGGTAGCAAGGAAAAGGAGGGCAGTGAGGCGCCCCATTGGGCAGTTTTAGGTGAAAGGCAGAGAGGTCCTCGTGGGTTTATAAAACAGAAGGCATCGAAGGATACGGGGGATGATTGGAGTGAGGAGGCCAATCAGAAAGCTTCATTTGGCGAGATTGGAGCCGCGGTGAGCTCAAGTCACGGGGGAGTTAAAACAGGGCATTGGGAGAAAATTGCACCGAGTCAGCGGCAGTAGCAAAGCTGCCTTGGCAGCTGTGGACAGCAGAAGCAGCCACGGGGTAGCCAGGAACAAAGAAACGAAGGAAGTCAATAAGAGGGCCAATCGAAGAGAAAATAAAGGGCCTCGGGGAAAGTGGCCTCACACGGAAAAAGAGGGCAGAAGCAGAAGCTTGGCGCGGTGCAGGGAATAACCAGGCAGCTGAGAGACACGCAGAGAGAGAAGCTCACGGGAAGGGTTTTCTAGGCAGCTAGCCAATTAGCACAGTGCACATGCAAGTGCACAGAAACCCTTGCAACCCCATTTCGGTTTAATCCTCCAACTCATATTTTATTTCTGTTTAATTTATAAATATGTGTAATTAATTTGTGTTGGCTAGAGGTTATTTTTAAGCCATGATTATATTTGTAATTTGAATTGATACCTTCAGTTGTGATTTCTGAGTTGTGATTTAATTTGCTTAACTGCTTGATTAATAACTTATTTATGTTTGTCGATTAAGAATGCATACTTAATTTATATGCATGAATTTGATGCTAGAATATAAGTGAATTTCACCTAATCGTTATGAACTTATATTCATGAGTAGTGAAGGTTGCTAGTCACAATCGCGTTAAGTAAATTCCTGGCAAACGTATCATGCTGTTCATAGTTACGAATGCCTTGTCAACACTTATGATTTTCATAGAACATAATGATCTTTAATCGTATCTCTATTGTGCTTTTCACGTAGGGAACTTTTGGAGAATAATTTGAGTTGTTGTATGCTGTTCATCCAATTCAATAACATAAGGAAAATCTGAAGGTTAATTTAAGCGTACCTAATTAATCTGGAGTATTGAGATTTACAACTTATTGAAAGAACAACTGAATGTCAATTTAGATTGCATATGTATCTTGTGTGGAGAAAAGCCCTCTAGCCAATCCGTCGCCCATCCATTCATTTTTATTTTATGTTTTTGTCAATTTTGTAATTTATTTAAGTTTAATTTACGTTTCGTCAAAACCAAACCCCCCCATTATTAAATTATATTATTTAGTTAGTTTTCATTATTTTTCATCTTTTAATTTAATTTCCGTCCAATTAAGTTCCTAGTGTTTATTTAATTTGTTTTTCATTGTTTTGAGTCATTTTAATTGTGTTTCGAGTTATTAGAGTTTTTAGCATAGTTTTGTGTTTTTGAGTCTTGTTTAATATTTTAAAATTAATTTAGAGAAGATTAGCAATCCCTCCTAATCCCCGGCCTAGAACGATACCCTACTTACACTTATACTACAATTGACAAAAAGAGGGTTAAATTTGTGCGGTTTTAAAATCCCGTCAAAATTTTGGCGCCGTTGCCGGGGATTAGCAACTTTGCTAATCCCTTATTTCTTTTTTATTTTTTTTTGTTTTAATTTAGATAGTAACTTTGCTTTATTCTTCTTGCTTCTTAGGTACTAGTGTATGACTCGAAGTTCTCATCCGGTTCAAAAGCATATCTCTGACTTTGACAATGACTTTGAGTGAACTTTGAGAAGGACAAAGAAACAACAAGAAGCTCAACCATCCAATCTTGAACCTGAGCTTGAGGAAAACAAAGTAGAAGAGGAAAAGGAGCCCAAGGCTCAAGGAGTTGAGCAACCACAAGTCATGGCGGCGGATAACCGAACAATCAAGGAGCTCTCAGCTTCGGGATTGGACAACACCGCACCCCTATGCATCCAATACCCTAGGGCAGCCCCTGAGAAGACCGATGAATTTGAGTTGAAGTCCAGTTTGCTACATCACATACCCAAGTTCCATGGGTTATCAATGGAGGACCCCAATAAGCATTTGAAGGAGTTTGAAGTAGTATGCTCAAGTATGACACCGGTGAACGTGGATAGCAACATATTGAAGATGAAGGCTTTTCCTTTTTCTTTGTTGGAAAAGGCCAAGGATTGGTTGTACGAGTTGGCTCCCGGAACTATCACATCATGGGAGAGTATGAAGCGAGCTTTCTTAGAGAAGTTCTTTCCAACATCACGAGTCATTCTTCTTCGCAAGAAAATTAGTGGAATTCAGCAAAACCAAGGTGAATCTTTTCCAACTTATTATGAACGTTTTAAAACCCTTGTTGCTTCATGTCCACAGCACCAATTGAAGGAGGAGCTTCTTCTTCAATATTTCTACGAATGGCTCTTACCAATTGAACGGCAAATGTTGGATGCATCCGCGGGAGGAGCTTTAGTGGATAAGACACCCATGGATGCCAAAATTCTCATTGCTAATCGAGCACTCAACGCATAACAATATGAAGGTGTTGGGCAGAGAGAGACCCCATGGCCACATCATGTCAATGAGGTAAGTTCTATTTCTGAGTTACAATCCCAAATGGCTAACCTTACGTCCATGTTGTCACAGTTTGTTGAAGGCCCCAAACCGCAAGGAACTACAATCTGTGGTGTATGCTCCATTCAAGGACACCAATCTGATCAATGCCCTCAATTAATTGAAAATGGAGGATGGGAATCTGCCCATGCCGTGGGTTATGGGAATCCAAACCAACCAAGGGGTGATCCTTTCTCTAATACATACAATCCGGGATGGCGTGATCACCCCAATTTCAGATGGAGAGATGCACAACAACCGGCCCAACAAGGTGGATTCCGACAACCCCCGGGTTTCTTTCCAAGGCCAATGGCACCATAACCACCTCCTCAAGCACAATCATCCCAAACCAACTCAGGTATGTCTATGAATGATGATAAAACATATCAGTTATTAACCACAATGGCACATGGAATGCAGAATCAAGCAAAGGAGGTTAATGAGCTTAAGAAGCAAATGGGCCAAATGGCCGAATTTTTAGGACAATTTCGTGAGAATGGTAAGTTACCAAGCAATACGGTGATCAATCCAAAGGGTGGTTTTGAATCTGCAAAAGCCATCATTTTAAGAAGTGGAAAAGAAGTGGGAAGCAAAGCACATGAACATGCCCTAAACAAGGAAGAAGAAGAGCAATTCAACCCCACGGCAAGGATGGAACCAACCATGCCGCAGCCATCTAAGCATTCCAATCCGTCCACCTCAGGTAATGTTGTCCCAGATGTTGTGATTTCAAACACTAATCTGCCCAATGTTCCTTTTCCTCGCAGATTTGCACAATCAAAGAAGGAAGAAAGCGACAAGGACATTTTGGATACCTTTCGAAAAGTCCAAGTAAACATTCCTTTACTTGATGCCATTAAGCAAGTGCCCAGGTATGCAAAGTTTTTAAAAGAGTTATGCACAACTAGGAAGAGAATTTCAAACAAAGAAGTTGTGAAAGTAAGTGAAAATGTATCCGCGGTCTTGCAACGAAAGTTACCTCCAAAGTGTAAGGATCCAGGGAGTTTTACTATCCCATGCATAATTAGAAACTCTAGATTTGAACAATGCATGTTAGATTTAGGTGCTTCTATCAATGTAATGCCATATTCTATTTATGCTTCAATGAATCTTGGTGAGTTAAAACAAGATGGCGTTATAATTCAATTGGCCGATCGTTCTAACGCTTATCCCAAGGGAGTCCTTGAGGATGTTTTAGTGCAGGTCAATCACCTTATCTTCCCTGCAGATTTCTATGTTTTAGACATAGAGGATTCAAGCCATGCTCCATCATTGCCAATCTTGCTAGGCCGTCCATTCATGAAAACAACAAGAACAAAGATTGATGTGTTCACGGGAACATTAACCATGGAGTTTGATGGGGACATTATTCATTTTAATCTTTCTGAAACCATTAAATATCCACTTGAGGACCATTCTTGTTTTGTTATTGACATTGTTGATTCTTTGGCACAGGTGCAATTGGATCAAATGAACGAAGATACACTTGAGGTAGCTCTAGTGCACGGCATAGGAGCAAGAATTAGGTGTGGGGAAGCCTTTGAAACCCACGGCAAGCAATCTGACCATATTGTCGTGCCCCCTTGTGATGAAGTACTTGAAATGGTCGCTGCCCTTGAGTCATTGCCCTCCTACTCTGGTAAGTCTCCACTCTCACTTTTAGATTCGGTTTTGACTAACAAGTTACTTCCATCAATTGTGCAGCCACCTACACTTGAGTTAAAGCCATTACCTAGTCACTTGAAGTATGTTTTCTTGGGACAAGATCAGACGCTACCCGTCATCATCTCCAACTTACTTAAGGCCCAAGAAGAAGACAAGTTGATAAGGGTGTTAAAAGAGCACAAATCTGCCATTGGATGGACATTGGCGGATATCAAAGGCATTAGTCCCACCACGTGCATGCATCGTATCCTTTTGGAGGAGGAAGCCAAACCATCTCGTGAAGCTCAACGTCGCCTTAATCCACCCATGTTGGAAGTAGTAAAAAAAGAGGTTATAAAATTACTTGATTGTGGTGTTATATATCCTATTTCTGATAGTCGTTGGGTGTCACCTGTGCAGGTTGTTCCAAAGAAGTCCGAAGTCACAGTGGTAAAGAATGAAGAACAAGAGCTTGTACCCACTCGTGTTGTTACTGGTTGGCGTGTTTGTATTGATTACAGGAAGTTAAATGCCATGACAAGGAAGGATCACTTTCCATTACCATTCCTCGACCAAATGTTGGAAAGGTTAGCCGGTTATGAATTTTATTGCTTTCTTGATGGATATTCCGGATATAACCAAATTGTGATAGCTCCGGAGGACCAAGAGAAGACAACATTTACGTGCCCCTTTGGCACTTTTGCATATAGACGCATGCCATTTGGTTTGTGCAATGCTCCGGGGACGTTTCAACGATGCATGCCGAGTATATTTTCTGATTATGTGGAAAAGATTATTGAGATATTCATGGATGATTTTAGTGTTTTTGGTAATTCATTTGATCATTGCTTGAATAATCTGACCTTAATCTTGAAACGTTGTGTTGAAACGAATCTTGTGCTTAATTGGGAAAAATGTCACTTCATGGTTAAGCAAGGTATTGTTCTAGGACATATTATTTCTGAAAAAGGCATTGAAGTGGATAAATCTAAGGTAAACCTTGTTTGCCACTTACCCTCTCCAACTTCGGTTAGAGAGGTTCGTTCGTTTCTTGGTCACGCAGGTTTTATAGGCGTTTCATTAAGGATTTCTCCAAGATTGCACAGCCAATATGCCGATTGCTTCAAAAAGAGGTGGTTTTCGAGTTTGATGAAGCATGTTCCACGGCATTCAAGCACTTAAAGGAGGCCCTCACTTCGGCTCCTATTATCAGACCTCCAGATTGGAGCCTTCCATTCAAGTTGATGTGTGATGCTTCGGACTATGCCATTGGTGCTGTTTTGGGGCAGCGAAAGAACAAGTAACCCCACGTTATCTATTATGCTTCTAGGACATTGAATGATGCTCAATTAAATTATTCGACCACTGAGAAAGAATTACTTGCTGTGGTTTTTGCATTAGATAAGTTTCGATCTTACTTACTGGGTACTAAAGTTCTTATTTTTACTGATCATGCAGCTCTCAAATATTTGCTCACGAAAAAGGAGGCCAAGCCTAGACTAATTCGATGGATATTGCTTCTACAAGAGTTTGACATTGAGATTCGGGATAAGAAGGGCGTGGAGAATGTGGTGGCTGACCACTTAAGCCGAATGGTGCATGAGGAAGCAATGCCAATTTCTGAAACCTTTCCCGATGAACAAATAATGTCTACCCAGGTAAGTGAGCCTTGGTACGCAGATTTGGTGAACTTTTTGGTGTCTAAACATACCCCTAGCACACTTAATAGGAATCAACGTGATAAGCTTAGAAAGGATGCTAGGTTTTATGTTTGGGATGACCCATACCTTTGGAAATTTTGTCCCGATCAGATTGTCCGACGTTGTGTGAATGAATCTGAGTTTCAATCTATTTTAACATTTTGTCATTCATATGCCTGTGGGGGACATTTTGGCACCCAACGCACTGCCCTTAAAGTATTAGAATGTGGGTTTTATTGGCCAACCATCTTTAGGGATGGTAGGACGTTTTGCCTTACATGTGATTGTTGTCAACGAATGGGTAATATAAATGCTAAGGATCAAATGCCACAAAACCCTATACTTGCTGTTGAAATATTTGATGTGTGGGGCATTGATTTTATGGGTCCTTTTCCTTCATCACATGGTTTTCTCTATATCTTGTTGGCAGTGGATTATGTTTCCAAATGGGTGGAAGCAAAAGCCACCTGTACTAACGATTCCAAGGTAGTTGCAGATTTTGTGAAGTCTAACATTTTTGCTAGGTTCGGGATGCCTCGAGTCCTTATAAGTGATGGAGGTTCACATTTCTGTAATCGTACAATTGAGGCTTTGCTCAAGAAGTACAACGTTACACATAGGGTTTCCACACCCTATCATCCTCAAATAAGCGGGCAAGCCGAGGTGTCGAATCGGGAGATAAAACAGATTCTTGAGAAGACGGTGGGTCCAACAAGAAAAGATTGGAGCTTAAGGCTAGAAGATGCATTGTGGGCTTATAGGACCGCCTACAAAACACCCATAGGAATGTCCCCCTTTCGGCTTGTTTTTGGCAAGCCATGTCACTTACCTGTGGAGTTGGAGCACAAGGCTCATTGGGCCATGAGGAAGTTCAACATGGATGTGGATGCCGCAGGACTTCATCGTAAGCTTCAATTGAATGAACTTGAGGAGATACGGAATGAAGCTTACGAAAATGCTCGCATTTACAAAGAAAAGACGAAGGCCTTTCATGATAAGATGATTCGCACCAAGTCCTTCTCTGTTGGACAGAAAGTGTTGTTGTTTGATTCTCGTCTTCGTCTATTTCCGGGTAAGTTACGTTCACGTTGGATTGGACCCTTTGTTATTACTAACGTTTTTCCTCATGGTGCAGTCCAAGTTCGTAGCTTCAAAACAGGTAAAGAGTTCAAAGTGAATGGGCACAGATTGAAGCCTTACTACGAAGGCTTTGTAGAACATGATGTTGAGGAGACAACCCATTATGCCGTGGGTTTCCATGAAGGTTGATCACTGTGGCATCGTCCGGCTGCAAGACGTTAAAGAAAGCGCTTCGTGGGAGGCAACCCATGCATTCAACAAAGGAAGACCTAGGAATCACTCCAATTCCAGATTTGCGTTCCTAACTCTTTCTCTTTGTTGTTTCTATTCTTCTATGTTTAGTTTGTTTAATTTGGTTTGAGTTTCTATTTAAAACATTGAGGACAATGTTTGATTCAAGTGTCGGGAGGGGGGGTAAACAATCTGTTTTGCATGATTTTCGTGGGTTTTATTCACCTATCACTTCCAATGTTGTTTCTCACTGTTTTAAAGTGTTTTTAGTGTGTTTTGAAGCATTTTAGTGTGTTGTGGCATAAAAATCCGAAAAACTCATAAAAATTTGAAAATAAGTTTGGAAAATACCAAAAAGAGTTGTTTTGGTGTGTTTGTGTCGTAGGTACCTTCCAAATAAGTTTGAACTCACATTTGATTATAAAGTGGTTAAAATCAGTTTTTGTAACATGCTTGAAGGAAAAAACTCAACTAACGCTACATCCTTGTGAGACTTGAGCCTTTACTTCTTTTGGAGAGTTATAATCTGTGATTTCTTGTGTTCTTAAGTCGTTGCATGATCTCATTATTCTTTGCTTGGTTGCTACTTAGAATGCATGCGTATCATGATAGAACTAAATGCTAGAACTTATATCCGTTTCATTCAAAGCATGATATTGAATTGCATAACACACGGTCAAGATGAAGTTGTGTAGTTGCCACCATAGCCAAATAGCCTTACTTCCCTTATGGCTTATGTTTTGTTGTTAACTACATTAACCTCACCTATCCTAGTTTAGGACAGTCCACCCCTTGTTCTTAAAATATAGTGAGCATAACTTAAAATTAATTCCTTTTGAGTTACATTATGCAAGAAAATAAGTGTGGGGGAGGGAATGGTTATTTTTGAGCTCATTTGTACGTTTTGAAAAAAAAAAAAAAAAAAAAGGAAAAGGAAAGAAGAAAGAATGAGTTTGAAAGTGTTGATTATTGAAGAAAATGGTCCAAAAGTTTGAATTTGACCCTAAGTGTTGCATGAATCCCCCCTTGGGTTCAAATTTGAGTTTGCATTCAAAAGTGAATTCTAAGTTGATTTCACTGCTATTGCTCACTATGTTTTTAAGAACCCTTGTTTTCCATATCTGTTCGCTGTAACCTATCACCCTTAGCCCCGTTACAACCCTTACACTTCTATCTTGAGTGTTATGTGTTCAATATGTGGAGTTTGGGATTGGTATGAGCATATGGTGTCACTAGTTCTTGCATCTAAGTAGTAGCTTTCCTTTCATGAGATCATATTCATATATTCACTTATAACTCCAGAAAAGAGCTTTCTTTGTTAAAATATGTGAGTTTTAGTTTTCATGTGTATATCAATCTTCTCACATATACCTAGTGTAGGGAATGAGTTTGAAAATCTGAGTGAAAAATGAGTGCATATCTAGTAAGGAATTGAGGAAATTCTCTAAAGCATGTTATTACATTCAAAATGATGTTTTAAATGATTAAAAGAGAACTAGTAAATGGTGACTGTGGTTAAGTGTATGCTTAAGGATATTGATGACCAAAATCTATGCAAGTAATGATTTTTAACATATGCATTAGAAATTCCTGAGGTAACGGTGGAAGGTTTAGATTGTGTTTTGTTTCTTTTTGTTTTCTTTGTTTTGCTCGAGGACTAGCAAAAGCTAAGTGTGGGGGTATTTGATAAGCTCATATTTATATATATTTTACATCAAATTCTCTTGTCTTTTCTTAGTTAGTTCCTTATATTTTTGAGCTATTTACTTTGATTTTGTGTTTTATATGATTTGTCAAGCAAATAAAAGAAAAATAGCACAAGTGAGATTTTATGTAACAAATTCGTCAAAACTGCCTGTGCAGATCAGCCCATTTTGAAAGCAATTTGCGAACGACCCAAAATGAACTAGAGAATGAGCCTTATATGCTTGGAAAGCTACAGATGTCTATTGTCTGGAGATTTTTGCTGATTGTTAAGATCATTTTTCTAGAAGAAGTTATGAGCATTTTAGTAAGGGAAGGTCAAAAGAGCACATGGGTCAAAACTGCCTGTGCAGATCAGCCCATTTTGGAAGCAATTTGCGAGCGGCCCAAAATGAACTAGAGAATGAGCCTTATATGCTTGGAAAGCTACAGATGTCTATTTTCTGGAGCATTTTGCGGATTGTTAAGATCATTTTTCTAGAAGAAGTTATGGGCATTTTAGTAAGGGAAGGTCAAGAGAGCACATGGGGAATGAATAGGCGGACAACTGCAAGGATGACCCATGGCATGGATGAATGATTATGTTTTGCAAGTGTGCTAGCTTGTTTAATCATGAAATACAAGTGTGCTAGCTGTTTTGCAAGTGTTCTAGCTGATTCATCATGAGAAGACCAAGAGGAATCCAAGGCATGGACCAAGGAGGATGAATGCAAGTTGTTTCATCATGAAATTTCTGCAATGAAGCATGTGTGCTAGCTGTTTTTGATGATTAATTCTTGGTTTGTATTTGTTTATTAGAATCACTTGAGTGGCTCCTTACCTTTGTGCACCTATAAATAAAGCCTTCTTGCAAGGCTTAGACTCACCAATTCACACAACAATCCCATTTCACACACCCTAAACTATCCTAGCCGTAACCCCTCTTCTTTCCTCCACAAAATCTGCCCATAAACCTATCCTAGCCATCATAAACACCACCATACATCCCCCTATCCACTCCTCTATACAACCAAACCTTCAAACCACATCCACTCCTTGTGCCATAGCAAAGGAAGGGAGGGAAAGTGCTTGGACGTGCATACCACTCAACGAGGACCGTTGGAGCGTTTAGGTGTTTTCTTTCTTTCTTTTTCAATGTATAAATCTATTTACCTTTGTTTTATGATTATGAGGAACTAAATGATCGGATCATATTTATATACATTTTTACATCAAATTCACTCGTCTTTTCTTAGTTAGTTCGTTATATTTTGAGCTATTTACTTTGTTTTTGTGTTTTATAGAATTTATCTAGCTAAGAAAATAAAAATAACGCCAGTGAGATCTTAAGTAATAAATTCGTTAAAAACTACCTTGCTCACTTATTTGATTTTTGTATCTTCAGAAAAACAAGCAGAAAATAAAAATAGGAGGGCTGCCCGTGCGGATATGGAGAGCTGCCTTTTGGAGCTGGAATGCACACGGCAAAGCACATGCACAAAACTAAATAAAAGGCAGCAAAATGATGGAGGGCAGGGCCCATTTTGAAAGAAAAAAAGAAAGGTCAGATAAGGGGGAAAACACAATCATGAAGGCAGCTCACGGGATAGGGGGAGTAATTGCCTTAGTTGGTGAGAGCATGTGCAGTGGGGGGCACCGAGTGAAAGAAAATAAAAAAAAATTAAAACAGAAAAAAAAAGGAAGGCACGGTGAGATCTGGGCAGCAATTATGAGAGTGCCTCGGGGTAGCTTAAGCAAGGAGGGAGCTCCTGAGGGAGCTCCTCGGAGAGAACGGTTTCAGAAAAATAAAAGAATTGAGGGAGCTGCCTCGGGGGCAGCAGGTGTGCTGCCAACTTGGCGAAGAGAAATCAGAAGAAGAAGGCAGAGGGCAGTCAGCCCTTTGGAGAGGAAGCCGAGAGAAAGAGGAGAATAACAAAGCTGCCTCTGGGCAACGAGCCATTGGGAAAGAAAAACATAAAAAAATTACCAAGGGGCAAGCGGCAGAGCTACACACGGAGGAGGGAGGCACTGAGCTTGCAAAAGGAGGAGAGAAGGCTGCCTCTTGGCAGCGAGGAGAGAGAGCTGCCTCGGGGCAGCTAGGGTGACAGACGGGAGAAAACGGCTTCAGAAAAATAAAAGAATTGAGTGAACTCCCTCTGGCAGCAAGTCAGGGAATAAAAAGGGAGAACGAAGTCAGAGGCGAAAAAAAAAGAAGAAACAAAACAGAAGCGGAGAGAAAGCAAGGGGGGTCTCGTCAGGCGTGAAAGCGCACGGTGCACACCAAATCAGCATAGTGCACAGTGCACAGAATTGCACAGATCCTTGCATATTCTCCAATTCAGTTTAATCCTCCAAACTCAGATTTAACTTATGTTTAATTTCTGTTTTAATTTATAAATAATGTGTAATTAATTTGTTTTGGCTAGAGGTTAATTCAAAGCCATGAATATATTTGTAATATGAATTGATTACCTTCAGTTGTGATTTCTGAGTTGTGATTCAATTTGCTTAACTACTTGATTGATAACTTATTTGTGTATGTCGATTAAGGATGCATACTTAGTTTGCATGCATGAATTTGATGCTAGAATATAAGTGAATTTCACCTAATCGTTATGAACTTATATTCATGAGTAGTGAAGGTTGCTATCCACAATCGTGTTAAGTAAATTCTTGGCAGGAGTATCATGCTTTTCATAGTTACGAATGCCTCGTCAGTATTTATAGTTTTCACAAAGTTTAATGATCTTTGATTGTATCTCTATTGTGCTTTTCACGTAGGGGACTTTTAGAGAATGTGTTGAATTGTTGTATGCTGTTCATCCAATTCAATAACTTAAGGAAAACTTGAAGATTAAAAAAGTGCTGTTCACGGTTAATCTGGAGTATTGAGATTTACAATTTATCGAAAGAACAACTGAAAATCAATTTAGATTGCATATGTGTCATGTGTGGAGAAGAACCCTCTAGCCAATCCGTCGCCTATCCATTCACCTTAATTTTATGTTTTTGTCAATTCTGTAATTTATTTAAGTTTAATTTACTTCGTCAAAACCAAACCCCCCCCCCCATTATTAAATTATATTATTTAGTTAGTTTTCATTATTTTTAATCTTTTAATTCAATTTCCGTCCTTTTCATTTCCTAGTGTTTAATTTAAATTGTTTTCTTTGTTTTGAGTCATTTAAGTGTGTTTCGAGTTTTTAGCCTAATTTTGTATCCTTGAGTCTTGTTTAATATTTTTAAATTAATTTAGAGTAGATTAGCAATCCCTCCTAATCCCCGGCCTAGAACGATACCCTACTTATACCTATACTACAATTGTCAAAAAGAGGGTTAAATTTGTGCAGTTTTAAAATCCCGTCACTAAACCCCCCTTTTTGCTAGGGGGGATTCAAAGCCATGATTACATTTGCATTATGAATTAATTACTTTTGGTTGTGATTTAATAATTTGTGATTTCAATTCGCTTAACTATTTGATTGATAACTTATTTATGTATGTTGATTAAGAGTGCACGCTTAGTTTTCATGCATAAGTTTGATGCTAGAATATAAGGGAATTTCACCTAATCGTTATGAACTTATATTCAAGAGTAGTGAAGGTTGCTATCCACAATCGTGTTAAGTGAATTCCTGGCAGGAGTATCATGCTTTTCATAGTTACAAATGCCTTGTCGATGCTTATGATTTCCAACAAACGTAATGATTCTAACTTGTGTCTTTATCATGCTGTTCATATAAAGAACTTGTTAGGAATGATTTGGTTGCGATGCATATTCATCCAATTCAATGATTCTATGGAAATCTGAAGGTTAATTTAAGCGGACCTAATTAACTTGGAGTGTTGAGTTTCATAAGTTATCGAAAGAACAACTAAAAATTGGTTTATATACAAGTGTATCATGTGTGGAGGAAACCCCTCTAGCTAATCCATCATCCATTCAAACAACCATATTTTGTGCTTAAATCTATCTAGTTTTCAATTTGTTTATTTTCAAGTTATTCTCATCAAGATCAAATCCCCCTTTTTCAATTTTTGTTTTTTGACTTGAATTTACCTTATTTGATTTCTTTTGAGTTCTTTGAGTAATTTAGTTTAGAGTTGGTTAATTTTCATAGCTTGAATCTTTTAAATTCATTCGTGATTTTGTTTTAGTTTATTTATTAATTTTATTTTAAGTTATTCTAGTTTATTTGGAATCATTTGAATCTAGTTAAATGCTTTGATTTTAGATTTGTGTTTTTAAAAGTTTTATTTAGTGCTTCTAAATTCATTTTATATAGATTAGCAATCCCTCCTAATCCCCGGTTTAAGAACGATCCCTACTTGCATATATACTACAATTGTCAAAAAGAGGTTTTAATTTGTGTGTTAGTTTATTTATCACATCATCCCCCACACTTGTTTTTCTGCACAAGAACAATCAAAAGGAATTCATTCTAAGTCATGTTCACTATGCTTCAAGAGCAAGGGCATGGATGGTCCTATTCTAGGCTAGGTAAGGTTAATGTGGGCTAACAAAGAACATAGGCTTAATAAGGCTCAAAAGGGTTAAACCTACAAAACATATGAGAAAGGGGGTGCGGCTGTTTGGCTCTTGGTTCACTAAACAACTTCATCTTGTTACGTGTTATGCAATCAATTTTATGCTTTGAATGAAACGGGCGTGAGTTCTAGTATTTGGAACTAAATGATGAAACGCCTTCTAAGTAGTAACCAAGCAAAGAATAATGAGATCATGCAACGACTTTAGAAGACAACAAATGCACAGATTATTAACTCTCCAAAGAATGTTAAAAGCTCAAGTCTCTCAGGGTTGTAGCGTTAGTTTGAGTTTCTTCCTTCAAGTATGTTACAAAAACTACTTGTTTCGTTTAATTACATGTGAATTCATGAATTATAATTACAACTAAGCATAAACCAAAGAGCATATCAAACGTTCATCCATGTTTGTAACTTTCTTCAACAGTTATGCAATTAAAAACCAAATCCTCATCATTGTGTTGGAAGGTACCCTAAGACACAAAAACGACTCAAAAACGACTCTTTGTGGTATTTTTGAAACTGTTTTCGATTTTTTCTTTGTTTTTCTGTTATATGACACTAAAACATATTAAAACACACTAAAAACACCTAAAACAGTGAGAAACAACATTATAAGTGATAGGTGATAAAATCCTACGAATTTCATGCAAAAACAGCTTGTTTACCCCCCACACTTAAACCAAACATTGTCCTCAATGTTTCAAACATAGATCCACACAAAAACAAGCAAATAACACAACTATCAAATATAACACAAATGGCAGAGTATAAGCAATAAAGAGAAGGGTTAGGGACGCAAATCTGGGTTTGGAGTGAAAGTGCCTTCGTTCTCTTGTTTCAACACATGGGTTGCCTCCCAAGAAGCGCTTGCTTTAACGTCTTCCAGCCGGACGGTACCTCCGTTTAAGCTTCACTAGGCCCCACGGCATAGAGGGGTACCTCCTCCACGACATGCTCCTTAAACGCGTCGTAATATGGCTTCAATCGATGCCCATTCATTTTGAATTCTTGCTGCGTCCTTGAACTTTTGATTTGCAATGCACCATGAGGAAAAACATTAGTGACAATAAAAGGACCAACCCATTTGGAACGCAACTTACCCAGAAACAACCGAAGGCGAGAATTGAACAACAACACTTTCTGCTCAATAGAGAACGTCTTGGCACGAATCATCCTATCATGGAACGCCTTCATTTTCTCCTTGTAAATCCGGGCATTCTCATAAGCTTCATTCCGGATTTCATCAAGCTCACACAATTGAAGCTTTCTATGTAAACTTGCGGCATCAATGTCCATGTTGAACGTTTTGACGACCCAATGTGCACGATGCTCTAACTCGACGAGAAGATGGCATGGCTTCCCATAGATGAGCCGAAAATGGGACATCCCAATTGGGGTTTTGTAGGTAGTGTGATACGCCGACAATGCATCGTTCCAGCGGAAACTCCAATCCTTCTTTGTAGGCCCAACGGTCTTCTCAAGAATCTGCTTGATTTCCCTATTCGAAACCTTGGCTTGCCCACTCGTTTGAGGATGATAAGGTGTGGCCACCTTATGCGTGACATTGTACTTCTTGAGCAATGCCTCAATGGTTCGATTACAAAAATGGGAACCGTCATCACTGATTAGCACTCTTGGCATTCCAAACCTTGCAAAAATGTTAGTTTTCACAAAATCTGCAACCACTCGAGAATCATTAGTTGATAGGAGCATATTTATGCGACTTAACTAGCTTATTTCCTTGCATTTACGTTGTTAGAACATAGTTATTTTAGTACTTTAAGCCATTTTCGTGCAATTTCAGGTTCTAAGGTCAAAGTACGCAAAAAGGTGCATTTTGGAGCGTTTTGGAGCAATTTTGGGCCTAAGATGGATAGGACATGTTTGGAGCTAAACGGAAGGATGAAATTGAAGTGCAAATGAGCTAAGGAGCGAATGAAGATGTGAAGAATGGAATTCAAGGCAAATGAAGAATGAAGAGTCAAAATTGGAAACCGAAGTTTCTAAGTTTGGAAGTTTCTATTTTCGAAGGTTTCCATTCTTAAAGAGTTTCTATTCTTGGAATGGAAGTTTCCCAATCCTTCTTCACCAAAGTTTCAGCCACAAAAGGGTTCCTAAATGTGTGAGGACATTCAATTGAGAGTTCTAGAAGCCTAAACTTCCCTAAATGTCCATGCCGCACCTCCTAAATATCTTTCCCTTTTCTTGACCAAATCTGCACCTAAACCACTTTCCTTTTCCCTACACATCCTTGCCGCCCAAGGGGACATTCCCATGCCTAATTTCTGTCACAAAATACATTCCCTTTGTGTTCTATGCCTTGCTACACAAACATACCTTGTTCTTACCTATTTTGTGCCTCAAAACACATTCCCAAATCTGTCCCATAAATTCCTCCGAATTTCCTTTCCTATTCTCTTTAATTCCTGCACCTTAGTTGCCTATTTTCTGTCATAAAACACATTCCCCTTTAGTACCTAGCCTTGCCACACAAGGAGGACCCTCTCTTTCCTATTTTCTGACCATTAAACACATTCCTTTTTCCTCCTACACAATTCTGCCGAATTTCACATTCCTATTTTATTTTCTGATTTCTTTTCTTCCTTATTCAATTAGGGAACCATTTTAGCTAAGTTTTAAAAGGCCTTTTCTGATCCTTAGTCGTGCCCTATATATTTATATCCATTCATTCACAAGCATTCAGTTTTGGACACACCCTAGACACATCTCTCTCCTTGGCCGCAATTCCTCTCTAAGTCTTTGACAATTTCTGACCACCCTTCTCCCTTGCCGCACCATACATCTACCCTAAACCAATTCCCTTCATCCATATACACCAACCATACCCCCTTAGCACTTGTGCCGCAGCAAGGAGAAGAAGGAGGAACCTTGGACGTTTGAAGATTGGAGCGTTTTAGGTGTAATTCGTTTCATGTTTCTTATGTTTAATTTCTATTTACTTTGCTTTGCTGTGAACATGAGTGGCTAAACCCCTCTTGGCTAGGGGTGATTTCAAAGCCATGATTATGTGTGTAATATGAATTGATAAATTTCAGTTATGGATTATTGAGTTTTGAATGCAATTGGCTTAACTGTTGGATTGATAACTTATTTGTGTTTGTTGATTGAGGGTCGACACTTAATTGGCATGCATAAATCTGATGCTAGAGTATAAGGGAGTTTCACATAATCGTTACAAACTTATATTCATATGTAGTGAAGGTCACTGGTCATGATCGCGTTAAGTTCAATTCCTAGCATGAGTAACATGATGTCATAGTTATAAGTGCTTTGTCAATGCTTATGATTTTCATTGAACGTAATGATTTCTGAATGTATCTCTATTATGATGTCATGTAGAGGACTTTTGGAGAATGCTTTAGGTTGTCGAATGATGTCATCCAATCTAATAACTTAAGGAAAATCTGAGAGTTAACTAGTGATGTCACGGTTAATTTGGGGCATTGTCGTTCATGATTCAAGAAGAAGTAACTGGAAATCAATTCGTTTGCATACATATCATGTGTAGAGAAAGAGCCTCTAGCTTGCCTATCATTCATCTTAATTCCCAAATTCGTTTTGCAATCTGTTTAGTTTTAGAATCTGTTTTGTTAGTTTGAATTCGTCCAAATCAAGCCCCCTCTTTACTTTCTTGTTTTAAAGTGTTTAAAATCTGTTTTGTTTATGTTTTAGAAGGTTTTGAATCAACCCAAAACCTTATTTTCGTCCAAAATTGTGTTTAGAACTAGAAACTGCCTATTTAGTGTTTTTAGGCAGTTTTGAGTCTTTTTAGTTCGTTTTGAGTCTTTTGAACTTGTTTTGAAGTCTTTGAGTCTTTGTGAACGTTTTTAACTTTGTTTTTATGTTTTTGAGTCAGTTTAGAGGTTTTAGCAAGCCCTCCTAATCCCCGGTCCCTAACGATCCCTACTTGCACCTTTACTACAATTTGATAACAAGAGGGTTTTATTTGTGTGTTAAGTTAATTTTCACATCATTAGTCTGGGTGGCTTTTGCTTCCACCCATTTCGACACATAATCCACAGCAAGCAAAATATAAAGAAAACCATGTGATGAAGGAAAGGGACCCATGAAATCAATACCCCAAACATCAAAGATTTCAACACTAAAAATTGGGGTTTGCGGCATTTGTTGTTTAGGACCAATATTGCCCGTTCTTTGGCATCTATCACAAGACATGCAAAACGTTCTAGCATCCCTAAACATGGTAGGCCAATAAAAACCACATTCTAACACCTTAAGTGCTGTTCTTTGAGTGCCAAAGTGTCCCCCACAAGCATAAGTGTGATAAAAGGTTAAAATAGCATTAAACTCAGAATCATGCACACACCTACGTATAACCTGATCCGGGCAATATTTCCATATATACGGGTCATCCCATACATAAAACCGTGCCTTTTTCTTCAATTTATTACTTTGGTGTTTAAGTAATTCACTTGGAACATGTTTAGACACCAAATAATTCACCAAATCAGCATACCATGGTTCACTTACCTTGACGGACATCAATTGCTCATCTGGGAATGTCTCTATGATAGGCGGGGCATCCTCTTCATGCACCATACGGCTCAAGTGGTCAGCCACCATGTTTTCACTTCCTTTCTTATCCCGGATTTCGATATCGAACTCTTGGAGAAGAAGCATCCAACGAATGAGTCGTGGTTTGGCCTCTTTCTTCGTGACCAAGTACTTCAACGCTGCATGGTCAGTAAAAATAATAACTTTAGTACCAAGCAAATAAGAACGGAATTTATCTAAAGCAAACACAACAGCTAGAAGTTCTTTTTCAGTGGTAGAGTAATTCAATTGCGCATCATTCAAAGTCCGGGATGCGTAATAGATAACATGGGGCCGTTTGTCCTTTCTTTGTCCCAAAACTGCTCCTAATGCGTAATCGGAAGCATCGCACATAAGCTCAAAAGGAAGGCTCCAATCCGGTGGAACTATTATAGGGGCCGAAGTTAGCATTTCTTTGAGGTGTTTGAACGCTTTCTCACACTCCTCGTTAAAGTCAAACGCCACATCTTTCTGGAGGAGACGGCAAAGAGGATTTGAGATCTTGGAAAAGTCCTTGATAAATCGCCTATAAAATCCTGCATGACTAAGAAACGAACGAACCTCTCGAACCGAAGTAGGAGATGGTAAGTAGCGTACAAGATCTATTTTTGATTTATCCACTTCAATTCCTCTTTCTGAAATAATATGCCCTAAAACTATGCCTTGTTTAACCATAAAGTGACATTTTTCCCAATTAAGCACAAGGTTAGTTTCTACACATCGTTTCAAGATTATTGTGAGATTTTCCAAACAACCATCAAATGAATCACCAAATACACTAAAATCATCCATGAATACCTCAATAATCTTTTCCACAAAATCTGAAAAGATACTTACCATACACCTTTGAAACGTGGCCGGAGCATTGCATAAACCAAAAGGCATGCGACGATAGGCAAAGGTACTAAAGGGGCACGTGAAAGTTGTCTTTTCTTGGTCATCCGGAGCTATTACAATCTGATTATATCCAGAATAACCATCAAGGAAACAATAAAAAGAATGACCGGCTAACCTTTCAAGCATTTGTCAATGAACGGCAAAGGGAAGTGGTCATTCTTTGTGGTGGCGTTGAGCTTCCTATAATCGATGCACACTCGCCAACCTGTCTGGATACGGGTTGGCACAAGCTCATTCTCGGCATTCTTCACCACTGTCACTCCGGATTACTTTAGAACACATTGCACCGGCGAAACCCAACAACTATCAGAGATCGGATAAATCACTCCACAATCAAGAAGTTTGATAATCTCCTTCTTCACAACTTCCATCATTGGAGGGTTGATACGGCGCTGAGACTCTCGAGTTGGTTTAGCCCCCTCCTCTAGAAGTATGCGATGCATGCACATAGTGGGGCTAATTCCCCTAATATCGGCCAAAGTCCACCTAATGGCCATCTTGTGCTCTTTCAACACTCGGATCAACTTCTCCTCTTCTATGGTCGTGAGTGATGAGGAGACAATGACGGGCAATGTCTCGTTGTCTCCCAAAAAGACGTACTTTAAATGATCCGACAACGGTTTAAGCTCAAGTAGCCTGAATCACTGAGGGTAACAACTTATTAGTGGAAACGGGAATTGAAATTGGGTTAGAAGGGTTACCATGGTGTTGAGGTAGTGACTCAAGGGCAGCCACTATCTCGGCCTCCTCCACACTTCTAGGCACGGCAATTCCAGATTTTTGCCCAATTCCTTGTACAATTGTTGTTTCAAGTGTGTCCCTCTCCAAGGAATCAAGAAAATCCTGCGCCAAATCATCAAGTATGTCAATAGAAAAACAAGAATGATCTTCCTTAGGGAACTTAATACTTTCAGAAAGATTGAAATCAATAACTTCTCCATCAAATTCCATCGTTAAAGTCCCTTTAAACACATATATCTTAGTGCAGGCAGTTTTCATGAAGGGCCTCCCTAATAGAATCGGCAATGGGGTAGAATGGAGTGCATCCTCCATGTCAAGCACGTAGAAATCCACTGGAAAAATCAAATTACCAACCTGCACCAAAACATCTTCCAAAACACCCTTTGGATAGGCATTAGAACGATCGGCTAATTGAATAATCACACCATCATTTGTAAGCTCACCTAAATTCATAGATGCATAAACAGAGTATGGCATAACATTAATTGAAGCCCCTAAGTCTAACATGCATTGTTGATGTGAAAATTAGATTGACACTCAAATTAAACCCTATGAATGACAATTGTAGTATATGAGCAAATAGGGATCGTTCTAGACCGGGGATTAACTAGGGATGCTAATCAATGTGAAACTGACTCAAAAACGTAAAAACACAATATAAGACACTAAACTAGACTCAAAGAATGCAAAACTAGAGTTTAAAACACTAAAACAAAGCAAAAGACTCAAAACAGCCCAGAAACACTCAAAACTGCCTCAAAATCACTTTCTGGGCAGTTTTGAGCACAAACACAATTTTGGACGAAAATTGGTTCTATCTTGACTCAAGACTCTTTAAAACACAACCTAAATGTATTTCTAACTAATCTAGCACTTTAAAGTAAACGGGGGATTGGTTTTGACGAATTTAGAATTAAAACAGAAACTTGAAAACAAAACAGATTCTAAACAGATTTTCTAATGAATTGAATGATGAGACAAACTAGTTAGAGGGTTCCTTATCCACACATGAACATATGCATACAACTTTGATTCCCAGGTATGATTTCAATGAACTTATGAATGACGATGCCCCAAATTAATTGTATTGAACTAATTAATTCTCAGATTTCCCTAAATTCATTGAATTGAATGGAATACGCATCGCAACCAAATTATTCCTCATCAAAGTCCCTAACTATGGAATACGCATGATAGAGACATTCAACAAGAATCATTAAGTTCAATGGAAATCATAAACAACGACTAGGCATTCATAACTATGGAATACGCATGTTAATCCAACCTAGGGTTTACTAAACATAATCGTGACTAGCGATCTTTACTACTCATGAATATAAGTTAATAACGATTAGGTGAAATTCTCTTACATCTTAGCATCAAGTTTAAGCATGCAAATTAAGTGTCGACCCTCAACCCACATACATAAACAAGTTCTTAATCAAAACAGAAAAGTAAACCACATCCAAAGTTCATGAATTCATAACTGGAGTAAATCAAATCATAACCAACATATGTCCATGGCTTCAAATTCGCCTCTAACTATAAAGAAATTAGTTCCACATGTTTAACATAATTGAACAACGAATTAAATTAAACATGAAACAGAAACAAGAAAAGAAAACAACTCCAAACACTCCAATGGTGGCAGATTGCTTGCGCAAAGCTTTCCCCCTCCTTTGTGGTGCACGGTGCAGGTTCCTTCTTCTCCCAAGAGTGGCGCACAAGGTGTGGATTGTGGCTGGAAGGTGTGGCGATGGATGGTGGAGTGGTGGAAGGCACGGTGGAGATGGTGGAGTGTATAGAAGCTTGCGGCAAGGGGTTTTGTAAAGGTGAATGGCGCTGTGATGTAGAGAGGATGGTATGGAGGGTGCGGCACTTTTGTTTCTGAGTCCAAGAATGAATTAGAGGTGCGGCACACATAAGCACATATATATAGGCACCCTAAACCCTAGATAAATCAGATTAGGGCTTGGATTTAATTTAATTGATGGATTAGGCCTCCTAAGTGTAGCAGAAATTGTAAATCCAATAAGGAGAAGGGTTTATGGCCCAATTAACCCAAATTCACAAGGAATTGGGCTAATTAAATCTGAAATCCAAGGGGAATTAGGACCTAGGGTGCGGCAGGTTTTTATTTGAAAGCTAGGGTTTCTAGAATGCCTTGCAAGGCAAGGAATTCAAGGCCATCTAGAAGCTAGGGTGCGGCATACCTTAAGGACTTAGGGATAGGGCTTCTAGAAGCCCAAATCTGGTGGGAATTAACTTGTTGATGTTTTTTTCCTTCCTAGTGCTACAAACATGTTGAGTATAAGAACACAAGTAAGGGTGTCGAATCCACAGGGACTAATTAGACCTATATAACCACTTGTTTTGCAAGAAACTTACTAGAACCTAGAACTAATCAATTTAAACAGATTTGATGTTGTAACTTGAAACATACGGACATGAAATGGCTACAAGTAAATGAAACAACAAGTAATAAAATGAGGTAGAACCGAGGGAGTTGAGACTAGGGACTTGTATCAATAGAGAGAAGGCTAGGGATTCGGTTTCACCATAGCTAATTGATTCCATGTTTGTTAATTCAAGTTATGCTCATCCATCGATCTATTTCTTGAGTTTGTTTCACTTTAGTTATGATCATCCATATGATGTGTGGTTTTGATCAAGTATTCCTAGTCATGGACCTAATTGTGATGTGCAACTTCGGTTCCTAGTCAAGAATGTGTTAAGCATAAGAAACTTTCATAAAACCTAAGGAAACACTTGGCAGGATGTATGCCAAACATTCCCTTCATTCATTCCCATATCTGCCAAGGTTATGCATGATGTGTGCTATAAGATTGGCTAAACAACTTATGGTTAATTCAAATGGTGATCAAGCATTAAAATCAACACACTAAATCACAATTAAAATCAGAGAATGCAACAAGAAATAGAATGATAAACTGAGCATTTCCGAGTTAACTACATGGCAATCTTGCTAGGCTACATCGAATCCCTATAGAGAGATTAGTTACACTTCATGTTTACAAAGATTTGACATAGAAATATAACATGAGTGTACATAGAATTAAGAAGAAGAACCCCTTGAAGCAAAACTGTGTTGAAGATCACTTGGGAATGGCCTTCGGTGCAAGCTCTCCAAATGTGGCGTAGTCCTCCAAGAATGGTGTAGATGAATGTGGCACGGTGATGATGAAATGGTTTCTGTGAAATGGGAGAGAATGGACAGAAATGGCGTGGTCTTTGGTGTTTGGGAGTGAGGTTGAATGTAGTGTAGAATATTGGTTCGAATGTAGGTTATGAAATGGAGAGTTTTTGTCTAAATGAATATGGAATGAAGAATGTAGTAGTGTAGGGTTATGGAATGTAATCCCCCAGATTTCTTGAAGACTACACTTCAAGGGAATGGATGGAGTAGCTTTTCAGATTTAGATCCAAGATTTGGATCTAAACAATTGTAAAATATGAGAGGCTTGTGTGTGTAATGATGATGGAGTTGGATCCCTGAAATGGTGAGTGCTCGGCACAAGGGTAATAGGCATGCATGTGGTAATTTTAAATGAAGAAGCATGTGGAATGACTGCAAGGGCAGGTTTGAATGAATATAAAACTGACGGCATGGGTGAATTTGTGGTGTAATTGTGGCTGAATGGTGTAACTAATGGGGGTTGAATGTTCTAGGTGAAAAAGGGGGGTGAAAGGGTAACCAAATGCATGGCAAGGTGTGTTAAACTTCCCTATCTGAATCCAATGCATGTGCCATGCATAAAATCTCCCAATATGGCCGAATTGCACCATTTTTCCCTCCACATTACTTCCTGAAATTCCAGCAACCAAACATGTCTTAGATACTTCATTTGGACTTCAAATTAACTCATCAAATCCATCTCCATGCTTGGAGTGATGCTCGGCTACCAAATGTGGTGTTTTTGCTTCATTATCCTTCCAATTGATCCTAACACACACATAGCTGCACACTAACACAAAATGATGTAAAATGCAACTAGTTTAAATCAAACACACCACAAAGACACAAAATATGGATGCTATAAATGCATATGAAATGTGTACTATCAAATACCCCCAAACCTGGTTTTTGCTAGTCCACGAGCAAACTTAGAATTAAAACACACAAAACCTAACATCTAACAAACATTTAACATCTAACTAAACGATTGCATTGAGCATATGCAACAAGCCTTTGAACCCCTAGGTGTCCCTAGTTGGAGGAGTTGTGTCTCCTGAGGGTTTACATTGATGACACCCTCAAACATCAACAAAATCTGCAAACAACTTGGTTAAACATGCTTTAAACAAACTAATCAAAACCAATGCAAACTTGGTATTACACTCAAACTCAAAAGGCCTTGCCATTCCAAAGAATCATATCAAGTGTAATGTATAAAGATAGTGCACCATGTCTTACAACTTCAAGGTTACCATACCCAAATGCTTAAGAATGAATTCGCCTCAACTCTATTCCTCACGGTTCCACTCAAGTTCTCACTCAGATCCTAAGGTTTTGGTCACTCTACTAACATATGTGAGTGAAGTTATGTAAAGGAAATCAAAATTCTCACATATGAAACTTGAAATGAAAGCACAATTTCTGAGTAGATCTCATAAAATGAATTAAATACCAAGAATATAGATAACCACATACTTAACATCACCCATGAATACATCCTCAATGATCAACTAGGTCTTTCTCAAGATTGTAATGTAAGGCTTAGGTTAGGGATTTATGAAAGAAGTGATATGAAATACTAGAACTTGGGGCATACCAAAGTGTCTTTGAGGTCCATGCTTTTCACTTGCATTTTTTTCTTTCTTCTTCATTTTTGGCGTCCAAGACCTATGTCTTATAATGAGGAGATTTGGGACTTGATTTCACTTGATTCTCTTCTTTGTTAACTTCTTTTTTTTTTTTTTAGAATCACACTTCACATAGGTCTTCGGTACACGCCACAATCTTGTTCTATTATTCAAGTTACCTTTAGACTTCATCACATTGGTATTCCCCAAGCTATAAGGTACGGCTTGCATTGAGCTAAAATGGGGTAGAGTATGGTGTGTGGGTGATGAAAGAATTAGGCAAAAGTGTTTGGCTGCAAAAAGGGTGAATGGACACACAAAGGGATAGGATTTTAGCCATTTAGTAGTTAAAACATGCATAGCCTAACATCATCTCATTGAGTTCCTTCATGAATGGTACTAAACACATGGTATCTACAAAGGAGAGTAATTCTTAGCATTCAAACAAAATAAAGCAATGAGATCATTTAAAGTGAAATTTGAAAGAAAAGATAGGAGTAGAAACACTTTAAACCCTCTCAAAGAAACAATTTAGGCTCAAAATAACTCACTAGGGTAGTCTCCACTATTCTTCTTTGTGAATTTGAGTATGGTACCTCTATCATCATATCTTCAAGTGTTACAACTTTATAAATGACAACAAGATACAAAACCATTTCATAGTGACCCCAAAGTTTGTTTGCAAACATAGCCCTCATATACATTGGTATTAGTAAGTAAAAACAAATTTAACCAACACAAACACAAACAAACACCAAAACATGCTTTTCAACACTAAAACAGAAACACTTATCCAAAACAACATTTTCCATCCAAAATACCCCCAAACCTAACTTAAACATTGTCCTCAATGTTTACATTTGAATGTAGTGCAAGTAGGCAAACAATATGGAATGGAAACAACATAAACAGAACATAAGGAAAGAACACAAACCACACTAGGTTGCCTCCTAGCAAGCGCTTTATTTAATGTCTAGGCAAGACATGGAAGCTTGTTCATGGTGTTGTAAATTCAAGGTAATCCACAACTTGATACATTAGCTCATCCTCCACATTGTCCAAATATGGTTTCAATCTCTGCCCATTGACTTTAAAAGAGGTGCCATTCTTCATGCTCTCAATCTCCACAGCTCCGTGGGGAAATGTTTGCACCACTTTGAATGGTCCAACCCACCTAGACTTCAATTTTCCTGGAAAAAGTCTCAAACGTGAGTCATACAAAAGTACTTTCATACCTTGGTGAAACTCCTTCCTTAGGATGGCCTTGTCATGATAGAGCTTAGTCCTTTCCTTGTAGATTTTGGCATTCTCATATGCCTCATTTCTAAGCTCTTCCAACTCATTAAGTTGGAGCTTTCTTGCTATTCCCGCATCTTTGTAATCAAAGTTGAACTTCTTGATGGCCCAATATGCACGGTGTTCAAGTTCCATTGGCAAATGACAAGCTTTCCCAAACACAAGTCGATATGGACTCATGCCAATGGGGGTCTTGTATGCTGTCCTATATGCCCAAAGTGCATCATTCAACCTCAATGACCAATCCTTCCTTGTAGGGCTCACGGTCTTCATCAAAATGTTCTTGATCTCCCTATTGCTAATCTCCACTTGTCCCGAGGTTTGAGGATGGTACGGGGTAGATACTTTGTGGTTGATGTTGTACTTCTTCATCAAGGATTCAAAGGGTTTGTTGCAGAAATGGGTACCACCATCACTAATAATAGCTCTTGGTGTTCCAAACCTACAAAAAATCACATCTTTAAGAAAATTCAATACAACCTTATGATCATTAGTTCTTGTAGCAATGGCTTCAACCCATTTGGACACATAATCTACTGCCACTAAAATGTATAAGTAACCAAAAGAGGATGGGAATGGTCCCATGAAGTCGATTCCCCAAACATCAAAGAGTTCTATCACCAAAATGTTGTTCAATGGCATCTCATTCCTTCGGCTTATGTTCCCCATTTTCTGGCACCTATCACACTTAGAACAGAAATCAAAAGCATCTTTGAATAAGGTAGGCCAAAAGAAACCAGATTGTAAAACCTTTAGGGATGTCTTTTTGGCACCAAAATGTCCTCCACATGCCAATGTATGGCTAAATGTTAGAATGCTTTGTTGCTCACTCTCCGGGACACATCTCCTAATGATTTGGTCAGGACAATACTTAAACAAGTATGGTTCATCCCAAATGTAATGCTTTACCATGGCAAGGAACTTCTTTCTTTCCTGAAAAGAAATGTCATTTCTCAATACACCACAAGCAAGGTAATTGACAAAATCAGCATACCATGGTTCCTTTTCTTGAACAACAAAGAGTTGTTCATCTGGAAATGATTCATTTAGAGGCAAGGGTTGTCCAACTCCATGGTTCTCATCAAGCCTAGACAAATGGTCAGCCACAACATTGTCACTTCCCTTCTTATCTCGAATTTCCAAATCAAACTCTTGTAGTAAGAGTATCCATCTAATTAGGCGTGGTTTAGCATCCTTCTTTGTCATCAAATACCTAAGGGCTGCATGATCAGAAAACACAATGACTTTAGATCCCACAAGATATGACCTAAACTTCTCTAAAGCAAAGACAATAGCAAGCAACTCCTTTTCAGTTGTGGAGTAGTTGAGTTGAGCATCATTTAGAGTCCGGCTTGCATAGTAGATCACATGTGGGAGCTTGTTCACCCTTTGTCCTAAAACTGCACCAATAGCATAGTCAGAGGCATCACACATCAATTCAAAAGGTAAAGACCAATCTGGTGCCATAATGATAGGAGCCGAGGTTAGTTCATGTTTCAAAGTATTGAATGCATCCATACAAGCTTTATCAAAGTGAAACACAACATCTTTAGCTAACAAATTGCATAATGGCCGAGTTATCATTGAAAAATTCTTAATGAAACGTCTATAAAAGCCTGCATGCCCTAAGAAACTTCTCACTCCCTTCACGGTTGTGGGAGCTGCCATAGTGTTGATAATGTCAATTTTGGCTTTGTCTACCTCCATTCCTTTGCTAGAGATTACATGTCCCAAAACAATGCCTTGTTTCACCATGAATTGGCATTTTTCCCAATTGAGAACCAAATTTGTTTCCTGACATCTTTGAAGCACTAAAGAGAGATGGTTAAGACATTCATCAAAAGAAGAACCAAACACTGAAAAATCATCCATGAATACCTCAATGAACCTTTCCACCATGTCAGAAAAGATTGCCAACATACATCTTTGGAATGTGGCCGGGGCATTGCAAAGTCCAAAGGGCATTCTCCTATATGCAAATGTGCCAAAGGGGCAAGTGAATGTAGTTTTCTCTTGATCCTCGGGGGCAATTGCAATTTGATTGTAACCTGAGTAACCATCAAGAAAACAATAATGTGAATAACCTGCCAATCTCTCAAGCATTTGATCTATGAAAGGCATGGGAAAGTAATCTTTTCTAGTGTTAGAATTCAACTTCCTGTAATCGGTGCAAACTCTCCAACTAGCCGTGGGTCTTGTGGGCACAAGTTCTTGGTTTTCATTTCTCATTACTGAGATTCCCACCTTCTTTGGTACCACTTGAATGGCACTCACCCATTTGCTATCAGAAATAGGATATATGATCCCCACATCTAACAACTTCAATACTTCATCCCTCACAACTTCTTTCATGTGTGGATTGAGCCTTCTTTGTGGCTCATGGGTTGTCTTTGCTCCATCCTCCAAAAGGATCCTATGCATGCACCTAGTAGGGCTTATTCCCTTGATATCTGCAATAGACCAACCAATAGCTGATTTGGACTCTTTTAACACCCTAAGTAGTTTATCTTCTTCATTAGGTGTTAGGTCTGAGGCTATGATAACTGGAAGAGTTTCAAATTCAGCTAGATATGCATATTTTAGATGTGGTGGAAGTGGTTTAAGTTCAAGTTTAGGTGCCTTAACAATGGAAGGGATTAAATGTGACCTTGATGGTTCTAATGACTCTACAAGAGGTGAAACATTTAAAGGATATGGTGCTAATGCTTCCAAGGCAGCAACCACTTCCATGAGTGCATCTTCATCATCAAACTCATCTTGAGATTGAGTCAAAACAGTTTGTAATGGTTCATTAGATTGTGCCTGCAAGAACTTAGAGAAAACAAGTGAATCAAGCACATCAATGGCATAGCAATCAAGAGATGAAGAAGGATGAGCAAGAGACTCAAACACTTTGAATTGGACGGTCTCTCCTAGCACTGTCATAGTGAGGAGTCCATTTTGCACATCAATGATGGTCTTGGCCGTGGCCATGAATGGTCTTCCAAGCAAAATAGGCAACTCTCTATCATGTATAGGTGCTTCTTCCATGTCCAACACTACAAAATCCACAGGCAAGATTAGTTTATCAATTTGAACTAGAATGTCCTCTACTATACCTCTTGGATACTTCACGGATCTGTCCGCAAGTTGTAATGAAATGGTGGTGGCCTTCAATTCCCCCAAACCTAGTTGATGCTAGCACCCAAATCAAGCATGGCCTTCTCCACTTTCTTGTCCCCTATGGTGATGTTGATAGAAAAACTTCCCGGATCTTTGAGCTTTGGTGGAAGTTTCCTTTGTAACACCGCACTTACATTCTCCGACACCACTACCTTCTCATGTGGTCCATACTTCCTTTTGTAGTTGTTTAACTCCTTGAAGAACTTCCCATAAGCCGGCATATTCCTAATGACATCAAGCAAAGGTAAGTTAACATTCACCTTACTTAGAATATCAAAAATTTCCTTAAATGACTTATCATGCTTGCTCTTAGCAAGTCTTCTAGGGAATGGTATTGGTGGAGTGTAAGGCTTCTCGGCCTTGTGAACGTTTGGTGCTTCATTTGAGGAAGAAGCATGGCTTGGTTCCTCATTTGGTTTCTCATTTCCACCTACATTCACATGATCAAATTCATTAGTAACTTCATTTCCAACCCTATTATCAATAACCTTACCATTTCTGAGTGTAGTTATTGCTTTGGCTTGCTCTTGGTTCCTTTGGAGTATCACGGGTTGGCTTGGAAACTTGCCAACCTCTCTTTGGTTCAAGGCATCTGCAATTTGTCCCAATTGTGTCTCCATTTTGGTTAGGGCAGCCGAATGTTGTTGGAAAGTGCTATTGGTGGCTTGTTGGAATTGCAAGGTGTTTTGAGCTAACAACTTAACCGTTTCCTCAAGTGTAGGGGCAGGTCTTGGTTGGAAGTTTTGGACTTGATTTTGGTTGGCATTGGGAGGTCTTGGTTGGAAATTTTGGTAGTTGTTGTTGTTCTTCCATGAAAAGTTGGGATGATCTCTCCACCCCGGATTATATGTGTTTGAAAATGCATCATTCCTTGGCCTTTGATTGTAAGAATTCATGAGGTTCACTTGTTCTTGAACAAACTCGGGATAGGCCTCCCTAGATGGACATTGGTGAGTAGGGTGGTTTGGTATGTTGCAAATGGCACACACTTCATTTGGTTTTGGCACCATGTTGAGCACGGATTCAAGCTTTCTTTCTAGGTTAGCTACCTGCAAAGAAAGATCATGGTTAGAACTTGTTTCATACACTCCAAGTTTCTTACCCCTTACATCTTTGTGTTGAGCATTAGATCCCAACATCTCATAAATGTTGTAAGACTCTTGAGCATTCTTTTTCTTCAAAGCACCAACTGCGGCATTATCAACTGTGGATTGACATGTTTGGGTTAATCCATCATAAAAAATTTGCATTTGTAAGTGAAGAGGTAACCCATGGTGTGGACATTGTAGCAAATGTCCTTTAAAACGCTCCCAACACTCATTGAAAGGTTCTCCATCATCTTGTTTGAAGTTGAAGATTTGTCCCCTTAATGTGGCTGTCTTTTGCGTGGAGAAAAACTTCTCCAAGAACTTCTTAGCCACGGCATCCCATGTCGTGAGTGAACCCGGAGCTAAGGTCATTAACCAACTCTTGGCCTTGTCTTTCAAAGTGTAAGGAAACACTCTCATCCTCAAGTTTGCTTCACTTACTCCCTGCAAAGGTAAACCACTCACAACATTGTAAAACTCTTTAACATGAGCTAAAGGATCTTCATTAGGTATGCCATAAAATGAGGGAAGCATATGAAAATGTGAAGACTTAAGATCATAGTTTCTAGCTTCGGTGGAGAGCAAGATGCATGAAGGAGAATTTGGTATGATTGGTTGTGCAAAGTCCTCCAAGGCTCTAAGTTCATCTTGGTTGGCAGCCATCTCGTCTCTTTCCCAATGATTGTGCTCAAAAGTTGCACTTGTGGAACTAGATGAAGTTCCTTCCTCTTCTTCTCGGACAAGGGATGAACTAGATGGCACAAAGTTGTCCAAAGTGTTGCCTTTCAAACGTTCAATTCTTTGGCCCAACTCAACAAGTCTATGTGACATATACTACCTAAAACAAAACAAAACAAAATTAAATAGAAATCAAAACTAAACTCTATTTAGAATGAAAATACAAAGTTTAAATAGCAAAACAAGCAATTACAAGGGACTGAAATCAGTCCCCGGCAACGGCGCCATTTTTGTTGATGTTTTTTTCCTTCCTAGTGCTACAAACATGTTGAGTATAAGAACACAAGTAAGGGTGTCGAATCCACAGGGACTAATTAGACCTATATAACCACTTGTTTTGCAAGAAACTTACTAGAACCTAGAACTAATCAATTTAAACAGATTTGATGTTGTAACTTGAAACATACGGACATGAAATGGCTACAAGTAAATGAAACAACAAGTAATAAAATGAGGTAGAACCGAGGGAGTTGAGACTAGGGACTTGTATCAATAGAGAGAAGGCTAGGGATTCGGTTTCACCATAGCTAATTGATTCCATGTTTGTTAATTCAAGTTATGCTCATCCATCGATCTATTTCTTGAGTTTGTTTCACTTTAGTTATGATCATCCATATGATGTGTGGTTTTGATCAAGTATTCCTAGTCATGGACCTAATTGTGATGTGCAACTTCGGTTCCTAGTCAAGAATGTGTTAAGCATAAGAAACTTTCATAAAACCTAAGGAAACACTTGGCAGGATGTATGCCAAACATTCCCTTCATTCATTCCCATATCTGCCAAGGTTATGCATGATGTGTGCTATAAGATTGGCTAAACAACTTATGGTTAATTCAAATGGTGATCAAGCATTAAAATCAACACACTAAATCACAATTAAAATCAGAGAATGCAACAAGAAATAGAATGATAAACTGAGCATTTCCGAGTTAACTACATGGCAATCTTTCTAGGCTACATCGAATCCCTATAGAGAGATTAGTTACACTTCATGTTTACAAAGATTTGACATAGAAATATAACATGAGTGTACATAGAATTAAGAAGAAGAACCCCTTGAAGCAAAACTGTGTTGAAGATCACTTGGGAATGGCCTTTGGTGCAAGCTCTCCAAATGTGGCGTAGTCCTCCAAGAATGGTGTAGATGAATGTGGCACGGTGATGATGAAATGGTTTCTGTGAAATGGGAGAGAATGGACAGAAATGGCGTGGTCTTTGGTGTTTGGGAGTGAGGATGAATGTAGTATAGAATATTGGTTCGAATGTAGGTTATGAAATGGAGAGTTTTTGTCTAAATGAATATGGAATGAAGAATGTAGTAGTGTAGGGTTATGGAATGTAATCCCCCAGATTTCTTGAAGACTACACTTCAAGGGAATGGATGGAGTAGCTTTTCAGATTTAGATCCAAGATTGGATCTAAACAATTGTAAAATATGAGAGGCTTGTGTGTGTAATGATGATGGAGTTGGATCCCTGAAATGGTGAGTGCTCGGCACAAGGGTAATAGGCATGCATGTGGTAATTTTAAATGAAGAAGCATGTGGAATGACTGCAAGGGCAGGTTTGAATGAATATAAAACTGACGGCATGGGTGAATTTGTGGTGTAATTGTGGCTGAATGGTGTAACTAATGGGGGTTGAATGTTCTAGGTGAAAAAGGGGGGTGAAAGGGTAACCAAATGCATGGCAAGGTGTGTTAAACTTCCCTATCTGAATCCAATGCATGTGCCATGCATAAAATCTCCCAATATGGCCGAATTGCACCATTTTTCCCTCCACATTACTTCCTGAAATTCCAGCAACCAAACATGTCTTAGATACTTCATTTGGACTTCAAATTAACTCATCAAATCCATCTCCATGCTTGGAATGATGCTCGGCTACCAAATGTGGTGTTTTTGCTTCATTATCCTTCCAATTGATCCTAACACACACATAGCTGCACACTAACACAAAATGATGTAAAATGCAACTAGTTTAAATCAAACACACCACAAAGACACAAAATATGGATGCTATAAATGCATATGAAATGTGTACTATCATAACTCAAACCCACGGCAAGAAAAGGAATCATCTAGAAACTTCCAACTTGTGTCCACCAAGGATTAGGAGTCCTTCTAGTGCTAGGAAAACATGTCTTTCACCTTGCTTGACTTGGAATTCTTCTCCTTCTTCAACTTGGAACTCTTCTTTGTAGCTGCAACTTGATGCCATTTGGGGTTTAAGTTTCGTACTTCAAGTAGGAAACCTTGTTCAAGTAGGACTTTCAATATTCTAGGTTTCCCAATCCAACTAGGAAACCCATTTCAACTAGGATTCCCAATTTAGCTAGGATTCCATCTTCCATTTAGGATTTTCCTACTTCAACTAGGAAACCTTGCTCAAGTAGGAATCTTCATCTTCAAGTCTTCAATTTCGTCCATCTTCATGGCTCCAAACATATGCCATTCATTCCAAGCTCTAATTTGCTCCAAAAGGCTCCAAAATGCATCCTTTTGCATACTTTGCCCTTAAAACCTGAAAATACATAAAACTAACTTAAAAGACTACTTTACTAAGGAAAAACACTATAAATGCACAAGAACAAGCTAAACTAAGGCGCATAAATATGCTCCTATCAATTGTTCAAACTTAGTATTGCCAATAACGCACGGAATTGTAAAACTACCCGGATCTTTGCATTTAGGGGGTAATTTCCTTTGTAACACAGCAGAGACATTCTCACTTACCTAAACCACCTCTTTGTTCGAGATCCTTCTCCTTGTTGTACAAAGTTCTTTTAAAAACTTAGCAGACCTCGGAACTTGCTTAATTGCATCAAGGAGCGGGATACTGACTTGAACTTTCCGAAAGGTCTCTAGAATGTCCTTCTCGGCTTCCTCCTTCTTTGATTACCTAAACCTGCCAGGAAAGGGCACATTTAGTGGAATGGAACTAGAAAAAGTCGAATTTGGACTTACCTTGGTGGTTTGGGACGTTTTAGGAGGACTAGATGGTGGCGGCATGATAGGAGCATATTTATGCACCTTAGTTTAGCTTGATCTTGCATTTATAGTGTTTTTCCTTAGTAAAGTAGTCTTTTAAGCTAGTTTTATGTATTTTCAGGTTTTAAGGGCAAAGTATGTATAGGATGCATTTTGGAGCTTTTTGGAGCAAATTAGAGCTTGGAATGGATATCATATACTTGGAGCCAAGAGGATGGACGAAATTGAAGACTTGAAGATGATGATTCCTACTTGAGCAAGGTTTCCTAGTTGAAGTAGGAAAATCCCTAATGCAAGTGGAATCCTAGTTGAATTAGGATTCCTAGTTGAAATTGGTTTCCTAGTTGAATTAGGATTCCTAGTTGAATTGGGATTCCTAGAAGATTGAAGTTTCCTACTCAAACAAGATTTCCTACTTGAAGTAGGAAAGGCAAATCCCAATGGCCTTAAGTTCCAACAACAAAGAAGTTTTCCCAGTCCAAGAAGGAAAAAGAATCCAAGATGAAGAAGGAGAAGAATTCCAAAAATGAAGAAGGATTAGTTTTCCTAATCCTAGAAGATGAAGGTCTCCTAAACATTGTTGGACACAAATGGATGGTTCTAGAACATTCCCTTACACCTTATCCCTTCTAGAAGCCTTAGGTGCCCTATCCTATCTTTGCCGTGGGTTTTATCCAATTCCCCTTAGTTTTAGGCTTTCTAGAAGGCCTATCCTAATCCCTACAAACCTGCCGCACCCTACCTTCTAGATGGACCTAATCCCTTGCCTTGCAAGGCTTTCTAGAAGCCTATCCTAATCCCTACCAATCTGCCGCAAGTCTCCCTTGTCCTTTGGGGTTTCCTACCTATTCCTATGGGGTTTAGATGATGTATTCCTTCTCTAATTCCTATGCCTTAAACCTGCACCCTAAACACTATAAATAGAGGCCCTTGCCGCACCATTTAATTCATGCACTCCTTCACATTCACAATTCACAAATCACTCTCCCTTTGCCGTAAAAACCTTCACCATTCACCATAGTTTACATCCTTGCCGCACCCCCCGCCCCCATGTTGAGGTTTTTCCTTCCTAGTGCTACAAACATGTTGAGTATAAGAACACAAGTAAGGGTGTCGAATCCACAGGGACTAATTAGACCTATATAACCACTTGTTTTGCAAGAAACTTACTAGAACTTAGAACTAATCAAGTTAAACAGATTTGAAGTTGTATCTTGAAACATACGGACATGAAATGGCTACAAGTAAATGAAGCAACAAGTAATAAACTGAGGTAGAACCGAGGGAGTTGAGGCTAGGGATTGTATCAATAGAGAGAAGGAGCTAAGGAGGTGAAACTAAGGGAGATGAATCTAGGGATTCGGTTTCGCCATAGCTAAACTAATTCCATGTTTGTTAACTCAGATTTATGCTTAGCAATCTATCAATTTCTTGAGTTTGTTTCACTTAGATATAATCAACCATATGATGTGTGGATTTGATTAAATATTCTTAAACATGAACCTAGTTGTGATATGCAACTTGGATTCCTAATCAAGAATGTGTTATGCACAAGAAACTTTCACAAACCAAGGGAACACTCGGCATGATGTTTGCAAAACATCCCCTTTAATCATTCCCATTTCTGCCAAGGTTATGCATGATGTGTGCTATAAGATTGGCTATACAACCTATGGTTAATTCGAATGGTGATCAAACATTAAAATCAACACATAAGGTTACAATTAAATCAGAGAATGACACAAGAAATAGAAAGATAAAACTAAGCATTCCAAATGAGTTACATGGCAGTCTTGCTAGGCTACATCGAATCCCTAGAAGGAGATTAGTTACACTTCATGTTTACAAAGATTTGACATAGAAATATAACATGAGTGTACATAGAATTAAGAAGAAGAACCCCTTGAAGCAAAACCGTGTTGAAGATCCCTTGAGAGTGACCTTCGGTGCAAGCTCCTCCAAGTGTGTTATGGACGGTTGTGGCACGGCTAAGGTTGAATGATCTGAGTGAAAATGGTAGAGAATGGACAGAAAATGGAGTGTTTTTGTGTGTGAGAGATGCAATGGGAGTAGTATGGAATGTAGGTTTCGAATGGAAAATGAAAGTGTAGGGTTATGGAATAGAATCTAGTATCTTTCAGATTTCTTGAATACAATACTTAAAGGGAGAACAAGGAATAATTGTTTCAGATTTTAGATCCAAGATTGGATCTCAACAATTGTAAAATATGGAATGCTAGTGTGTGTAATGATGGGGGAATTCATTTTCTGAAATGGTGAGTGCTTGGCACAATGGAGAAATGCATGCATGTGGTATTTGGAGATGCATGTGGAATGACTGCCAAGACAGCCTGGCATAGGATTAAAAACTCACGGCATGGGTGAATTTGTGGGTGAAAATGTGTGGCTGAATGGTTTAACTAATGGTAAGGGTGGAGATGTGAATTAATGCATGGCAAGGTGTGTGAAACCACCAAATCTGAATCCAATGCATGTGCCATGCATAAAATCACCCAAACTGGCCGAATTGCACCATTATCCTTCCAAATCATTTCCTGAAATTCTAGCAACCAACTTGTCCTCAATTCTTCATTTGGACTTCAAATTAACTCACAAGATGTTCTCCATGCTTGAACTAGCTCTCGGCCACCAAATGTGGTGTTTTTGCTTCATTGCCCTCCAATTGATCCTAAAACAATCTTAACTACACACTAACACCAAATAATGTAAAATGCAACAAGTTTGATCAAAAACATCACAAAGACACAAAATATGGATGCTAATAATGCATACGAAATGTGAACTATCACCCCATCCCTCCTAAACACTACCATACCACTCCATATCCATTCATCCATACACATACCATCCAAAACATGTCCCTAGACCTTGTGCTGCAACAAAAAGGAGGAGAAGAGGGCTTGGACGTTCATGCAATTCAAGTTCGAGTCGCTGGAATTTTTCGGTGTTTTCTCTCCTTTGATTTCAATGTTTAAATTTAATTCTCTTTGTCTTGTACGTATGAGGAACTAAACCCCCCCTTGGCTAGGGGGGGATTCGAAACCATGATCATGCTTGCTATATGATTTGATTACCTCTAATTGCGTTTCATAAGTTGTGAATTCAATTTACTTATCTATTTGAATTAAATTGATTTGTGTGTGTTGGTTGAGAGTGCACGCTTAATTGTCATGCATAAATCTAATGCTTGGATATAAGGAAGTTTCACCTAATCGTTACAAACTTATATTCACAAGTAGTAAAAGTTGATGATCTCAATTGCGTTAAGTAAATTCTTGGCATAAGTTTCATGCAATTCATAGTAACGAGTGATTCGTCAATGCTTATGGTTTTCAAAGAACTTAATGATTCTTGCTTGTATCTCTATTATGCAATTCATGTAGGGAACATGTGGGGAATGCTTTGGGTTGTCGTATGCAATCATCCAATTCAATAACGTTAGGAAAATCTGAGGGTTAATTAGTGCAATTCACGGTTAATCTGGGGCGTTGAGAATTCATGGTTTATTGAAAAGCAATTGGAAATCGTTTTGTGTGCAAGTATAGCATGTGTGGAGATGAACCCCGTAGCTAGCCTTCCATCCATTCATTAAATCCAAGTCGTTTTAAAATCTGTTCGTTTTACAAAGTTTTAAGTTTTGTTTTCAAATTCGTCAAAATCAAAACCCCCCTTTACTTTCTTGTTTAAAAGTCTTAGAATCTGTTTAGTTTGTGTTTTTAAAGTGTTTTGAGTCAAAGTATAACTATTTTCGTCCAAATTCTTCTTTAGTGCTCAAAACTACCCAGAAAGTGGTTTTAAGGCAGTTTTGAGTGTTTTCTTGTTGTTTTGAGTCTTTTGGTTTGTCTTAGTGTTTTAAACTTTAGTTTTGCATTCTTTGAGTCTAGTTTGGTGTTTTATATTGTGTTTTTACGTTTTTGAGTCAAATCCAAGTGATTAACAATCCCTCCTAATCCCCGGTCCAGAACAATCCCTACTTACATTCGTCACTACAATTGATAAAAAGAGGGTTTAATTTGTGTGCGTATAATTCTCACATCACGGCAAGGAATGTTCATCCTTGGCCGTGGGTTTTGGTGCCTGTGCTTCCTCTTGCAGCAACTTGTCCTCCTCATCTTGACTTGATTTGGATGTATTTGGGTCGTTTCCAACCTGTTTACCACTTCTTAACAAGATTGCCTTGGCGGTTTCAAATCCGCCCTTAGGATTCATCACCGTTGAACTAGGCAATCGGCCTTGTTCTCTAATCTGCCCCATAAACTGGGCAATCTGACCCATTTGCTTCTCCAAATTGTCCACTCGTTTGTCTTGGATTTGTCTCTCCTTGTTTTGAGTTTGTACTTCCTGCGTCAAAGTAGTAAGTAACTTAACAACTTGGTCATTATCCAAAGACATACCTGAGCTCGTTGGGGCGGATTGCACTTGGGTTTGATTGGGGACGAATGGCTTTATATAGAAGCCCGGTGGTTGCTGCCTAAATCCCCCTTGTTGTTGGGGTTGTTGAGGATCCCACCATTTGAAATTTGGATGGTCCCTCCACCCCGGATTGTAGGTGTTTGAGTATTGATCATGGCGTGGTTGATTTTGGCTCCCAAAACCCACGGCATTGGCAGATTCCCACCCCCCATTCTCAATCAATTGAGGGCATTGATCGTTGGCATGTCCTTGCATAGAGCACACGCCACAAACATTTGGTCCATAAATCTTCATTCCCTCGGCCAACTGAGAAACAATAGAAGTAAGGTTAGCTAATTGGGATTGAATGTCGGACGTAGAACTTACCTCATTCACTTGTGGCCGTGAAGGGTCTCTTTGTCCAACACCTTCGTATTGTTGTGCATTATGCGCTCGGTTGGCAATTAGAACTTTTGCAGCCCCCGGAGTCTTATCCACCAATGCACTTCCCGCCGAGGCATCAAGCATTTGGCGTTCCATTGGAAGGAGTCCTTCGTAGAAATATTGAATGAGCAGCTCCTCCTTCATTTCATGCTGTGGACATAAAGCAATAGGTGATTTAAAACGTTCATAATAAGAAGGAAACGATTCACCTTGATTTTGTTGGATGCCACTAATCCGTTTCCTCAAGAGAATGACTCTTGAAGTTGGGAAAAACATCTCTAAGAATGCTCTTTTCATACTATCCCAAGATGTAACCGTTCCGGGTGCTAATTCGTAAAGCCAATCCTTAGCCTTTTCCAAAAGTGAGAATGGAAAAGCCTTCATCATCAGAATGTTCCCATCGACATTGATGGGTGTCATGCTCGAACAAACAACCTCGAACTCCTTGAGATGCTTGTTGGGATCTTCCATGGACAGCCCATGGTATTTCGGAATGTGGTGCAACAAGCTTGACTTTAACTCGAATTCATTGGTCTTGCCTTGGGCAGCCGCGGGGTATTGAATGCATAATGGTGCGGCATTGGCCAACCCCGAGGCTGAGAGCTCTTTAATGGTCCGATTGTCCGCTGCCATAACTTCTTCTACCTCTTCAAACTCAGATTCGGCCTCTGAACTTGAACTAGGTTCACTAGGTTCCGGATGCCTCCTCTTTCTTCTCAAATCACGCTCAAAGTCGTCGTTAAAATCCAAGATATGTGCATGCACAGTTTGAGAACTCCGCGTCATGCACTAGTACCTAAACCAAGAAAAAAAAACAAAATAAGAAAACTAGAGAAATTAAACTGAGACACACGGCAACACACAAGGGACTAGCAATTTTGCTAATCCCCGGCAACGGCGCCAAAATTCGATGTGAAAATTAACTTGACACACAAATTAAACCCTATGGATGACAATTGTAGTATATGAGCAAATAGAGATCGTTCTAGACCGGGGATTTAACTAGGGATGCTAATCAATGTGAAACTGACTCAAAAACGTAAAAATACAATGTAAAACACTAAACTAGACTCAAAGAATGCAAAACTAGTGTTTAAAACACTTAAACAAACCAAAAGACTCAAAATAGCCCAGAAACACTCAAAACTGCCTTAGAATCACTTTATGGGCAGTTTTGAGCACAAACTAAATTGATTTCTAACTAATCTAACACTTTAAAATAATTGGGGGATTGATTTTGACGAAATTGAAATTAAAACAAAACTTTGTAAACTAAACAGATTTTGATGAAATAGAATGATAAGACACTAGTTAGAGGGTTCCTTATCCACACATGAACATATGCAGACAATTTGATTCCCAGTTATGATTTCAACGAACGATGAATGACAATGCTCCAAATTAATTGTATTGAACTAATTAATTCTTAGATTTCCCTATATTCATTGAATTGAATGGAATACGCAACGCAATCAAATTATTCCTCATCAAAGTCCCTAACTATGGAATACGCATGATAGAGACATTCAACAAAGATCATTAAGTTCAATGGAAATCATAAACATCGACTAGGCATTCATAACTATGGAATACGCATGTTAATCCAACCTAGGGTTTACTAAACACAATCGTGACTAGCGATCTTTACTACTCATGAATATAAGTTCATAACGATTAGATGAAATTCCCTTATATCCTAGCATCAAGTTTAGGCATGCAATTTAAGTGTCGACCCTCAACCCACATACATAAACAAGTTCTTAATCAAAACAGAAAAGTAAACCACATCCAACGTTCATGAATTCATAACTGGAGTAAATCAAATCATAACCAACATATATCCATGGCTTCAAATTCGCCTCTAACTAAAAGGAAATTAGTTCCACATGTCTAACATAATTGAAGAACGAATTAAATTAAACATGAAAACAGAAACAAGAAAAGAAAGAACTCCAAACACTCCAATGGTGGCAGATTGCTTGCGCGAGCCTTCTCCTTCCTTTTGGACTGCATGGTGCACTCTTTCTCTCCTCCAAAGGTGGCGGCACAAGGTGTCTATGGTGGTGGTAAGGCACGGTGATGGTTGTATGACAGGTGGTTGGGACGGTGGATGAATGGGGTGTGGAAGGAATGCTTGCGGCAAAGGTTGTATGGAGAGTGAATGGGCGGCTCCTTGAATATCTGAAGGGGAATGTGAAATTTTCTTGCGGCACCTAAGGGGAATATATATATAGGCATGGCAAACCCTAGGTGCCTAGGGTAGGAGAATGCCTTGCAAGGCAAGGCAAAAGGAGGTTCTAGAAGGATTTAGGTGCGGCACAAGGTGGGCTAGGAGGGTTTAGATGTGGCTGAGATGATAAGGCCCAAGGAATGCCTTGCAAGGCAAGGGAAAATGGTTCTAAAAGGCCCTATGATGTGAGAATTATACGCACACAAATTAAACCCTCTTTTTATCAATTGTAGTGAAGAATGTAAGTAGGGATCGTTCTGGACCGGGGATTAGGAGGGATTGTTAATCACTTGGATTTAACTCAAAAACCTAAAAACATAATATAAAACACTAAACTACACTCAAAGAATGCAAAACTAAAGTTTAAAACACTAAGACAAACCAAAAGACTCAAAACAACAAGAAAACACTCAAAACTGCCTTAAAACCACTTTCTGGGTAGTTTTGAACACTAAAGAAGAATTTGGACAAAATAGTTATAACTTGACTCAAGACACTTTAAAAACACAAACTAAACAGATTCTAAGACTTTTAAACAAGAAAGTAAAGGGGGGTTTTGATTTTGACGAATTTGAAAACAAAACTTAAAACTTTGTAAAACGAACAGATTTTAAAATGACTTTGGATTTAAGGAATGGATGGAAGGCTAGCTAAGGGGTTCATCTCCACACATGTTATACTTGCATACGAAACGATTTCCAATTGCTTTTCAATAAACCATGAATTCTCAACGCCCCAAGTTAATTAGGTCCGCTTAAATTAACCTTCAGATTTTCCTAAAGTTATTGAATTGGATGATTGCATACGACAACCCAAAGCATTCCCCACAAGTCCCCTACATGATTGCATAATAGAGATACAAGCAAGAATCATTAAGCTCTATGAAAACCATAAGCATTGACGAAGCACTCATTACTATGATTGCATGAAACTTATGCCAAGAATTTACTTAACTCGATTGAGATCATCAACCTTTACTACTTGTGAATATAAGTCCATAACGATTAGGTGAAACTTCCTTATATCCTAGCATTCAATTTATGCATGATAATTAAGCGTGCACTCTCAACCAACACATAGATAAGTAAATTGACATAGATAAGTAAATTGACATAGATAAGTAATTCACATAGATAAGTAAATTGAATTCATAACTTATGAAACCGCAATTAGAAGTAATCAAATCATATCGCAAGCATAAACATGTATTTCGAATCCCCCCTAGCCAAGGGGGGATTTAGTTCCTCATGATAGCAATTAAACAAAGTAAACTAAATTGAAACATTAAAAACAAGGATAGACAACACCTAGAAAAGCTCCAGCGATTCAATGCTTTGAATGGCATTCACGACTCCAAATGGCACCTTCTCCTTCCTTCCTTGAATAATTGCGGCACAAGAGGGATTTTTGTGTGGATTTGTGGTGATGGATGGATGTAGGTGAATTATGGTAGAGGGTGGTGTAGGGGGTGGTGTCCAAATGGTGCAGCAAAGGATGGTATTTATAGGCTGAAATTCGCAGCCCCTATGTAGCAAAGGAAAAGGATTTAAAGGCCTAATTTGTATAGGATAATAACACACAATCCTTGAAGGAAAAGGCTAAGGCTTTTAGAAATCAAGGGGGAAAGGAATAATCAGGTTTCTAGAAGTTCTAGAAAGGTTTGGGGCGTCACTTTTGTAGGACAAGGGATAAGGCCTTCTAGAAAGGTTATTTTGTGGCTGATTCCTAGAAAAACAAGGGATAAGGTGTGGCAACTTTGTAGGAGAGGATAAGGGCTTCTAGAAACCTAATTTAAATGTACTCCAATCAGAAAATAAACCCTCATTGTCCCAGGAATTAAGTTTAGACAAGAATAGGATAAGATAAGGTTAGTTAAGATAGGATAAAGATTGGATAAGATAAGAGAAGATAAGGTTGTTTGGATAATGTTTTGGATAATTCTCCTTCTTTTGAGCGGATTCCTTATCTTCTTTGACTTGAATTTATTTCTCCAACCTTGAAACATATTCCTAGCTCCATTTGGACTTCAAATTCGTCCATCTTCTTGCCCAAAGCTTGTGCAATCCATTCTAAGCCCAGATTTGCTCCAAAATGCATCTTTTTGCCAACTTTGCTCCTTGGACATAAAAACACACGAAAATGACTTTAAACACTATAATAAGCAATAAATAGCTAAGGAAATACACGAAAACATACTAACTAAGTAGCATAAATATGCTCCTATCATTAGCCAATCACCCTTAACCCGTTACAACCTTTATGCTTCAATCTTGATCATTATGTTTTCAATAATGTGGAGTTGGGAATTGATGTAAGCATATGGTGTCTCTGGTTCTCGCATCTAATTAGTAGCATTCCTTTCATGAGATCATATTCATATACATTCCAGAAAAGTGCATTCTTTGTTATAAACATATGTGAGTGTTTAGTTTCATCTTTACATCAATCTTCTCACATATACTTAGTGTAGGGTGTGTAATCAGAAATTCTGTGTGAAAATAAGAGAGTATCTTGTAAGGAATTAAGTGAATTCTCTAAGGCATGTTACTACATTCAAATGTTGTTTTAAATTGATTAAATGAGAACTAGTCAGTAGTGATTATGATTACGTATGTGCCTAAGCGTAAGGATGACTAAAATCTATGTGAGTAATGATCTTGAACATTTCATGTGCACTAAGAATCCCTGAGACCATTGTTGGAAGGATTAGGTTTTGTTTTATTTTTCCGTTTTGCTCGAGCACTAGCAAAAGCTAAGTGTGGGGGAATTTGATAGGAGCATATTTATGCGACTTAGTTTGCTTGTTTTCGTGCATTTATGTTATTAATTCTTAGTTATTTTAGTTCTTTAAGCTTCTTTTGTATGTTTTCAGGTTCATAAGACGTATTTGGCGAAAGGAAGCATTTTGGAGCACTTTTGGGCACAAATTGGATAGCTTATGCTTAGAGCAAAAGGAATGGACGGAATTGAAGAGTTGATGTCGCAAGGATTCCTACTACGACGAGGATTCCAATTACAAGAAGGTTTCCAAATTGAAGGAGGTTTCCCACTCACATGAGGATTCCTAGTTGGATGAGGATTCCTAATCACACAAGGATTCCTACTTGAAGAAGGAAAGTTAAGCCAAAGTTCCCTATTTTGGTTGACCTTTCCTAAATCAAGAACGCTCTAAGTTTTAGCACTTCAGATGGCTCCCGAGCACCCTTGGACAACAAACAAAGGTTCTTTGTAACTTTCCCTTCCTTGCCGTGCAAGGAAGGTTGTTTCCCTTTCTTTGTGTAAACTTCCCTATTTTCCATATGTGTTAGGACCTTACCTTACCCTAAGCTATGTGCCTTACCTTTCCCTATTCTAATACCTCTTGCTTTGTGCCTTACCTTTCCCTAAGCTATGTGCCGCACCCTTCCCTTGTGTTTCCTGATTTCAATTTCTTATTTCCTAGTTTAATTCACTTTCCTAGTTCTAAAACTTTCCCTAAAGTCCTAATTTCTGATTTCTTGCAAGGAATTGACTTTTCCTTCCTTCTTTTGCACCAATTTCGTACCTTACCTTAAAATCCCTTTCCTTGCTGTGCAAGAGGTTTAATTTCTGACTCCTTGCAAGGCAAGGACATTCCTTACTTGTTTTAAATTCGTGCATTCCCCTTTTCTGAATTTATTTGGGCTTTATTCACTTACCTTTTCTATTTAGACTAGGAAATCTGAATCATAACTCAATTAGGTATGTTATTAACTTCCCAAAACACTTATAATCAGCCCTTGGCCGAACCATAGAGGGGGATTCACCACCAAAACTCGTCCATTCACTCCCACGCACATCCATTCATCCCAAAACACCATTCTGCAACCCAGAAACACAATCAACCATTCCACCTTCTTCCACCATCATTGCCGAGTCCTCCACCACCTTCCAACCATCAAACACTCATCCACACTCAACCTACATCCCTTGCCGTGCCTCTAAACACCCCAAAATGCATTCTACATCATCAAAACAACCCAGAAACCATCATCACCCAATCTGCCGCAAGCAAGGGAAAGGAGACAGATTCACTCAATTGTTTGGCTCTTCATTCTGAGTTGTTGAACAATTTTAGGTGTATTCTATCTTATATTTCAATGTCTAATTCATGTAATCTTTGTTTTGTTTTGAGTATGATTGGCTAAATTCGTTTTGGCTAAGGGTTTATTCGAAACCATGATTATATATGTGAAATAAGTTGATTACTTCCAGTTATCGTTGCATAAGTCGTGAATACAATTTGCTTAACCGTTTGATTTAGAACTTATTCTTGTATGTTGATTGAGAGTGCACGCTTAATTTGCATGCTTGAATCTGGTGCTAGGGTATAAGTTTGTTTCACCTAATCGTTATGAGTTTATATTCGCAAGTAGTGAAGGTCGCTAGGCACGATCGTGTTAAGTAGATTCCTGGCAGGAGTATCATGCTTTTCATAGTTACAAATGCCTTGTCGATGCTTATGATTTCCAACGAACGTAATGATTCTAACTTGTGTCTTTATCATACTGTTCATATAGAGAACCTGTTAGGAATAATTTGGTTGCGATGCATATTCATCCAATTCAATGATTCTAGGGAAATCTGAAGGTTAATTTAAGCGGACCTAATTAACTTGGAGTGTCAAGGTTCATAACTTATTGAATTGATAACTGGAAATTGATTTACGTTGCATATATTTCATGTGTGGAGAAGAACCCCTTAGCTATTCCATCATCCATTGGTTAATCACAAATTGCCTTACAATCTGTTTTCTTTTACAATCTGTCCATTAAATTAAATTTCGTCCAAACAAAATTCCCCCATATTTTGTTAAGTCTTAGTCTTTATAATCTGTCTTATTTTGTGTTTTAAGTATTTTGAGTCACAAGAACTTTCAAATTCGTCCAAATCAAGTTTTAGTTTCTGTTTGAGTCAATTTGATTGTGTTAGGCAGTTTTGAGTGTTTCAAATCTGTTTTGAGTCATAGTAGTCTAGTTAGAGTCTTTAAGTTTAGATTTTGTGTTTTTAAGTCAATTTATATAAGATTAGCACCCCTAGTTAATCCCCGGTTAGAACGATCCCTACTTACATCATCATTACTATAATTGTCACAAATAGGGTTTAATTTGTGAGTCACATTCGTAACGCATCAGATGTCATGTAGGGAACTTTTGAAGAATGCTTTGAGTTGTCAAATGATGTCATCCAATTCAATAATATAAGGAAAATCTGAGCGTTAACTAGTGATGTCACGGTTAATTTGGGGCATTGTTATTCATAATTCAATGAATAAGTAACTGGAAATCGATTCATTTGCATACATATCATGTGTGGAGAAAAAGCCCTTAGCTAAACTCATCATCAATTCAATTTCCCAAAATCATTCTCTAATCTGTTTTTAAGTTAAAATCTGTTTTGTTTCTTTGAATTCGTCCAAACCAAACCCCCCCTTTACTTTCTTGTTTTAAAGTGTTTAAAATCTGTTTAGTTTGTGTTTTAAAGTGTTTTGAGTCAATCCAAAACCTTAATTTCGTCCAAAGTTGTGTTTAGAGTCAGAAACTGCCTAGTTAGTGTTTTAGGCAGTTTTGAGTGTTTTTAGCTTGTTTTGAGTCTTTTGAACTTGTTTTGAGTCCTTTGAGTCTTTTTGAACGTTTTTAACTTTGTTTTTATGTTTTTAAGTCAATTTAGAGGTTTTAGCAAGCCCTCCTAATCCCCGGTCCAGAACGATCCCTACTTGCATCCTTACTACAATTCGACAACAAGAGGGTTAATTTGTTGTTGCAACTTGAGGCATTGGGATTTGCCTTTCCTACTTCAAGTAGGAAACCTTGTTTGAGTAGGAAACTTCAATCTTCTAGGAACCCAATTCAACTAGGAATCCTAATTCAACTAGGAAACCAATTTCAACTAGGAAACCAATTTCAACTAGGAATCCTAATTCAACTAGGATTCCACTTCCATTAGGGATTTTCCTACTTCAACTAGGAAACCTTGCTCAAGTAGGAATCATCATCTTCAAGTCTTCAATTTCGTCCATCCTCTTGGCTCCAAGCATATGATATCCATTCCAAGCTCTAATATGCTTCAAAAGGCTCCAAAATGCATCATTTTGCTTACTTTGCCCTTAAAACCTGAAAATACATAAAACTAGCTTAAAAGACTACTTTACTAAGGAAAAACACTATAAATGCACAAGAACAAGCTAATCTAAGGTGCATAAATATGCTCCTATCAAATTCCCCCACACTTAGCTTTTGCTAGTCCTCGAGCAAAACAAAACGAAACAAAGTGACAAAACGAAACCAAACAAGTAAAACGCAACCTAAGCCTTCCAACAATCGTCTCAGGGATTTCCAATGCACATGCCATGTTAAAAATCATTATTTCCACAGATTTTAGCCATCTTTACACTCAAGCACACGCTTAATCATAGTCACTACTTACTAGTTCACAAATAACCAATTTAAACGATGTTTTGAATGTAGTAACATGCCTTAGAGAATTTCCTCAATTCCTTACAAGATATGCACTCTATTTTCACTCAGATTTTCTAACTACACACCCTACACTAGTTATATGTGAGAAGATTGATGTAAATATAAAAACGAATGCTCACATATATGTATAACAAAGAACGCAATTTGCAGAGTTAATAACATGTTTAGATATGATCTCATGAATGGAACGCTACTACTTAGATGCGAGAACCAGTGACACCATATGCTCAAACCAAATTCAAACTCCACAAATTGAATACACAACACTCAAGATTAAAGTCAAGGGTTGTAACGGGGCTTGGGGAGTTGGCTAACAACGAAAGGATAGGAAAAACAAACGTTCTTAAAGCAATAGCAAGCAAAATAATGAAATCAAACTTAGAATTCCTTTTAGCATGCAAAAATCACTTTTAAACACAAAGGGAAGATTCAAGCACAATTAGAGCCGAATTCAATGTTTTGGACCCTTCCTTCAACATACAACACTTAAAAACTCTTTTCACATGTTTTCAACTCCTTTTTCATTCTTTTCACCACTTTTCTTTTTTTTCTTTTTATTTTCCACGATTTTTTTTTCTCTTCTCTTTTTTTTCTTTTCTTTTCTTGTCCGTGCCTTATTCAAGACTTTGGCACACCCATATATCAAGAATCCTTCCCCCACACTTGTTTTCTGCAATGCAATGATCAAAAGTGATTCATCTTGAGTTATGCTTTTACTATGCTTCAAGAACAAAGGTATGGATGGTCCTAATCTAGACTAGGTGAGGATAATGTGGGTTAACAAATAACATAGGCTAAACAAGGCTCAACGGGTTTAAAACCTACAAAACACAATGAATTAGGGAGATATGGCCATTTGGCTATGGTGGTCACTACACAACTTCATCTTGAATATGTGTTATGCAATTCAATAACATGCTTTGAATGAAATGGGCATGAGTTCTAGCATTTGGAACTAAATGATGAAACGCCTTCTAAGTAGTAACCAAGCAAAGAATAATGAGATCATGCAACGACTTTAGAAAACAAAGATGCATAGATTATAAACTCTCCGAATAAACGTTTAGGCTCAAGTCTCACAAGGTTGTAGCGTTAATTTGAGTTCCTTCCTTCAAGCATGTTACAAAAACTGATTTTTCTTTTATGATTGCATGTGCATTCATACGTTATAACCACAACCAAGCATAAACCAAAGAGTAAATCAACTTTCATCCATGTTTACAACTCTCTTTAACAGTCATGCAATTACAAACTGAATCCTCATCATTGTGTTGGAAAGTACCCTAAGACACAAACAAACTCACAAAAACAACTCTTTTTGGGTTTTTAAAACAATTTTTCAAATTTTTATGGGATTTTCGAATTTTTGAGTCAAAATACACTAAGACAGCTTAAAAACACTTAAAAACAGCAAGGAACAACATTAGAAGTTATGAGTGATAAAACCCTACGAATTTGCATCAAAACACTTTGGTTACCCCCCCCCCCCCCCCCCCACAATTAAATCAAACATTGTCCTCAATGTTTCAAGCATAGACTCACACAATTGACAAACAAACAAACAAAACAAACAACTAAACATCCTAACATGGCAGAAACGAAATAGCAACAAAGAGAAGAGTTTAGGAACGCAAATCTGGAATTGGAGTGCTTTCTAGGTCTTCCTTTGTTGAATGCATGGGTTGCCTCCCAAGTAGCGCTTGCTTTAACGTCCCACGACATCCAAGGGGGTGTCCTCCATGGTGTGCTCCACAAAGTTCTCATAATAGGGCTTGAAACGATGCCCGTTCACCTTGAATTCATGTCCCGTTTTCAAGCTTTGGATTTGGACTGCACCATGAACAAAAACATTAGTAATAACAAATGGTCCAATCCACTTGGAACGTAACTTACCGAGAAACAATCGTAAATGAGAATTGAACAATAGCACTTTCTGCCCAATGGAGAAGGATTTCCCATGGATCATGTTGTCATGGAAAGCTTTGGTCTTTTGCTTGTAAATGCTTGCATTCTTGTATGCCTCGTGCTGTATTTCATCAAGCTCATTCAATTGGAATTTCCTATGACTGCCTGCTTCATCTAAGTGCATGTTAAACTTCTTGACAGCCTAAAGAGCTTTATGCTCCAACTCCACGGGAAGATGGCACGCCTTGCCATAGACAAGTCGAAAGGGGGACATCCCAATGGGAGTTTTGTATGCCGTACGATACGCCCAAAGTGCATCATCTAACCGTAAACTCCAATCCTTCCTTGTTGGCCCAACGGTCTTTTCTAAGATTTGCTTGATCTCTCGGTTGGAAACCTCGGCTTGGCCATTTGTTTGAGGATGGTAAGGTGTAGAAACCTTATGATTGACACTGTATTTCCTCAATAACGCCTCAATGGTTCGGTTGCAAAAGTGTGACCCTCCATCACTAATGATCACTCGTGGCATGCCAAACCTTGCAAAAATGTTAGTTCTAATAAAATCTGCAACCACTTTAGAATCATTAGTCCGGGTGGCTTTTGCTTCCACCCACTTCGACACATAATCAACATCAAGCAAAATATACAAGAAACCATATGATGACGGAAAGGGACCCATAAAATCAATACCCCAAACATCAAAAATTTCAACATTTAGGATAGAAACCTGCGGCATTTGGTCCTTTGCACTAATACTACCCATTCTTTGGCATTTATCACATGTTAAGCAGAAAGTTCTAGCATCCTTAAAAATACTAGGCCAATAGAATCCACATTGTAATACTTTGAGAGCCGTGCGTTGTGTGCCAAAGTGCCCTCCACATGCATATGTATGACAAAAACTCAAAATTGACTGACATTCAGAATCATGCACACAACGACGTATAATCTGATCGGGGCAAAATTTCCATAAGTATGGATCATCCCACACATAAAACCGTGCATCATGCCTAAGTTTGTCACGTTGGTGCCTATTGAACTCACTTGGAATTTGTATTGACACCAAAAAATTAACTATATCGGCAAACTAACCTTTATGGACAACAATTGTTCATCGGGGAATGTGCCTGCAATGGGTAGGGACTCCTCATTATGCACCATTCAGCTTAGGTGGTCAGCTACCACGTTTTCACTTCCCTTCTTGTCACGAATCTCGATATCGAACTCTTGAAGTAACAACATCCACCGTATTAGCCGGGGCTTGGCCTCCTTTTTGGTGAGCAAGTACTTTAGAGCTGCATGATCAGTGAAAACAATTACTTTAGTACCAATTAGATATGATCGAAATTTATCTAAAACAAAGACAACAGCAAGAAGTTCTTTTTCCGTAGTGGAGTAGTTCAACTGAGCATTGTTCAATGTCCGTGAGGCATAGTAGATGACATGCGGCCTTTTGTCCTTTCTTTGTCCCAAAACAGCCCCTAAAGCATAATCGGACACATCACACATAAGCTCGAACAGGAGGCTCCAATCCGGGGGAACAATAATGGGTGCCGTGGTCAACAACTCCTTGAGTTGGTTGAATGATGCCGTGCACTCCTTGGTGAACTCAAACGCCACTTCTTTTTGTAGCAAACGGCAAAGAGGTTGTGCAACTTTTGAGAAATCTTTGATAAACCTACGATAGAAACCTGCATGGCCAAGAAACGAACGAACCTCTCTAACCGAAGTCAGAGAGGGTAAGTGACGTACAAGATCTATCTTTGACTTATCAACTTCAATGCCATTTTCAGAGATGATATGACCTAAAACTATGCCTTGTTTAACCATAAAACGACATTTTTCCCAATTAAGAACAAGGTTAGTTTCAACGCAACGGTTTAGAATCAAACTTAGATTATGCAAGCAACCATCAAAAGAATCTCCAAAGACGCTGAAATCATCCATAAAAACTTCAATTATTTTCTCAACATAATTAGAAAATATGCTCATCATGCATTTTTGAAATGTGGCAGGTGCATTACTGATAGGAGCATATTTATGCGACTTAACTAGCTTATTTCCTTGCATTTACGTTGTTAGAACCTAGTTATTTTAGTACTTTAAGCCATTTTCGTGCAATTTCAGGTTCTAAGGTCAAAGTATGCAAAAAGGTGCATTTTGGAGCGTTTTGGAGCAATTTTGGGCTTAAGATGGATAGGACATGTTTGGAGCTAAACGGAAGGATGAAATTGAAGTGCAAATGAGCTAAGGAGCGAATGAAGATGTGAAGAATGGAATTCAAGGCAAATGAAGAATGAAGAGTCAAAATTGGAAACCGAAGTTTCTAAGTTTGGAAGTTTCTATTTTCGAAGGTTTCCATTCTTGAAGAGTTTCTATTCTTGGAATGGAAGTTTCCCAATCCTTCTTCACCAAAGTTTCAGCTACAAAAGGGTTCCTAAATGTGTGAGGACATTCAATTGAGAGTTCTAGAAGACTAAACTTCCCTAAATGTCCATGCCGCACCTCCTAAATATCTTTCCCTTTTCTTGACCAAATCTGCACCTAAACCACTTTCCTTTTCCCTACACATCCTTGCCGCCCAAGGGGACATTCCCATGCCTAATGTCTGTCACAAAATACATTCCCTTTGTGTTCTATGCCTTGCTACACAAACATACCTTGTTCTTACCTATTTTGTGCCTCAAAACACATTCCTAAATCTGCCCCATAAATTCCTCCGAATTTCCTTTCCTATTCTCTTTAATTCCTGCACCTTAGTTGCCTATTTTCTGTCATAAAACACATTCCCCTTTAGTGCCTAGCCTTGCCACACAAGGAGGACCCTCTCTTTCCTATTTTCTGACCATTAAACACATTCCTTTTTCCTCCTACACAATTCTGCCGAATTTCACATATTTTCTATCCTATTCTATTTTCTTTTCTGATTTCTTTTCTTCCCTATTCAATTAGGGAGCCTAATTAGCTAAGTTTTAAGACCTTTCCTGAACCCTAAGCCGTGCCCTATATATATAAGTCCATTCATTCACCACAATTCAGTTTTTACACAACCTAAACACATTCCACACCCTTGCCGCAGCCTCCCTTACATCCTCCATACTTTCTGATCATTCCACACCCCTTGCCGCACCATCCCTATACCCAAAACACATCCCCTTCATCCATACACATCGACCACACCCTTTAGGACTTGTGCCGCAGCAAGGTGGAGAAGTTTGGAGTGTTTTAGTGTAATTGATAGGAGCATATTTATGCGCCTTGGTTTAGCTTGTTCTTGTGCATTTATAGTGTTTTTCCTTAGTAAAGTAGTCTTTTAAGTTAGTTTTATGTGTTTTCAGGTTTTAAGGGCAAAGTGTGCAAAAGGAAGCATTTTGGAGCCTTTTGGAGCAAATTAGAGCTTGGAATGAAGGTCATATGCTTGGAGCCATGAGGATGGACGAAATTGAAGACTTGAAGATGATGATTCCTACTTGAGCAAGGTTTCCTAGTTGAAGTAGGAAAGTCCCTAATGGAAGATGGAATCCTAGTTGAAATAGGATTCCTAGTTAAAATGGGTTTCCTAGTTGAATTAGGATTCCTAGTTAAAATGGGTTTCCTAGTTGAATTAGGATTCCTAGTGGAAATAGGTTTCCTAGTTGAATTGGGATTCCTAGAAGATTGAAGTTTTCCTACTCAAACAAGGTTTCCTACTTGAAGTAGGAAAGTTAAACCCCAAATGACCTCAAGTTGCAGCAACAAAGAAGTTTTCCAAGTCCAAGAAGGAAAAGAATTCCAAGATGAAGAAGGATTAGTTTTCCTAATCCTAATGCATAAAGATTTCAGCTATAAAAGAGATTTCTTTTCCTATTTGGAGCTTAAAACCTGATTTCTAGAAGCCTTATCCCTTCCTACAAAGGTGCCACACCTTATCCCTTGTTTTTCTAGGAATCAGCCACAAAACAACCTTTCTAGAAGGCCTTATCCCTTGTCCTACAAAAGTGACGCCCCAAACCTTTCTAGAACTTCTAGAAACCTGATTATTCCTTTCCCCCTTGGTTTTTAAAAGCCTTAGCCTTTTCCTTCAAGGATTGTGTGTTATTATCCTATACAAATTAGGCCTTTAAATCCTTTTCCTTTGCTACATAGGGGCTGCGAATTTCAGCCTATAAATACACCCCTTGACCACCTCCATAATTCATTCACTCTCCCACATTCAGAAATTCGCCAAAACACCATCCTCCCTAGTTCTAAGTCTTTGCCGCAGCCACCACCATACCTAAACACCATTATATCCTTCCATACCCATCCACCCATCCACATAAGGTCCTAAACTTGTCTCTACACCCTTTGCCGCACCAAGGAGGAGGAGAAGGAGGCTTGGAAGTTCATGCAATTCAAGTTCACATCGCTGGAATTTCTAGGTGTTTCTTTTCCTTTGATTTCAATGTTTAAATTTAATTCTCTTTGTTTTGTGCGTATGAGGAACTAAACCCCCCCTTGGCTAGGGGGGATTCGAAACACATGTTTATGCTTGCGATATGATTTGATTACTTCTAATTGCGTTTCATAAGTTATGAATTCAATTTACTTATCTATGTGAATTACATTGATTTGTGTGTGTTGGTTGAGAGTGCACGCTTAATTATCATGCATAAATTGAATGCTAGGATATAAGGAAATTTCACCTAATCGTTATGGACTTATATTCACAAGTAGTAAAGGTTGATGATCTCGATCGAGTTAAGTAAATTCTTGGCATAAGTTTCATGCAATCATAGTAACGAGTGCTTCGTCAATGCTTATGGTTTTCATAGAAATTAATGATTCTTGCTTGTATCTCTATTATGCAATCATGTAGGGGACTTGTGGGGAATGCTTTGGGTTGTCGTATGCAATCATCCAATTCAATAACTTTAGGAAAATCTAAAGGTTAATTTAAGCAGACCTAATTAACTTGGGGCGTTGAGAATTCATGGTTTATTGAAAAGCAATTGGAAATCGTTTCATATGCAAGTATAACATGTGTGGAGATGAACCCCTTAGCTAGCCTTCCATCCATCTATTTTAAAACCAAATTCGTTTTCAAATCTGTTTTGTTTTACAAGTTTAGTTTTGTTTTCAAAATTCGTCAAAACCAAATCCCCCTTTGTTTTCAAGTGTCAAATTAGTTAGAAAGTGTTTTAGTTTATGTTTTTAAGTGTTTCAAGTCAAGTTATAACTATTTTCGTCCAAAATCTCGTTAAGTGTCCAAAACTGCCCAGAAAGTGGTTTTAAGGCAGTTTTGAGTGTTTTTGTGCTGTTTTGAGTCTTTTGGTTTGTTTTAGAGTTTTAAAGTATAGTTTTGCATTGTTTGAGTCTAGTTTAGTGTTTTAAACTTTGTTTTTACGTTTTTGAGTCAATTCCAAGTGATTTTGCAATCCCTCCTAATCCCCGGTCTAGAACGATCCCTACTTACATTCTTCACTACAATTGATAAAAAGAGGGTTTAATTTGTGTGCGTATAATTCTCACATCAGTAATTCGTTTCATGTCTCTTATGTTTAATTTCTGTTTACTTTGCCTTGCTGTAATCATGAGTGGCTAAACCCCTAATTAGTTAGGGGAAAATTTGAAGCCATGAACATGTTTGAGATATGAATTGATTCCTTCCAATTGTGATTTGTTAAGTTGTGATTGCAATTCAATTATCTGTTTTATTCATAACTGATTCATGCATGTTTATTGAGGATGCATACTTGGTTTTCATTCATGAATTAGATGCTAGATTATGAACGAGTTTCACCTAATCGTTATAAGTTCATATTCATGAGTAGTGAAGGTTGCTAATCACAACCGCGTTAATTGAATTCTTGGCAAGAGTATCATGCAGTCATAGTTACAATTGCCTCGTCAACACTTATGATTTTCATGGAACGTAATGATCTCTATTCGTACTTCTATTATGCAGTCATGTAGGGGACTTTTAGAGAATAATTTGGGTTGTCGCATGCAATCATCCAATTCAATGAGTAAAGGAAAATCTGAGGGTTAATTAGTGCATCATGGTTAACTTGGGGTGTTGAGCGTCACAGTTAGTGAAAAGCAATTGGAAAGTCCATTCATGTACAAATATGTCATGTGTGGAGAATGGACCTTTAACTAATCTATCCATCATCTTGTTTCTCAAGTTTGTTTTACAATCTGCCTAGTTTTATAACTTGTTTTGTTATTTCAATTTTCGTCAAACCAAAATCCCCCTTGTTCTTTCTTGTTCTAAAGTGTCTAGAATCTGTTTTCTTTGTGTTTTAGAAGGTTTTGAATCAACCCAAAACCTTATTTTCGTCTTAAATTGTGTTTAGGTCAGAAACTGCCTAAGTTGTGTTTTTAGGCAGTTTTGAGTGTTTTTACAAAGTTTCTGTTTTGATTAGTTTAAATTCGTCCAAATCAATCCTCCCATTTACTTTCTTGTTTCAATTTATTCTAAACTTGTTTTGCTTGTGTTTTTAAGTAGTTGGAGTCAAGTTAAAACCCAAATTCGTCCAATTTGGTGCTTTGTGTTCAAAACTGCCCAGAAAGTGTTTTTAAGGCAGTTTTGAGTCTTTTGGTTGCTGTTTTGAGTTTTTGGTTTGTTTTAGTGTTTTAAATTCTAGTTTTGCATTCTTTGAGTCTAGTTTAGTGTTTTAAACTTTGTTTTACGTTTTTAAGTCAGTTTCCAAGTGTTTAGCAATCCCTCCTAATCCCCGGTCCAGAACGATCCCTACTTACATACTTTACTACAATTGTCAAAAGAGGGTTTTATTTGTGTGTTAAGTTAATTTTCACATCAATTACATAAACCAAAAGGCATGCGACGATATGCAAATTTACCAAAAGGGCATGTGAAAGTGGTTTTTTCTTGGTCCTCGGGTGTTATGACAATTTGATTATAACCAGAATAACCATCAAGAAAACAATAGAAAGCATAACCAGCTAACCTCTCAAGCATTTGGTCAATGAACGGCAATGGGAAGTGATCCTTCCTTGCGGTAGCGTTTAGCTTCCTATAGTCGATGCACACCCTCCAACCAGTTTGAATGCGCGTAGGAACAAGCTCATTCTCAGCATTTGTAACCACAGTCACTCCGGATTTCTTTGGCACACATTGAACGGGCGAAACCCACCTACTATCCGAGATTGGATAGATTACTCCACACTCCAAAAGCTTGATTATCTCCTTCTTCACAACTTCCATCATTGGAGGGTTGAGACGGCGTTGAGCCTCTCGAGATGTTTTGGACCCCTAATCTAGAAGTATGCGATGCATGCACGTAGTAGGGCTAATTCCCTTTATGTCGGCCAAAGTCCATCCAATTGCCGTTTTGTACTCTTTAAGCACTCGCACCAATTTGCTTTCTTCTTGTGCCGTGAGTGAGGATGAGATAATGACGGGCAATGTCTCATCCTTGCCCAAGAAAACATACTTCAAATGACTAGGCAACGGCTTAAGTTCAAGTGTAGGTGGCTGCACAACTGAGGGAAGCATTTTATTAGCCGAAACTGAACTTGAAATAGGGTCCAAAAACGTACTAGATTGTGATGGCAATGACTCAAGGGCAGCCACCATCTCAATGACATCCTCTCTAGAGGGCACGGCAAAGGATTCCTCATGCATGCCGTGGGGTTCCTTGGTGGTTGTTTCAATGTTTTTGCATGTCCCTTCCTTGTGCAATGGCCAATTCGAGTGCATCGGCCTTTAAATTGTCCAAATGGTCCTGCGCCAAAGAGTCAATTATATCAATAGCAAAACATGAATGATTCTCACTAGGGTACTTCATAGAATCAAAAAGATTGAAATTAATGACTTCCCCATCAAATTCCATTGTCAAAGTGCCATTATATACGTCAATCTTCGTACGAGCAGTTTTCATGAATGGCCTTCCAAGGAGAATGGGAAATGAAGGGGCATGGTCTGATTCATTGATAGGAGCATATTTATGCTACTTAGTTAGCTTGTTTTCTTGCACTTACGTAGTTAGTTATTGTTTATTATAGTGATTTAAGCTATTTTCGTGCATTTGTAGGTTCAAATGGCAAATGAAGCAAGAAAGTGCATTTTGGTGCATTCTAGAGCTAAAATGAGCTAAAATGGAGTACATGCATGTGGAGCACCATGGATGGACGATTTTGAAGCTAAAGTGAGCTAAGGAGTGAATGAAGATGTGAAGAATGAAAATCAAGACGAATGACGAATGAAGAGTTAAAATTGGAAACCAAAGTTTCTAAGTTTGGAAGTTTCTAATTCCAAAGGTTTCCATTCTTGAAGAGTTTCTATTCTTGAAATGGAGATGTCCTAATCTTTTCTAGAAGGCCATCCTTGGGCCTTATCATCTCAGCCACATCTAAGCCCTCCTAGCCCACATTGCCGCACCCTAAACCCTAGCCCACACTTGTGCCGCACCTATTCCTTCTAGAATCTCCCTTTGCCTTGCCTTGCAAGGCATTTTTCTACCCTAGGCTTTAATTTCTGCAAAAGCCCAAGCCTAATCTGATTTAACCTAGGGTTTAGGGTGCCTATATATATAATCCTTATGTGTGCCGCACCCATTCATCACCCCCCATTCAGAAATTCGCCAGAATTCCTTCACACCCCTTTTTCCGCAACCTACAACCACCATTCTCCATATTTTCCATCCTTGCCGCAACCCACCATCCATATCACCATTCATCCACCTTTGCCGCACCTTGCAGCCACCATACCCACCTTGTGCGCCATCTTTGGAGGATAGGAAGAGTGCTCCGTGAAATCCAAAAGGGAGGAGAAGGCTCACTCATGCAATCTGCCACCATTGGAGTGTTTGGAGTTCTTTCTTCTCTTGTTTCTGTTTTCATGTTTAAATTAATTTGCTTTTCAATTATTTTGAACATGTGGAACTAATTCCTTTATAGTTAGAGGTGAATTTGAAGCCATGGACATATGTTGGTTATGATTTGATTTACTCCAGTTATGAATTCATGAACTTTGGATGTGGTTTACTTTTCTGTTTTGATTAAGAACTTGTTTATGTGTGTTACTTGAGAGTGCACGCTTAATTTGCATGCTTAAACTTGATGCTAGGATATAAGGGAATTTCACCTAATCGTTATTAACTTATATTCATGAGTAGTAAAGATCGCTAGTCACGATTGTGTTTAGTAAACCCTAGGTTGGATTAACATGCGTATTCCATGGTTATGAATGCCTAGTCGATGTTTATGATTTCCATTGAACTTAATGATCTTTGATATGTCTCTCTATCATGCGTATTCCATAGTTAGGGAACTTGATGAGAATAATTTGGTTGTGATGCGTATTCCATTCAATTCAATGAATCTAGGGAAATCTGAAAGTTAATTTAAGCGGACCTAATTAACTTGGAGCATTGTCATTCATTCGTTTGTTGAAATCATAACTGGGAATCAAATCATATGCATATGTTCATGTGTGGATAAGGAACTGATAGGAGCATATTTATGCTACTTAGTTAGTGTGTTTTCTTGCATTTACTTAGCTAGTTGTCACTTATTATAGTGTTTGAAGTCATTTTCGTGTGTTTTTAGGTCCAAGGAGCAAAGTTGGCAAAAAGATGCATTTTTGAGCATTTTGGAGCAAATCTGGGCTTAGAATGGATTGCACAAGCTTTGGGCAAGAAGATGGACGAATTTGAAGTCCAAATGGAGTTGGGAATATGTTTCAAGGTTGGAGAAATAAATTCAAATCATTGAAGATAAGGAATCAGCTCAAAAGAAGGAGAATTATCCAAAACATTATCCAAACAACCTTATCTTATCTTATCTTATCCAATCCTTATCCTATCTTAACTAACCTTATCTTATCCTATTCTTGTCTAAACTTAATTCCTGGGACAATGAGGGTTTATTTTATGATTGGGGGACACTTAAAATAGGTTCTAGAAGCCCTAAGCTTTCCCTACAAAGGTGCCGCACCTATTCCCTATCCCCCCTTGGTTTTGTGATTTCTAGAAGCTTTATCTTGGGTCTTTAGAAGTTGCCGCACCTTCTCTCCATCCTCTCTTTGGATTTCTGAGTTATTTGGCCCTTTTCCTTGTGGATTTGGATTATTTGGGCCATAAACCCTTTTCCTTATTGGACTTACAATTCCTGGGCACCTAGGAGCCCAATTCCATCAATTAAACTAAATCCAAGCCCTAATCTGAATTGACCTAGGGTTTGGGGTGCCTATATATTCATAACCTAAATGTGCCGCAGGGGGGATCACCCATTCATCTAATTTTCGTCCATTCATCACTCCCCCATTCAGAAATCAAATTTCTGCCGCAAACACCACCATTCATCCACCATAGCCGCACCTTACCACCAATATAACCACCTTGTGGCGCCATCTTTGGAGGATAGGAAGAGTGCTCCGTGCAATCCAAAAGGGAGGAGAAGGCTCACGCATGCAATCTGCCACCATTGGGGAGTTTCAGAGTTCTTTCTTCCTTCGTTTCGTTTCTATGTTTAATTTAATTTGTTTCTCAATTATGTTAAACATGTGGAACTAATTTCTTTTTAGTTAGAGGCGAATTTGAAGCCATGGACATATGTTGGTTATGATTTGATTTACTCCAGTTATGAATTCATGAACGTTGGATGTGGTTTACTTCTCTGTTTTGATTAAGAACTTGTTTATGTATGTTGATTGAGAGTGCACGCTTAATTTGCATGCTTAAACTTGATGCTAGGATATAAGGGAATTTCACCTAATCGTTATGAACTTATATTCATGAGTAGTAAAGATCGCTAGTCACGATTGTGTTTAGTAAACCCTAGGTTGGATTAACATGCGTATTCCATGGTTATGAATGCCTAGTCGATGTTTATGATTTCCATTGAACTTAATGATCTTTGATATGTCTCTCTATCATGCGTATTCCATAGTTAGGGAACTTGATAAGAATAATTTGGTTGTGATGCGTATTCCATTCAATTCAATGAATCTAGGGAAATCTGAAAGTTAATTTAAGCGGACCTAATTAACTTGGAGCATTGTCATTCATTCGTTTGTTGAAATCATAACTGGGAATCAAGTTATATGCATATGTTCATGTGTGGATAAGGAACCCTCTAACTAGTTTCTCAATCCATTCAATTCACAAAAAATCTGTTTAGAATCTGTTTTGTTTTTAAGTTTCTGTTTTATTTCTAAATTCGTCAAAACCAATCCCCCATTTATTTTAAAGTGTTAGATTAGCTAGAAATACATTTAGATTGTGTTTCTAGGAGTTTGGAGTCAAGTTAGAACCAATTTTCGTCAAAAATTGTGTTTGTGCTCAAAACTGCCCAGAAAGTGATTTTGAGGCAGTTTTGAGTGTTTCTGGGCTGTTTTGAGTCTTTTGCTTTGTTTTAGTGTTTTAAACTCTAGTTTTACATTCTTTGAGTCTAGTTTAGTGTCTTACATTGTGTTTTTACGTTTTTAAGTCAGTTTCACATTGATTAGCATCCCTAGTTAATCCCCGGTCTAGAACGATCCCTATTTGCTCATATACTACAATTGTCATCCATAGGGTTTAATTTGTGTGTCAATCTAATTTTCACATCAAATTTTGGCGCCGTTGCCGGGGATTAGCAAAATTGCTAATCCCTTGTGTTTACTGTGTGTTTTAGTTCAATTTATCTAGTTTTCTGATTTAGTTTTGTTTTCTTGTTTTCTTGTTTTGTTTTCTTGGTTATGGCAGCGGACAATCGTACAATTAAGGAGCTCTCAGCCTCGGGGTTGGCCAATGCCGCACCATTATGCATTCAATACCCCGTGGCTGCCTTAGGCAAGACCGATGAGTTCGAGTTGAAGTCGAGCTTGTTGCACCACATTCCAAAGTATCATGGGCTGTCCATGGAAGATCCTAACAAGCATCTCAAGGAGTTCGAGGTGGTTTGTTCGAGCATGACACCCGTCAATGTCGATGGGAACATTCTGATGATGAAGTCTTTTCCGTTCTCACTTTTGGAAAAGGCTAAGGATTGGCTTTTTGAGTTAGCTCCCGGAACGGTTACATCTTGGGATAGTATGAAAAGAGCTTTCTTGGAGAAATTTTTCCCAACTTCAAGAGTCATTCTCTTGAGGAAACGGATTAGTGGCATCCAACAAAATCAAGGTGAGTCGTTTCCTTCTTATTATGAACGCTTTAAATCACTTGTTGCTTCATGTCCACAGCATCAAATGAAGGAGGAGCTGCTCATTCAATACTTCTACGAAGGACTACTTCCAATGGAACGTCAAATGCTTGATGCCTCGGCGGGAGGTGCGTTGGTGGATAAGACTCCGGGGGCTGCAAAAGTTCTAATTGCCAACCGAGCACATAATGCACAACAATACGAAGGTGTTGGACAAAGAGACCCCCCACGGCCACAAGTGAATGAGGTAAGTTCTACATCCGATATTCAATCCCAATTAGCTAACCTCACTTCTATTGTTTCTCAGTTGGCCGAGGGGATGAAAATTCATGGACCGAGTGTTTGTGGCGTGTGCTCCATGCAAGGACATGTCAACGATCAATGCCCTCAATTGATTGAGAATGGGGGGTGGGAATCTGCCAATGCCGTGGGTTTTGGGAGCCAAAATCAACCACGCCATGATCCATACTCAAACAACTACAATCCGGGGTGGAGGGATCATCCAAATTTCAAATGGCGAGATCCTCAACAACCCCAACAACAAGGAGGATTTAGGCAGCAACCACCGGGCTTCTATACAAAGCCATTCGTTCCAAATCAAAACCAAGTGCAATCCGCACCAACGAGTTCAGGTATGTCTTTGGATAGTGATCAAGTTGTTAAGTTACTTACTACTTTGACGCAGGAAGTACAAACTCAAAATAAAGAGAGACAAATCCAAGACAAACGAGTGGACAATTTGGAGAAGCAAATGGGCCAAATTGCCGAGTTTATGGGGCAGATTAGAGAACAAGGCAAATTGCCTAGTGGAACCGTGATGAATCCTAAGGGAGGCTTTGAAACTGTCAATGCAATCATGTTGAGAAGTGGTAAACAGGTTGGAGTCGATCTAAAATCATCCAAATCAATTCAAGAAGAGGATGAAAAGTTGCTGCAAGAAGAGAAACAGGGAGCAAAGCCCACGGCCAATGATGTTCAAAAAAGGCCGCAACCATCTAGCACTCTTAAACCCTCCCAAACCACCAAGGTAAGTCCAAATTCGACTTTTTCTAGTTCCATTCCGCTAAATGTGCCATTTCCTGGCAGGTTTAGGCAATCAAAGAAGGAAGAAGCCGAGAAGGACATTCTAGAGACCTTCCGGAAAGTTCAAGTCAATATTCCGCTCCTTGATGCGATTAAGCAAGTCCCGAGGTATGCCAAGTTTTTAAAAGAACTTTGTACATCACGGAGAAGGATTTCGAGCAAAGAGGTGGTTCAAGTAAGTGAGAATGTTTCTGCCATGTTACAAAGGAAATTACCCCCTAAATGCAAAGATCCGGGTAGTTTTACAATTCCTTGCATGATTGGAAATACTAAGTTTGAACAATGCATGTTAGACTTAGGGGCTTCGATTAATGTTATGCCATATTCTGTTTATGCATCTATGAACTTAGGTGAGCTTAAAAACGATGGTGTGATTATTCAATTAGCCGATCGTTCTAATGCATATCCAAAGGGTGTTTTGGAAGATGTTTTGGTGCAGGTTGGTGATTTGATTTTTCCAGCGGATTTTTACGTGCTTGACATGGAGGATTCACCCTATTCTACCCCATTGCCGATCCTATTAGGGAGGCCCTTCATGAAGACAGCCCAAACTAAGATTGATGTGGCTAAGGGAGAGTTAACAATGGAGTTTGGTGGTGATTTGATTAAATTCAAAGTTCCTGAATATGCTAAAAATTCTAACGATGTTCGTTCGTGTTTGGCCATAGATGTGCTTAAAAATTTAGGGCAGGAACATTCATCTGTACCCATCAAGAAGGATGTACCTCGAAGCCTCGTCGAAGAGGGGATTGGAGTGGAGCATAAGAAATTGGCCGAAAAAACCACCTTTGCTGCCCCTTTCGAGTCTTCATTTACATGCATTGGTAAGCCTCCTCCTCTGATTCCAATTCCTATTTCGACTAATAGGTTATTGCCTTCGGTGGTGCAGGTACCAAATCGAATGCGTGAGAGTGGGAGTGATTACTTTGACGTAGGGAACCTCAATGCCACAATCTGGGACCATCACTATCCACTGCCATACATAGACCCAATGCATGAGTACTTCGAGGAGCATGTCATGGAGGATGTACCCTTCCATGCCGTGGACCATGGGGGAGCTTAAACGGAGGTACCGTCCGGCTGGAAGACGTTAAAGCAAGCGCTTCTTGGGAGGCAACCCATGTGTTGAAACAAGCAAACGAAGGAACTTTCACTCCAAACCCAGATTTGCGTCCCTAACCTTTCTCTTTATTCCTTATACTTTGCCAATTGTGTTCTGTTTATTAGTTGTGTTATTTGGTTGTTTTTGTGAGTTTATGCTTGAAACATTGAGGACAATGTTTGATTTAAGTGTGGGGGGGTAACCAAAGTGTTTTGATGCAAATTCGTAGGGTTTGATCACTCATAACTTCTAATGTTGTTCCTTGCTGTTTTTAAGTGTTTTTAAGTGTTTTTAAGCTGTTTTAGTGTGTTTTGATTCAAAAATCCGAAAATCCAATAAAAATTTGAAAAATTGTTCTAAAAACCCAAAAAGAGTTGTTTTTGTGTGTTTGATTGTGTCTTAGGGTACCTTCCAACACAATGATGAGGATTCGGTTTGTAATTGCATGACTGTTAAAGAGAGTTGTAAACATGGATGAAAGTTTGATTTACTCTTTGGTTTATGCTTGGTTGTGGTTATAACTTATGAATTCACATGTAATCATAAAGGAAAAATCAGTTTTTGTAACATGCTTGAAGGAATGAACTCAAACTAACGCTACAACCTTGTGAGACTTGAGCCTAAACGTTTATTTGGAGAGTTAAAATCTGTGCATTCTTTGTTTTCTAAGTCGTTGCATGATCTCATTATTCCTTGCTTGGTTGCTACTTAGAAGGCGTTTCATCATTTAGTTCCAAATACTAGAACTCATGCCCGTTTCATTCAAAGCATAAAATTGATTAGCATAACACGTATACAAGATGAAGTTGTTTAGTAAACCAAGAGCCAAATAGCCGTACCCCATGATCATTTGTTTTGTAGGATTAAACCCCATTGAGCCTTATTTAGCCTATATTCTTTGTTAACCCACGTTATCCTTACCTAGCCTAGAATAGGACCATCCATACCCTCGTTCTTAAAAGCATAGTGAACATGACTCAAAATGAATTCCTTTTGATTGTTCTTGTGCAGAAAAACAAGTGTGGGGGAAGGAAGTTATGTGTGTGAAATTGTGCCAAAAACATGAATTGGGCACGAGAAAAGAAAAAGAAAAGGAAAATGTGAAAAGAATGAAAAAGAGTTCAAAATAAGTGAGAAAGAACTCACAAGTGATGTTTGTTGAAGTAAGGGTCCAAAACAATGAATTCGGCCCTAAGGAGTTGTTTACGTCTCCCCCTTGTGTTTTAAAGTTAATTTCTGCAATCTAAGGAATTCTAAGTCTCAATTTCATTGCTTTGCTTACTATTGCTTAAAGAACGTTTGTTTTCCTTATCCTTTCCTTGTTAACCAAACACCCCAAGCCCCATTAAAACCCTTAACTTCTAGCTTGAGTGTTATGTATTTCAATTTGTGGAGTTTGAATTTGGTATGAGCATATGGTGTCACTGGTTCTCGCATCTAAGTAGTAGCATTCCATTCATGAGATCATATTTAAACATGCTTCTTAACTCTAGAAATTGCGTTCTTTGTGATACATTTATGTGAGCATTCGTTTTCTTGTCTACATCAATCTTCTCACATATGACTAGTGTAGGGTGTGGAGTTAGAAAATCTGAGTGAAAATAGAGTGCATATCTTGTAAGGAATTGAGGAAATTCTCTAAGGCATGTTACTACATTCAAAACATCGTTTTAATGGGTTATTTGTGAACTAGTGAGTAGTGACTATGATTAAGTATGTGCTTAAGTGTAAAGATGGCTAAAATCTGTGGGAATGATGATTTTTAACATGTCATGTGCATTGGAAATCCCTGAGATGAACGTTGGAAGGTTTAGGTTATGTTTTATTTCTTTGTTTTGCTCGAGGACTAGCAAAAGCTAAGTGTGGGGGAATTTGATAGGAGCATATTTATGCTACTTAGTTAGTGTGTTTTCTTGCATTTACTTAGCTAGTTGTCACTTATTATAGTGTTTGAAGTCATTTTCGTGTGTTTTTAGGTCCAAGGAGCAAAGTTGGCAAAAAGATGCATTTTTGAGCATTTTGGAGCAAATCTGGGCTTAGAATGGATTGCACAAGCTTTGGGCAAGAAGATGGACGAATTTGAAGTCCAAATGGAGTTGGGAATATGTTTCAAGGTTGGAGAAATAAATTCAAATCATTGAAGATAAGGAATCAGCTCAAAAGAAGGAGAATTATCCAAAACATTATCCAAACAACCTTATCTTATCTTATCTTATCCAATCCTTATCCTATCTTAACTAACCTTATCTTATCCTATTCTTGTCTAAACTTAATTCCTGGGACAATGAGGGTTTATTTTATGATTGGGGGACACTTAAAATAGGTTCTAGAAGCCCTAAGCTTTCCCTACAAAGGTGCCGCACCTATTCCCTATCCCCCCTTGGTTTTGTGATTTCTAGAAGCTTTATCTTGGGTCTTTAGAAGTTGCCGCACCTTCTCTCCATCCTCTCTTTGGATTTCTGAGTTATTTGGCCCTTTTCCTTGTGGATTTGGATTATTTGGGCCATAAACCCTTTTCCTTATTGGACTTACAATTCCTGGGCACCTAGGAGCCCAATTCCATCAATTAAACTAAATCCAAGCCCTAATCTGAATTGACCTAGGGTTTGGGGTGCCTATATATTCATAACCTAAATGTGCCGCAGGGGGGATCACCCATTCATCTAATTTTCGTCCATTCATCACTCCCCCATTCAGAAATCAAATTTCTGCCGCAAACACCACCATTCATCCACCATAGCCGCACCTTACCACCAATATAACCACCTTGTGGCGCCATCTTTGGAGGATAGGAAGAGTGCTCCGTGCAATCCAAAAGGGAGGAGAAGGCTCACGCATGCAATCTGCCACCATTGGGGAGTTTCAGAGTTCTTTCTTCCTTCGTTTCGTTTCTATGTTTAATTTAATTTGTTTCTCAATTATGTTAAACATGTGGAACTAATTTCTTTTTAGTTAGAGGCGAATTTGAAGCCATGGACATATGTTGGTTATGATTTGATTTACTCCAGTTATGAATTCATGAACGTTGGATGTGGTTTACTTCTCTGTTTTGATTAAGAACTTGTTTATGTATGTTGATTGAGAGTGCACGCTTAATTTGCATGCTTAAACTTGATGCTAGGATATAAGGGAATTTCACCTAATCGTTATGAACTTATATTCATGAGTAGTAAAGATCGCTAGTCACGATTGTGTTTAGTAAACCCTAGGTTGGATTAACATGCGTATTCCATGGTTATGAATGCCTAGTCGATGTTTATGATTTCCATTGAACTTAATGATCTTTGATATGTCTCTCTATCATGCGTATTCCATAGTTAGGGAACTTGATAAGAATAATTTGGTTGTGATGCGTATTCCATTCAATTCAATGAATCTAGGGAAATCTGAAAGTTAATTTAAGCGGACCTAATTAACTTGGAGCATTGTCATTCATTCGTTTGTTGAAATCATAACTGGGAATCAAGTTATATGCATATGTTCATGTGTGGATAAGGAACCCTCTAACTAGTTTCTCAATCCATTCAATTCACAAAAAATCTGTTTAGAATCTGTTTTGTTTTTAAGTTTCTGTTTTATTTCTAAATTCGTCAAAACCAATCCCCCATTTATTTTAAAGTGTTAGATTAGCTAGAAATACATTTAGATTGTGTTTCTAGGAGTTTGGAGTCAAGTTAGAACCAATTTTCGTCAAAAATTGTGTTTGTGCTCAAAACTGCCCAGAAAGTGATTTTGAGGCAGTTTTGAGTGTTTCTGGGCTGTTTTGAGTCTTTTGCTTTGTTTTAGTGTTTTAAACTCTAGTTTTACATTCTTTGAGTCTAGTTTAGTGTCTTACATTGTGTTTTTACGTTTTTAAGTCAGTTTCACATTGATTAGCATCCCTAGTTAATCCCCGGTCTAGAACGATCCCTATTTGCTCATATACTACAATTGTCATCCATAGGGTTTAATTTGTGTGTCAATCTAATTTTCACATCAGGAACCCTCTAACTAGTTTCTCACCATTCTATTTTATCAAATCTGTTTAGAATCTGTTTTGTTTTCAAATTTCTGTTTTAATTTTAAATCCGTCAAAACCAATCCCCCATTTATTTTAAAGTGTTAGATTAGTTAGAAATACATTTAGATTGTGTTTTTAAGAGTCTTGAGTCAAGTTAGAACCTATTTTCGTCCAAAATTGTGTTTGTGCTCAAAACTGCCCAGAAAGTGATTTTGAGGCAGTTTTGAGTGTTTTTGGGCTGTTTTGAGGCAGATTTAAAACGTTCATAATAAGTAGGAAAAGATTCACCTTCATCTTGTTGAATTCCACTTATCCTTTTTCGTAGGAGGATGACTCGAGAAGTTGGGAAAAACTTCTCCAAGAAAGCCCGTTTCATGCTCTCCCAAGATGTGACAGTTCCGGGAGCCAATTCATACAACCAATCTTTAGCTTTATCCTTTAGAAAGAATGGAAAAGCTTTCATCTTCAAAATGCTTCCATCGACATTCACTGGGGTCATGCTGGAACAAACAACTTCGAACTCCTTTAAGTGTTTGTTTGACTCAAAAACGTAAATACACAATATAAAACACCAAACTAGACTCAAAGAATGCAAAACTAAAGTTTAAAACACTAAGACAAACCAAAAGACTCAAAACAACAAGAAAACACTCAAAACTGCCTTAAAACCACTTTCTGGGCAGTTTTGAGCACTAAAGAAGAATTTGGACGAAAATAGTTATACTTTGACTCAAAACACTTTAAAAACACAAACTAAACAGATTCTAAGACTTTTAAACAAGAAAGTAAAGGGGGGTTTTGATTTTGACGAATTCGAAAACAAAACTTAAAACTTTGTAAAACGAACGGATTTTAAAACGACTTGGATTTAATGAATGGATGGAAGGCTAGCTACGGGGTTCATCTCCACACATGCCATACTTGCACACAAAACCATTTCCAATTGCTTCTCAATAAACCATGAATTCTCAACGCCCCAGATTAACCGTGAATTGCACTAATTAACCCTCAGATTTTCCTAACGTTATTGAATTGGATGATTGCATACGACAACCCAAAGCATTCCCCACAAGTTCCCTACATGAATTGCATAATAGAGATACAAGCAAGAATCATTAAGTTCTTTGAAAACCATAAGCATTGACGAAGCACTCGTTACTATGAATTGCATGAAACTTATCCCAAGAATTTACTTAACGCAATTGAGATCATCAACTTTTACTACTTGTGAATATAAGTTTGTACCGATTAGGTGAAACTTCCTTATATCCTAGCATTAGATATATGCATGACAATTAAGCGTGCACTCTTAACCAACACACACAAATCAATTTAATTCAAATAGATAAGCAAATTGAATTCATAACTTATGAAACGCAATTAGAAGTAATCAAATCATATAGCAAGCATGATCATGGTTTTGAATCCCCCCTAGCGAAGGGGGGGTTTAGTTCCTCATACGTACAAGACAAAGAGAATTAAATTTAAACATTGAAATCAAAGGAGAGAAAACACCTAAAAACTCCAGCGACTCGAACTTGAATTGCATGAACGTCCAAGCCCTCTTCTCCTCCTCTTTGTTGCGGCACAAGGTCTAGGGACAGGTTTTGGATGGTATGTGTATGGATGAATGGATATGGAGTGGTATGGTAGTGTTTAGGAGGGATGGGGGTTGCGGCAAAGGGAGAGAGAATTGTGAATTGTGAATGTGGAGGAGTGAATGAATAATTGGTGCGGCAAGGACCTCTATTTATAGTGTTTAGGGTGCAGGTTTAAGGCATAGGAATTAGAGAAGGAATACATCATCTAAACCCCATAGGAATAGGCCATCTAGAAGGTAGGAAACCCCAAAGGACAAGGGGAAGCTTGCGGCAGGTTTTAAGGCATAAGATAAGGCTTCTAGAAAGCCTTGCAAGGCAAGAAATTAGGTTCATCTAGAAGGCTAGGGGCGGCACCTTCTTAGGGATCAGGTTAGGGCTTCTAGAAACCCTCCAAAACAAGGGAAAGTGCACGGATTGAGGGGATAAGTCATCTAGAAGGGATAAGGTGCAAGGGAATGTTCTAGAACCATCCATTTGTGTCCAACAATGTTTAGTGATAGTTCACATTTCGTATGCATTATTAGCATCCATATTTTGTGTCTTTGTGATGTTTTTGATCAAACTTGTTGCATTTTACATTATTTGGTGTTAGTGTGTAGTTAAGATTGTTTTAGGATCAATTGGAGGGCAATGAAGCAAAAACACCACATTTGGTGGCCGAGAGCTAGTTCAAGCATGGAGAACATCTTGTGAGTTAATTTGAAGTCCAAATGAAGAATTGAGGACAAGTTGGTTGCTAGAATTTCAGGAAATGATTTGGAAGGATAATGGTGCAATTCGGCCAGTTTGGGTGATTTTATGCATGGCACATGCATTGGATTCAGATTTGGTGGTTTCACACACCTTGCCATGCATTAATTCACATCTCCACCCTTACCATTAGTTAAACCATTCAGCCACACATTTTCACCCACAAATTCACCCATGCTGTGAGTTTTTAATCCTATGCCAGGCTGTCTTGGCAGTCATTCCACATGCATCTCCAAATACCACATGCATGCATTTCTCCATTGTGCCAAGCACTCACCATTTCAGAAAATGAATTCCCCCATCATTACACACACTAGCATTCCATATTTTACAATTGTTGAGATCCAATCTTGGATCTAAAATCTGAAACAATTATTCCTTGTTCTCCCTTTAAGTATTGTATTCAAGAAATCTGAAAGATACTAGATTGCATTCCATAACCCTACACTTTCATTTTCCATTCAAAACCTACATTCCATACTACTCCCATTGCATCTCTCACACACAAAAACACTCCATTTTCTGTCCATTCTCTACCATTTTCACTCAGATCATTCAACCTTAGCCGTGCCACAACCGTCCATAACACACTTGGAGGAGCCACACCACACTTGGAGGAGCTTGCACCGAAGGTCACTCTTAAGGGATCTTCAACACGGTTTTGCTTCAAGGGGTTCTTCTTCTTAATTCTATGTACACTCATGTTATATTTCTATGTCAAATCTTTGTAAACATGAAGTGTAACTAATCTCCTTCTAGGGATTCGATGTAGCCTAGCAAGACTGCCATGTAACTCATTTGGAATGCTTAGTTTTATCTTTCTATTTCTTGTGTCATTCTCTGATTTAATTGTAACCTTATGTGTTGATTTTAATGTTTGATCACCATTCGAATTAACCATAGGTTGTATAGCCAATCTTATAGCACACATCATGCATAACCTTGGCAGAAATGGGAATGATTAAAGGGGATGTTTTGCAAACATCATGCCGAGTGTTCCCTTGGTTTGTGAAAGTTTCTTGTGCATAACACATTCTTGATTAGGAATCCAAGTTGCATATCACAACTAGGTTCATGTTTAAGAATATTTAATCAAATCCACACATCATATGGTTGATTATATCTAAGTGAAACAAACTCAAGAAATTGATAGATTGCTAAGCATAAACCTGAGTTAACAAACATGGAATTAGTTTAGCTATGGCGAAACCGAATCCCTAGATTCATCTCCCTTAGTTTCACCTCCTTAGCTCCTTCTCTCTATTGATACAATCCCTAGCCTCAACTCCCTCGGTTCTACCTCAGTTTATTACTTGTTGCTTCATTTACTTGTAGCCATTTCATGTCCGTATGTTTCAAGATACAACTTCAAATCTGTTTAACTTGATTAGTTCTAAGTTCTAGTAAGTTTCTTGCAAAACAAGTGGTTATATAGGTCTAATTAGTCCCTGTGGATTCGACACCCTTACTTGTGTTCTTATACTCAACATGTTTGTAGCACTAGGAAGGAAAAACTTCAACAAAAATGGCGCCGTTGCCGGGGACTGATTTCAGTCCCTTGTAATTGCTTGTTTTGCTATTTAAACTTTGTTATTTTCATTCTAAGTAGAGTTTTGATGGGGTCATATTTATATATATTTTTATATCAAATTCACTCGTCTTTTCTTAGTTAGTTCGTTATATTTTGATCTATTTACGTTGATTTTATGTTTTATGAGAATTTATCTAGCTAAGAAAATAAAAATAGAATAAATGAAATTTTAAGTGCTAAATTCGTCTAAACTTTCTTGCCTGTTAAATAGAACTTATCTTATGAAAAATATATATATATATATATATATATATTTATATATATATATATTTATATATATTTATATATTTATATATTTAAATATAATTATAATGTGTGTGTCGGTGGAACAGCTGGGAGAATAAGTGGAGCACCAGCCAAATAAGAAAAAGGGAAGAAACATAATAATTGAAAAGGGGAGGCACGGCATGATAGAAATAAAAAGTTTAGTCAAAAGAGAATAATGGGAGCTGCCTTTGGCAGCTGGGAGAGCATCATTCAGAAAAAAGAAAAAATAAAAAAAGGAGACAAACGGAAGCTGCCTTGAAGGGGCAGTGAAGAAAAGGCAGGCAGCGCTGCCATTTGAAGGTCAGAGAAGAAGTGAGGGGGAGATAATAAGGAGGTGCCCCAAAGAAGCTGCGAGAGCCAGCAAGACGGAAAACAGGAAAACGCGGAGTGCCCTTCAGGGCAGCGCCTCGGTGAGCTGGCAAAAGGCACGGACTTGCAGCGGAGAGAACCAAACGCTGCCAGCAGGCAGTAGCTCAGGAGAGCAACGCAGACTTGGAAGAGGCGCGAGCCTCGAGCTGGGCAACGTGCAGAAAATAAAGAAAAAAATCAGGGTGCGCAGCCAATTGAAAGGAGGGCAGCAGGAAGAATCAGATAAGGCAGCAAGTCTGCCTTGGCAGACTGAAACCTTAGCTCACGGTGCAAGCAAACTGCACAGTGGCACAGAGAAACTTCTACCCTATTTTGGTTTAATCCTCCAACTCATTTTAATTTCTGTTTTTAAATTATAAATAATGTGTAATTAATTTATTTTGGCTAGAGGATAATTCGAAACCATGGATATATTTGTAATTTGAATTGGTAACTTCAGTTGTGATTTCTGAGTTGTGATTTAATTTGCTTAACTGCTTGATTAATAACTTATTTGTGTATGTCGATTAAGAATGCATACTTAATTTACATGCATGAATTTGATGCTAGAATATAAGTGAATTTCACCTAATCGTTATGAACTTATATTCATGAGTAGTGAAGGTTGCTAGTCACAATCGCGTTAAGTAAATTCCTGGCAAACGTATCATGCTGTTCATAGTTACGAATGCCTTGTCAACACTTATGATTTTCATAGAACATAATGATCTTTAATCGTATCTCTATTGTGCTTTTCACGTAGGGAACTTTTGGGGAATAATTTGAGTTGTTGTATGCTGTTCATCCAATTCAATAACTTAAGGAAAATCTGAAGATTAATTTAAGCGTACCTAATTAATCTGGAGTATTGAAATTTACAATTTATTGAAAGAACAACTGAAAATCAATTTAGCTTGCATTTGTGTCATGTGTGGAGAAAAACCCTCTAGCCAATCCGTCGTCTATCCGTTCACTTTTATTTTATGTTTTTGTCAATTTTGTAATTTATCTAAGTTTAATTTACTTCGTCCAAACCAAACCCCCCCTTATTATAATATTATTATTTAGTTAATTTTTATTATTTTTAATCTTTTAATTTAATTTCCGTCCAATTAATTTCCTAGTTTTTATTTTAAATTGTTTTCATTATTTTGAGTCATTTTTAGTGTGTTTCGAGTTTTTAGCTTAGTTTGTATTTTCTAGAGTCTTGAGTTGTTTTGAGTCTTTTGATTTGTTTTAGTTTATTTGTTAGTTTTATTTTGAGTTATTTCAGTTAAGTGTTTTTATTTTAGTTTAGTGTTTTAAACTTTGTTTTTACGTTTTTAAATTATTTTAGAGGTTTTAGCAAGCCCTCCTAATCCCCGGCCTAGAACGATACCCTACTTACATCTATACTACATCTGTCAAAAAGAGGGTTAAATTTGTGCGGTTTAAAATCCCGTCAAGTTTAGTTTTGATTTCTGTTTAATCTTGTTTGTTTTGTTTTGTTTTAGGTAGTATATGTCACATAGACTTGTTGAGTTGGGCCAAAGAATTGAACGTTTGAAAGGCAACACTTTGGACAACTTTGTGCCATCTAGCTCATCCCTTGTCCGAGAGGAAGAGGAAGGAACTTCATCTAGTTCCACAAGTGCAACTTCTGAGCACATTCATTGGGAAAGAGAAGAGATGGCTGCCAACCAAGATGAACTTAGGGCCTTGGAGGACTTTGCACAACCAATCATACCAAACTCTCCTTCATGCATCTTGCTCTCCACCGAAGCTAGAAACTATGATCTTAAGTCTTCACATTTTCATATGCTTCCTTCATTTTATGGCATACCTAATGAAGACCCTTTAGCTCATGTTAAAGAGTTTTACAATGTTGTGAGTGGTTTACCTTTGCAGGGAGTAAGTGAAGCAAACTTGAGGATGAGAGTGTTTCCTTACACTTTGAAAGACAAGGCCAAGAGTTGGTTGATGACCTTAGCTCCGGGTTCACTCACCACATGGGATGCCGTGGCTAAGAAGTTCTTGGAGAAGTTTTTCTCCACTCAAAAGACAGCCACATTAAGGGGACAAATCTTCAATTTCAAACAAGATGATGGAGAGCCTTTCAATGAGTGTTGGGAGCGTTTTAAAGGACATTTGTTGCAATGTCCACACCATGGGTTACCTCTTCACTTACAAATGCAAATTTTTTATGATGGACTAACCCAAACATGTCAATCAACCGTTGATAATGCCGCAGGTGGTGCTTTGAAGAAAAAGAATGCTCAAGAGTCTTACAACATTTATGAGATGTTGGGATCTAATGCTCAACACAAAGATGTAAGGGGTAAGAAACTTGGAGTGTATGAAACAAGTTCTAACCATGATCTTTCTTTGCAGGTAGCTAACCTAGAAAGAAAGCTTGAATCCGTGCTCAACTTGGTGCCAACACCAAGTGAGGTGTGTGCCATTTGCAACATACCAAGCCACCCTACTCATCAATGCCCATCTAGGGAGGCTTATCCCGAGTTTGTTCAAGAACAAGTGAACCTCATGAATTCTTACAATCAAAGGCCAAGGAATGATGCATTTTCAAACACATATAATCCGGGGTGGAGAGATCATCCCAACTTTTCATGGAAGAACAACAACAACTACCAAAATTTCCAACCAAGACCTCCCAATGCCAACCAAAATCAAGTCCAAAACTTCCAACCAAGACCTGCCCCTACACTTGAGGATACGGTTAAGTTGTTAGCTCAAAACACATTGCAATTCCAACAAGCCACGAATAGCACTTTCCAACAACATTCGGCTGCCCTAACCAAAATGGAGACACAAAGAGAGGTTGGCAAGTTTCCAAGCCAACCCGTGATACTCCAAAGGAACCAAGAGCAAGCCAAAGCAATAACTACACTAAGAAATGGTAAGGTTATTGATAATAGAGTTGGAAATGAAGTTACTAATGAATTTGATCATGTGAATATAGGTGGAAATGAGAAACCAAATGACAAACCAAATGAGGAACCAAGCCATGCTTCTTCCTCAAATGAAGCACCAAACCTTCACAAGGCCGAGAAGCCTTACACTCCGCCAATACCATTCCCTGGAAGACTTGCCAAGGGCAAGCAGGATAAGTCATTTAAAGAGATTTTTGATATTCTAAGTAAGGTGAATGTGAATTTACCTTTGCTTGATGTCATTAGGAACATGCCGGCTTATGGGAAATTCTTCAAGGAGTTAAACAACTACAAAAGGAAGTATGGACCACATGAGAAGGTAGTGGTGTCGGAGAATGTAAGTGCGGTGTTGCAAAGAAAACTTCCACCAAAGCTCAAAGATCCGGGAAGTTTTTCAATCAACATAACCATAGGAGACAAGAAAGTAGAGAAGGCCATGCTTGATTTGGGTGCTAGCATCAACTTAATGCCATACTCCGTGTACCTTCAATTAGGTTTGGGGGAATTGAAGGCCACAACCATTTCACTACAACTTGCGGACAGATCCGTGAAGTATCCAAGAGGTATAGTAGAGGACATTCTAGTTCAAATTGATAAACTAATCTTGCCTGTGGACTTTGTAGTGTTGGACATGGAAGAAGCACCTATACATGATAGAGAGTTGCCTATTTTGCTTGGAAGACCATTCATGGCCACGGCCAAGACCATCATTGATGTGCAAAATGGAATCCTCACTATGACAGTGCTAGGAGAGACCGTCCAATTCAAAGTGTTTGAGTCTCTTGCTCATCCTTCTTCATCTCTTGATTGCTATGCCATTGATGTGCTTGATTCACTTGTTTTCTCTAAGTTCTTGCAGGCACAATCCAATGAACCATTACAAACTGTTTTAACTCAATCTCAAGATGAGTTTGATGATGAAGATGCACTCATGGAAGTGGTTGCTGCCTTGGAAGCATTAGCACCGTATCCTTTTAATGTTTCACCTCTTGTAGAGTCATTAGAACCATCAAGGTCACATTTAATCCCTTCCATTGTTAAGGCACCTAAACTTGAACTTAAACCACTTCCACCACATCTAAAATATGCATATCTAGCTGAATTTGAAACTCTTCCAGTTATCATAGCCTCGGACCTAACACCTAATGAAGAAGATAAACTACTTAGGGTGTTAAAAGAGTCCAAATCGGCTATTGGTTGGTCTATTGCAGATATCAAGGGAATAAGCCCTACTAGGTGCATGCATAGGATCCTTTTGGAAGATGGAGCAAAGACAACCTGTGAGCCACAAAGAAGGCTCAATCCACACATGAAAGAAGTTGTGCGGGATGAAGTGTTGAAATTGTTAGATGTGGGGATCATATATCCTATTTCTGATAGCAAATGGGTGAGTGCCATTCAAGTGGTACCAAAGAAGGTGGGAATCACGGTGATGAGGAATGAAAACAAAGAGCTTGTGACCATAAAACCCACGGCTAGTTGGAGAGTTTGCACCGATTACAGGAAGTTGAATTCTAACACTAGAAAAGATTACTTTCCCATGCCTTTCATAGATCAAATGCTTGAGAGATTGGCAGGTTATTCACACTATTGTTTTCTTGATGGTTACTCAGGTTACAATCAAATTGCAATTGCCCCGGAGGATCAAGAGAAAACAACATTCACATGTCCATTTGGCACATTTGCATATAGGAGAATGCCCTTTGGACTTTGCAATGCCCCGGCCACATTCCAAAGATGTATGTTGGCAATCTTTTCTGACATGGTGGAAAGGTTCATTGAGGTATTCATGGATGATTTTTCAGTGTTTGGTTCTTCTTTTGATGAATGTCTTAACCATCTCTCTTTAGTGCTTCAAAGGTGCCAAGAAACAAATTTGGTTCTCAATTGGGAGAAATGCCAATTCATGGTGAAACAAGGCATTGTTTTAGGCCATGTGATATCTAGCAAAGGAATGGAGGTAGACAAAGCCAAAATTGACATTATCAACACTATGGCAGCTCCTACAACCGTGAAGGGAGTGAGAAGTTTCTTAGGGCATGCAGGCTTTTATAGACGTTTCATTAAGAACTTTTCAATGATAACTCGGCCTTTATGCAATTTGTTAGCTAAAGATGTTGTGTTTCACTTTGATAAAGCTTGTATGGATGCATTCAATACTTTGAAACATGAACTAACCTCGGCTCCTATCATTATGGCACCAGATTGGTCTCTACCTTTTGAATTAATGTGTGATGCCTCTGATTATGCTATTGGTGCAGTTTTAGGACAAAGGGTTAACAAACTCCCACATGTGATCTATTATGCAAGCCGTACTCTCAATGATGCTCAACTCAACTACTCCACAACTGAAAAGGAGTTGCTTGCTATTGTCTTTGCATTAGAGAAGTTTAGATCATATCTTGTGGGATCTAAAGTCATTGTGTTTTCTGATCATGCAGCCCTTAGGTATTTGATGACAAAGAAGGATGCTAAACCGCGCCTAATTAGATGGATACTCTTACTACAAGAGTTTGATTTGGAAATTCGAGATAAGAAGGGAAGTGACAATGTTGTGGCTGACCATTTGTCTAGGCTTGATGAGAACCATGGAGTTGGACAACCCTTGCCTCTAAATGAATCATTTCCAGATGAACAACTCTTTGTTGTTCAAGAAAAGGAACCATGGTATGCTGATTTTGTCAATTACCTTGCTTGTGGTGTATTTAGAAATGACATTTCTTTTCAGGAAAGAAAGAAGTTCCTTGCCATGGTAAAGCACTACATGTGGGATGAGCCATACTTGTTTAAGTATTGCCCTGACCAAATCATTAGGAGATGTGTCCCAGAAAATGAGCAACAAAGCATTCTAACATTTAGCCATACATTGGCATGTGGAGGACATTTTGGTGCCAAAAAGACATCCCTAAAGGTTTTACAATCTGGTTTCTTTTGGCCTACTCTATTCAAAGATGCTTTTGATTTTTGTTCTAAGTGTGATAGGTGCCAGAAAATGGGGAACATAAGCCGAAGGAATGAGATGCCTTTGAACAACATTTTGGTGGTAGAACTCTTTGATGTTTGGGGAATCGATTTCATGGGACCATTCCCATCTTCTTTTGGTTACTTGTACATCTTAGTGGCCGTAGATTATGTATCCAAATGGGTGGAGGCCATTGCTACAAGAACTAATGATCATAAGGTTGTTTTGAATTTTCTTAAAGATGTGATTTTTTGTAGGTTTGGAACACCAAGAGCTATTATTAGTGATGGAGGCACCCATTTCTGCAACAAGCCTTTTGAATCCTTGATGAAGAAGTACAACATCAACCACAAAGTATCTACCCCGTACCATCCTCAAACCTCGGGCCAAGTGGAGATTAGCAATAGGGAGATCAAGAACATTTTGATGAAAACCGTGAGCCCTACAAGGAAGGATTGGTCATTGAGGTTGAATGATGCACTATGGGCATATAGGACAGCATACAAGACTCCCATTGGCATGAGTCCATACCGACTTGTGTTTGGGAAAGCTTGTCATTTGCCAATGGAGCTTGAACACCGTGCATATTGGGCCATCAAGAAGTTCAATTTTGATTACAAGGATGCGGGCATAGCAAGAAAGCTCCAACTTAATGAGTTGGAAGAACTTAGAAATGAGGCATATGAGAATGCCAAAATCTACAAGGAAAGGACTAAGCTCTATCATGACAAAGCCATCCTAAGGAAGGAGTTTCACCAAGGTATGAAAGTACTTTTGTTTGACTCACGTTTGAGACTTTTTCCAGGGAAATTGAAGTCTAGGTGGGTTGGACCATTCAAGGTGGTGCAAACATTCCCCCACGGGGCTGTGGAGATTGAGAACATGAAGAATGGCACCTCTTTTAAAGTCAATGGGCAGAGATTGAAGCCATATTTGGACAATGTGGAGGATGAGCTAATGTATCAAGTGGTGGATTACCTTGAATTTACAACACCATGAACAAGCTTCCATGTCTTGCCTAGACATTAAATAAAGCGCTTGCTAGGAGGCAACCTAGTGTGGTTTGTGTTCTTTCCTTATGTTGTGACTATGTTGTTTCCATGCCATATTCTTTGCCTACTTACACTACATTCGAATGTAAACCTTGAGGACAATGTTTAAGATAGGTTTGGGGGTATTTATGTGGGATGGAAAATGTTGTTTTGGATAAGTGTTTCTGTTTTAGTGTTTGTTTGTGTTTGTTTTGGTTAAATGTGTTTTTGCTTACTAATACAAATGTATATGAGAGCTATGTTTGCAAATAAACTTTGGGGTCACTATGAAAAGTTTTGTATTTGGTTGGCATGTATAAAGTTGTAAAACTTGAAGATATGATGATAGAGGTACCATACTCAAATTCACAAAGAAGAATAGTGGAGACTACCCTAGTGAGTTATTTTGAGCCTAAATTGTTTCTTTGAGAGGGTTTAAAGTGTTTCTACTCCTATCTTTTCTTTCAAATTTCACTTTAAATGATCTCATTGCTTTATTTTGTTTGAATGCTAAGAATTACTCTCCTTTGTAGATACCATGTGTTTAGTACCATTCATGAAAGAACTCAATGAGATGATGTTAGGCTATGCATGTTTTAACTACTAAATGGCTAAAATCCTATCCCTTTGTGTGTTCCATTCACCCCTTTGCAGCCAAATACTTTTGCCTAATTCTTTCATCACCCACACACCATACTCTACCCCATTTTAGCTCAATGCAAGCCGTACCTTATAGCTTGGGGAATACCAATGTGATGAAGTTTAAAGATAACTTGAGTATTAGAACAAGACTGTGGTGTGTACCGAAGGCCTATGTGAAGTGTGATTCTAAAAAAAAAAAAAAAAAAAAAAAAAGGAAATTAACAAAGAAGAGAATCAAGTGAAAACAAGTTCCAAATCTCCTCATCATAAGACATAGGTCTTGGACGCCAAAAATGAAGATGAAAGAAGATAAATGCAAGTGAAAAGCATGGACCTCAAGGACACTTTGGTATGCCCCAAGCTCTAGTATTCCATATCACTTCTTTCATAACCTACAACCTAAGCCTTACATTACAATCTTGAGAAAGACCTAGTTGATCATTGAGGATGTATTCATGGGTGATGGTAAGTGTATGGTTATCTATATTCTTGGTATTTGATTCATTTCATGAGATCTACTCAGAAATTGTGCTTTCATTTCAAGTTTCATATGTGAGAATTTTTGATTTCCTTTACATAACTTCACTCACATATGCTAGTGGAGAGACCAAAACCTTAGGATCTGAGTGAAAACTTGAGTGGAACCGTGAGGAATAGAGTTGAGGCGAATTCATTCTTAAGCATTTGGGTATGGTGACCTTGAAGTTGTAAGACATGGTGCACTATCTTTATACATTACACTTGATATGATTCTTTGGAATGGCAAGCCCTTTTGAGTTTGAGTGTAATACAAAGTTTTCATTGGTTTTGATTAGTTTGTTTAAAGCATGTTTAACCAAGTTGTTTGCAGATTTTGTTGATGTTTGAGGGTGTCATCAATATAAACCCTCAGGAGACACAACTCCTCCAACTAGGGACACCTAGGGGTTCAAAGGCTTGTTGCATATGCTCAATGCAATCGTTTAGTTAGATGTTAAATGTTTTGTTAGATGTTAGTGTTTGGTGTGTTTTAATTCTAAGTTTGCTCGTGGACTAGCAAAAACCAGGTTTGGGGGTATTTGATAGTTCACATTTCGTATGCATTATTAGCATCCATATTTTGTGTCTTTGTGATGTTTTTGATCAAACTTGTTGCATTTTACATTATTTGGTGTTAGTGTGTAGTTAAGATTGTTTTAGGATCAATTGGAGGGCAATGAAGCAAAAACACCACATTTGGTGGCCGAGAGCTAGTTCAAGCATGGAGAACATCTTGTGAGTTAATTTGAAGTCCAAATGAAGAATTGAGGACAAGTTGGTTGCTAGAATTTCAGGAAATGATTTGGAAGGATAATGGTGCAATTCGGCCAGTTTGGGTGATTTTATGCATGGCACATGCATTGGATTCAGATTTGGTGGTTTCACACACCTTGCCATGCATTAATTCACATCTCCACCCTTACCATTAGTTAAACCATTCAGCCACACATTTTCACCCACAAATTCACCCATGCCGTGAGTTTTTAATCCTATGCCAGGCTGTCTTGGCAGTCATTCCACATGCATCTCCAAATACCACATGCATGCATTTCTCCATTGTGCCAAGCACTCACCATTTCAGAAAATGAATTCCCCCATCATTACACACACTAGCATTCCATATTTTACAATTGTTGAGATCCAATCTTGGATCTAAAATCTGAAACAATTATTCCTTGTTCTCCCTTTAAGTATTGTATTCAAGAAATCTGAAAGATACTAGATTGCATTCCATAACCCTACACTTTCATTTTCCATTCAAAACCTACATTCCATACTACTCCCATTGCATCTCTCACACACAAAAACACTCCATTTTCTGTCCATTCTCTACCATTTTCACTCAGATCATTCAACCTTAGCCGTGCCACAACCGTCCATAACACACTTGGAGGAGCCACACCACACTTGGAGGAGCTTGCACCGAAGGTCACTCTCAAGGGATCTTCAACACGGTTTTGCTTCAAGGGGTTCTTCTTCTTAATTCTATGTACACTCATGTTATATTTCTATGTCAAATCTTTGTAAACATGAAGTGTAACTAATCTCCTTCTAGGGATTCGATGTAGCCTAGCAAGACTGCCATGTAACTCATTTGGAATGCTTAGTTTTATCTTTCTATTTCTTGTGTCATTCTCTGATTTAATTGTAACCTTATGTGTTGATTTTAATGTTTGATCACCATTCGAATTAACCATAGGTTGTATAGCCAATCTTATAGCACACATCATGCATAACCTTGGCAGAAATGGGAATGATTAAAGGGGATGTTTTGCAAACATCATGCCGAGTGTTCCCTTGGTTTGTGAAAGTTTCTTGTGCATAACACATTCTTGATTAGGAATCCAAGTTGCATATCACAACTAGGTTCATGTTTAAGAATATTTAATCAAATCCACACATCATATGGTTGATTATATCTAAGTGAAACAAACTCAAGAAATTGATAGATTGCTAAGCATAAACCTGAGTTAACAAACATGGAATTAGTTTAGCTATGGCGAAACCGAATCCCTAGATTCATCTCCCTTAGTTTCACCTCCTTAGCTCCTTCTCTCTATTGATACAATCCCTAGCCTCAACTCCCTCGGTTCTACCTCAGTTTATTACTTGTTGCTTCATTTACTTGTAGCCATTTCATGTCCGTATGTTTCAAGATACAACTTCAAATCTGTTTAACTTGATTAGTTCTAAGTTCTAGTAAGTTTCTTGCAAAACAAGTGGTTATATAGGTCTAATTAGTCCCTGTGGATTCGACACCCTTACTTGTGTTCTTATACTCAACATGTTTGTAGCACTAGGAAGGAAAAACTTCAACATTTAGGAGACCTTCAACTTCTAGGATTAAGAAAACTAATCCTTCTTCATTTTGGAATTATTCTCCTTCTTGAACTTGGAAAACTTCTTTTGTTGTTGTGATAGGGGCATATTTATGCACCTTAGTTTGGCTTGTTCTTGTGCATTTACATTGTTTTCCTTAGTTAAAGTAGTCTTTTAAGCTAGTTTTATGTATTTTCAGGTTTTAAAGGCAAAGTATGCAAAAGGATGCATTTTGGAGCCTTTTGGAGTAATTTAGAGCTTGGAATGGATATCATATGCTTGGAGCCATGAGGATGGACGAAATTGAAGACTTGAAGATGATGATTCCTACTTGAGCAAGGTTTCCTTGTTGGAGTAGGAAAATCCCTAATGGAAGATGGAATCCTAGTTGAATTAGGATTCCTAGTTGAAATTGGTTTCCTAGTTGAATTAGGATTCCTAGAAGATTGAGGTTCCCTACTCAAACAAGGTTTCCTACTTGAAGTAGGAAAGCTAAAACTCAAATGGCCTCAAGTTGTGGCAACAAAGAAGTTTTCCTAGTTCTAGAAGGAAAAAGAATTCGAAGATGAAGGAGGATTAGTTTCCCTAATCCTAGTGCATAAAGGAGTCCTAAACACTTTAGGACACCCTATCCCTTCTAGATACCTTATCCCCTCAATGCCGTGCACTTTCCCTTATTTTGGAGGGTTTCTAGAAGCCCTATCCATCCTTGCCGCACCTTCCCTTCTAGAAGCCCCTTGTTCCTTGCCTTGCAAGGCTTTCTAGAAGCCTTACCCTAGTTGCCGCACCTTGGACCCTAATCCTCCTTGGATTTCAGATTTAATTAGCCCTATTCCTTGTGGATTTGGGTTAATTGGGCAATAAACCCTTTTCCTTATTGGATTTACAATTTCTGCTAGACTTAGGGGGCCTAATCCATCAATTACACTAAATCCAAGCCCTAATCTGAATTGACCTAGGGTTTAGGGTGTATATATATATCTCCCTTATGTGTGCCGCACCATCTATGAATCATTCACTCAGAAATTAAAAGGGCCGCACCATTCCTCTCATCCATTCCGCATCCATTCATTCAAAACCCAGAAATTCAACCCTAGCCGCAAGCTTATATACACACCTCTATTCTCCACCGTGCCTACCACCACTCAACCAACCTTCACCGCACCTTTCCAGCCACCACCACCACTTTGTGCGCCACCTTTGGAGAAGAAGAGGAGAGCACCGTGCATGCCAAAAGGGAGGAGAGAGCTCACGCAACAATCTGCACTATTGGAGTGTTTGGGTTTTTTCTCTTCTTGTTTCTGTTTTCATGTTTAATTTAATTCGTTGTTCAATTATGTTAAACATGTGGAACTAATTTCCTTTTAGTTAGAGGCGAATTTGAAGCCATGGACATATGTTGGTTATGATTTGATTTACTCCAGTTATGAATTCATGAACTTTGGATGTGGTTTACTTCTCTGTTTTGATTAAGAACTTGTTTATGTATGTGGGTTGAGGGTCGACACTTAATTTGCATGCTTAAACTTGATGCTAGGATATAAGGGAATTTCACCTAATTGTTATGAACTTATATTCATGAGTAGTAAAGATCGCTAGTCACAATTGTGTTTAGTGAACCCTAGGTTGGATTAACATGCGTATTCCATAGTTATGAATGCCTAGTCGATGTTTATGATTTCCATTGAACTTAATGATGCTTGTTGGATGTCTCTATCATGCGTATTCCATAGTTAGGGACTTTGATGAGGAATAATTTGGTTGCGATGCGTATTCCATTCAATTCAACGAATTTAGGGAAATCTGAGAATTAATTAGTTCAAGACAATTAATTTGGGACATCGTCATTCATAAGTTTGTTGAAATCATAACTGGGAATCAAGTTATATGCATATGTTCATGTGTGGATAAGGAACCCTTTAACTAGTGTCTCATCCATTCAATTCATAAAAATCGGTTTTAGAATCTGTTTTGTTTCCAAGTTTCTGTTTTAATTTTCAATTCGTCAAAACCAATCCCCCATTTATTTTAAAGTGTTAGATTAGTTAGAAATACATTTAGTTTGTGTTTTTAAGAGTCTTGAGTCAAGTTACAACTTAATTTCGTCCAAAATTGTGTTTGTGCTCAAAACTGCTCAGAAAGTGATTCTAAGGCAGTTTTGAGTGTTTCTGGGCTGTTTTGAGTCTTTCGGTTTGTTTAAGTGTTTTAAACTCTAGTTTTGTATTCTTTGCGTCTAGTTTAGTGTTTTACATTGTGTTTTTACGTTTTTGATTCAGTTTCAAATTGATTAGCATCCCTAGTTAATCCCCAGTTTAGAACGATCCCTATTTGCTCATATACTACAATTGTCATCCATAGGGTTTAATTTGAGTGTCAATCTAATTCTCACATCATGTTGCAACTTGAGGCATTGGTGATAGGAGCATATATATGCACCTTAGTTTAGCTTGTTCTTGTGCATTTATAGTGTTTTTCCTTAGTAAAGTTGTCTTTTAAGCTAGTTTGGTGTGTTTTCAGGTTTTAAGGAAAAAGTGTGAAAACGGAAGCATTTTGGAGCCTTTTGGAGCAAATTAGAGCTTGGAATGAAGGTCATATGCTCGGAACCATGAGGATGGATTGATGTGAGAATTAGATTGACACACAAATTAAACCCTATGGATGACAATTGTAGTATAAGAGTAAATAGGGATCGTTCTAACCGGGGATTAACTAGGGATGCTAATCAATGTGAAATTGACTCAAAAATGTAAAAACAAAGTTTAAAACACTAAACTAGACTCAAAGAATGCAAAACTAGAGTTTAAAACACCTAAACAAACCTAAGGACTCAAAACAGCACAAAAACACTCAAAACTGCCTTAGAATCACTTTCTGGGCAGTTTTGAGCACAAACACAATTTTGGACGAAAATAAGTTGTAACTTGACTCAAGACTCTTAAAAACACAAACTAAATGTATTTCTAACTAATCTAACACTTTAAAATAAATGGGGGATTGGTTTTGACGAATTTAAAATTAAAACAGAAATTTGAAAACAAAACAGATTCTAAACAGATTTGATAAAATAGAATGGTGGAGAAACTAGTTAGAGGGTTCCTTATTCACACATGAACATATGCATATAATTTGATTCCCAGTTATGATTTCAACAAACGAATGAATGACAATGCTCCAAGTTAATTAGGTCCGCTTAAATTAACTTTCAGATTTCCCTAGATTCATTGAATTGGACGGAATACGCATCACAACCAAATTATTCTTATCAAGTTCCCTAACTATGGAATACGCATGATAGAGAGACATATCAAAGATCATTAAGTTCAATGGAAATCATAAACATCGACTAGGCATTCATAACCATGGAATACGCATGTTAATCCCACCTAGGGTTTACTAAACACAATCGTGACTAGCGATCTTTACTACTCATGAATATAAGTTAATAACGATTAGGTGAAATTCCCTTATATCCTAGCATCAAGTTTAAGCATGCAAATTAAGCGTGCACTCTCAATCAACATACACAAACAAGTTCTTAATCAAAACAGAGAAGTAAACCACATCCAAAGTTCATGAATTCATAACTGGAGTAAATCAAATCATAACCAACATATGTCCATGGCTTCAAATTCGCCTCTAACTAAAAAGAAATTAGTTCCACATGTTTAACATAATTGAGAAACAAATTAAATTAAACATAGAAACGAAACGAAGGAAGAAAGAACTCTGAAACTCCCCAATGGTGGCAGATTGCATGCGTGAGCCTTCTCCTCCCTTTTGGATTGCACGGAGCACTCTTCCTATCCTCCAAAGATGGCGCACAAGGTGGGTATGGTGGCTGTAAGGTGCGGCAAAGGTGGATGAATGGTGGTATGGATGGTGGGTTGCGGCAAGGATGGAAAAATATGGAGAATGGTGGTTGTAGGTTGCGGCAAAGGTGTGTGAAGGAATTTTGGCGAATTTCTGAATGGGGGGGGGGGGGGGTGATGAATTGGTGCGGCACACATAAGGAATATATATATAGGCACCCTAAACCCTAGGTTAAATCAGATTAGGCTTGGGCTTTTGCAGAAATTAAAGCCTAGGGTAGAAAAATGCCTTGCAAGGCAAGGCAAAGGGAGATTCTAGAAGGAATAGGTGCGGCACAAGTGTGGGCTAGGGTTTAGGGTGCGGCAATGTGGGCTAGGAGGGCTTAGATGTGGCTGAGATGATAAGGCCCAAGGATGGCCTTCTAGAAAAGATTAGGACATCTCCATTTCAAGAATAGAAACTCTTCAAGAATGGAAACCTTTGGAATTAGAAACTTCCAAACTTAGAAACTTTGGTTTCCAATTTTAACTATTCATTCGTCATTCGTCTTGATTTTCATTCTTCACATCTTCATTCACTCCTTAGCTCATTTTAGCTTCAAAATCGTCCATCCATGGTGCTCCACATGCATGTACTCCATTTAAGCTCATTTTAGCTCTAGAATGCGCCAAAATGCACTTTCTTGCTTCATTTGCCATTTGAACCTACAAATGCACTGATAGGAGCATATTTATGCGCCTTAGTTTAGCTTGTTCTTGTGTATTTATAGTGTTTTTCCTTAGTAAAGTAGTCTTTTAAGCTAGTTTTATGTGTTTTCAGGTTTTAAGGGCAAAATAAGCAAAAGGAAGCATTTTGGAGCCTTTTGGAGCAAATTAGAGCTTGGAATGAAGATCATATGCTTGGAGCAATGAGGATGGACGAAATTGAAGACTTGAAGATGATGTTTCCTACTTGGGCAAGGTTTCCTAGTTGAAGTAGGAAAGTACTTAGAAAGATGGAATCCTAGCTAAATTGGGAATCCTAGTTGAATTGGGAATCCTAGTTGAATTGGGAAACCTAGAAGATTGAAGTTCCCTACTTGAACAAGGTTTCCTACTTGGAGTAGGAAACTTAAACCCCAAATGGCACCAAGTTGCAGCTACTAAGAAGATTTCCAAGTCCAAGAAGGAAAAGGTTTCCAAGATGAAGAAGAAGAAGAATTCCAAGTCATGCCAGGTGAAAAACATGTTTTCCTAGTGCCAGAAGGATTCCTAATCATTGGAGGACACAAGTTGGAAGGTTCTAGAGTTTTCTTCTCCTTGCCGTGGGTTTGGGCTCATTCCTACCAGATTTGGGCTTTCTAGAAGCCCTATCCTAAGTCCCCTAGATCCATGCTGCACCTAGCTTCTAGATGGCCCAAATTCCTTGCCTTGCAAGGCTTTCTAGAAACCCTAGCTCTCAAATACAAACCTGCCGCACCCTAGGTCCTAATTCCCCTTGGATTTCAGATTTAATTAGCCCAATTCCTTGTGAATTTGGGTTAATTGGGCCATAATCCCTTATCCTTATTGGATTTACAATTTCTGCTACACTTAGGAGGCCTAATCCATCAATTAAATTAAATCCAAGCCCTAATCTGATTTATCTAGGGTTTAGGGTGCCTATATATATATGTGCTTATGAGTGCCGCACGATGGATCACCCATTCTCTGAAAAACAATTTCTGCCGCACCCTCTAAGCCTCCATCATTCACTCCACAACATCAGAAATTCGCCTAAGCCTCTCCACACCCTTGCCGCAGCCCCAAAACACCATTCTCCCTAGTTTTTAGTTTGTGCCGCACCACCCACCATTAATCCATACACATAGGACCCTTAGGACCTGTTTTAGACCTTTGCCGCACCAAGGAGAGGAGAAGGAAAGCTTGGAGTTCATGCAATTCAAGTTGTGTCGCTGGAATTTCTAGGTGTTTCTTTTCCTTTGATTTCAATGTTTAAATTCTATGCTCTTTGTGTTGTGAGTATGAGGAACTAAACCCCCCCTTGGCTAGGGGGGGATTCGAAACACATGATTATGCTTGCGATATGATTTGATTACTTCTAATTGCGTTTCATAAGTTATGAATTCAATTTACTTATCTATGTGAATTACATTGATTTGTGTGTGTTGGTTGAGAGTGCACGCTTAATTATCATGCATAAATTGAATGCTAGGATATAAGGAAATTTCACCTAATCGTTATGGACTTATATTCACAAGTAGTAAAGGTTGATGATCTCAATCGAGTTAAGTAAATTCTTGGCACAAGTTTCATGCAATCATAGTAATGAGTGCTTCGTCAATGCTTATGGTTTTCATAGGACTTAATGATTCTTGCTTGTATCTCTATTATGCAATCATGTAGGGGACTTGTGGGGAATGCTTTGGGTTGTCGTATGCAATCATCCAATTCAATAAATTTAGGAAAATCTGAAGGTTAATTTAAGCGGACCTAATTAACTTGGGGCATTGAGAATTCATGGTTTATTGAAAAGCAATTGGAAATCGTTTTATATGCAAGTATAACATGTGTGGAGATGAACCCCTTAGCTAGCTTCCCATCCATCTATTTTTAAAACCAAAATCGTTTTCAAATCTGTTTGTTTTACAAGTTTTAAGTTTTGTTTTCAAATTCGTCAAAAACCAATTCCCCCTTTGTTTTGAAGTGTCAAAATAGTTAGAAGTGTCTTAGTTTGTGTTTTTGAGTGTTTTGGGTCAAGTTATAAAGTATTTTCGTCAAAATCTTCCTTTAGAGTCCAAAACTGTCCAGAAAGTGTTTTTAAGCAGTTTTGAGCCTTTTGGTTTGTTTTAGAGTTTTAAAGTCTAGTTTTGCATTCTTTGAGTCTAGTTTAGTGTTTTAAACTTTGTTTTTACGTTTTTGAGTCAATTTCAAGTGATTTTGCAATCCCTCCTAATCCCCGGTCTAGAACGATCCCTACTTACATATTCTGCTACAATTGATAAAAAGAGGGTTTAATTTGTGTGCTTATATATTTCGCACCAAATTTTTGGCGTCGTTGCCGGGGATTAGCAACTTTGCTAATCCCTTGGATTGTTATTTTCGTTTTTCTTAATTAGAACAGATTCTTATGTTATTTTGTTTCTTGTTTTAGGTACTTGTTTATGACTCGGAGTTCTAATCCGATTCACGAACATATTTTGGACTTTGACGACGATTTTGAGCGCGAATTGAGACGAAAGAGGAAGAACCCGGAACCTAGTGAATCAAGTGCAAGTTCCGAGTCCGTTTCTGAATTTGAAGAGGAAGTTGAAGAGATGGCAGCGGACAACCGCACAATCAAGGAGCTTTCTGCTTCGGGATTGGACAATGCCGCACCTCTATGCATCCAATATCCTAGGGCAGCTCCCGACAAAACCGCCGAATTCGAATTGAAGTCAAGCTTGTTACATCATATTCCGAAATACCATGGGCTATCCATGGAAGATCCGAACAAGCATTTGAAGGAATTTGAAGTAGTTTGCTCGAGCATGACTCCGGTGAACGTTGATGAGAGCATATTGAAGATGAAGGCCTTTCCCTTTTCTCTCCTAGAGAAGGCGAAAGATTGGTTGTACGAATTGGCTCCCGGAACCGTCACATCTTGGGAGAGCATGAAACGAGCCTTCTTGGAGAAGTTTTTCCCAACTTCTCGAGTCATCCTCCTACGCAAAAGGATAAGTGGCATTCAACAAGATGAAGGTGAATCTTTTCCTACTTGCTATGAACGATTTAAATCTCTTGTTGCTTCATGTCCACAGCATCAAATGAAGGAGGAACTACTTCTCCAATACTTCTACGAGGGACTTCTACCAATTGAACGTCAAATGCTAGATGCCTCAGCGGGAGGAGCTTTGGTGGACAAGACCCCTACGGCTGCAAAGATGTTGATTGCCAACCGAGCGTTGAACGCTCAACAATATGAAGGAGTTGGACAAAGGACTACCACACGGCATCAACAAGTGAATGAGGTAAGTGCCATAACCGAACTTCAAAATCAAATGGCTAACCTTACTACGTTACTTTCTCAGGTGGTGGATGGTCCGAAAGTCAAAACCGTAGCTTCTTGTGGCGTATGCTCTATGCAAGGCCACCATACGGACAAGTGCCCACAATTGATCGAGAATGGAGGGTGGGAGACACTCAATGCCGTGGGCTATGGTAACCAATACCAATCACGTGGTGATCCGTTTTCCAATACTTACAACCCGGTTGGCGTGATCATCCGAATTTCAAATGGCGAGACCCCCAACAAGGCCAGCAACAAAGCGGATTTAGGCAACAACCCCCGGGTTTCTATCAAAAGCCATTGGCACCACCACAAGCCCAAGCACAACCTGCCCAAACCAACCAAGGTAATTCAAGTGATAATGATAAAATTTTTCAATTACTTACTACTTTGACGCAGGAAGTCCAAACTCAAAACAAAGAAAGGCAAATTCAAGATAAGAGGGTGGACAACTTGGAGAAACAAGTGGAACAAATTGCCGAGTTTATGGGGCAATTTCGTGAGCAAGGAAGGTTGCCTAGCTGTTGTGGTCAATCCGAAAGGTGGATTCGAATCTGCAAAAGCTATGCATTTGCGAAGTGGAAAGCAAGTTGGATCTGACCTCAACCCATCCAAATCACGCTCCAACAAGGAAGAAGAGTTGAGAATTGAAGAGGAGGAGCAAAGGCCACTCACGGCCAAGGTGGAACCAACATTGCCGCAAGCTCCAAGTGATCCAAATTCGTCCAAATCATCCAACAAAGGTAAAAACGTGTCAAGTTCAGTTCCTACTAATGTTTTCCCTTTGGATGTTCCTTTTCCTAGTAGGTTTAAGCAAACAAAGAAAGAGGAAGCCGAAAAAGACATTTTGGAGACGTTTCGGAAAGTTCAAGTCAATATCCCCCTTTTAGATGCAATCAAGCAAGTCCCGAGGTATGCCAAATTCTTGAAGGAGCTTTGCACCAATAGGAGGAGAATTTCGACCAAGGAGGTGGTCAAAGTAGGTGAAAACGTCTCAGCCATTTTGCAATGCAAACTGCCCCCCAAATGCAAAGATCCGGGTAGTTTTACAATTCCGTGCGTTATTGGTAATTCTAGGTTTGAATCTGCCATGTTAGACTTAGGTGCATCTATAAATGTCATGCCATATTCAATTTATGCATCTATGAACCTAGGAGAGTTGAAAAACGATGGTGTGATTATACAATTAGCCGATAGATCTAATGCCTATCCAAAGGGAGTTTTGGAGGATGTTCTAGTGCAGGTTAATCATTTGACCTTTCCGGCGGATTTTTATGTACTTGAGATGGATGAATCGGACCATGCCCCTTCATTGCCCATCCTCCTTGGAAGGCCATTCATGAAAACTGCTCGTACGAAGATTGACGTATATAATGGCACTTTGACGATGGAATTTGATGGGGAAGTTATTAATTTCAATCTCTCTGATTCTATGAAGTATCCTAGTGAGAATCATTCATGTTTTGCTATTGATGTAATTAACTCTTTGGCGCAGGGCTATTTGGACAATTTGAAGGACGATGCACTTGAATTGGCTATTGCGCAAGGAAAACACATGCAAAACATTGAGGCAACCACCAAAGTGATAGGAGCATATTTATGCACCTTAGTTTAGCTTGTTCTTGTGCATTTATATTGTTTTTCTTAGTGAAAGTAGTCTTTTAAGCTAGTTTTATGTATTTAAAGGTTTTAAGGGCAAAATATGCAAAAGGAGGCATTTTGGAGCCTTTTGGAGCAAATTAGAGCTTGGAATGAAGATCATATGCTTGGAGCCATGAGGATGGACGAAATTGAAGACTTGAAGATGATGTTTCCTACTTGAGCTAGGTTTCCTAGTTGAAGTAGGAAAATACTTAGAAAAATGGAATCCTAGCTAAATTGGGAATCCTAGTTGAACTGGGTTTCCTAGTTGAATTGGGAAACCTAGAAGATTGAAGTTCCCTACTTGAACAAGGTTTCCTACTTGGAGTAGGAAATGTAAACCCCAAATGGCATTCAAGTGCAGCTACAATGAAGATTTCCAAGTCCAAAAAGGAAAAGGTTTCTATAGTGAAGAAGGAGAAGAATTCCAAGTCAAGGAAGGAGAAGGACATGTTTTCCTAATGCTAGAAGGACTCCTAAGTATTGTAGGACACAAGTTGGAAGGTTCTAGAGTGTTCCTCCCCTTTGCCGCAAGTTCTAAGCAATTTCCTATCAGTTTTGGGGCTTTCTAGAAGCCCTATCCCTAATCCCTACAAAAGTGCCGACCCTAGCCTTCTAGATGGACCTAATCCCTTGCCTTGCAAGGCTTTCTAGAAGCCTTAGCCTATCCCTACAAATCTGCCGCAAGTTCCCCTTGTTCCTTGAGGTTTCCTAGCTTCTAGAAGGCCTATTCCTATAGGATTTAGATTTTATTATCCTTCTCTGATTCCTAACCCTAAATCAGCCCCTAAACACTATAAATACACCCCTTGGCCGCACCAATTATTCATTCACTCTCCCACATTCAGAAATTCGCCAAAACACCATCCTCCCTAGTTCTAAGTCTTTGCCGCAGCCACCACCATACCTAAACACCATTATATCCTTCCATACCCATCCACCCATCCACACGAGGTCCTAAACTTGTCTCTACACCCTTTGCCGCACCAAGGAGGAGGAGAAGGAGTCTTGGAAGTTCATGCAATTCAAGCCAACATCGCTGGAATTTCTAGGTGTTTCTTTTCCTTTGATTTCAATGTTTAAATTTAATTCTCTTTGTTTTGTGCGTATGAGGAACTAAACCCCCCCTTGGCTAGGGGGGGATTCGAAACACATGTTTATGCTTGCGATATGATTTGATTACTTCTAATTGCGTTTCATAAGTTATGAATTCAATTTACTTATCTATGTGAATTACATTGATTTGTGTGTGTTGGTTGAGAGTGCACGCTTAATTATCATGCATAAATTGAATGCTAGGATATAAGGAAATTTCACCTAATCGTTATGGACTTATATTCACAAGTAGCAAAGGTTGATGATCTCAATCGAGTTAAGTAAATTCTTGGCATAAGTTTCATGCAATCATAGTAACAAGTGCTTCGTCAATGCTTATGGTTTTCATAGAACTTAATGATTCTTGCTTGTGTCTCTATTATGCAATCATGTAGGGGACTTGTGGGGAATGCTTTGGGTTGTCGTATGCAATCATCCAATTCAATAACTTTAGGAAAATCTGAAGGTTAATTTAAGCGGACCTAATTAACTTGGGGCGTTGAGAATTCATGGTTTATTGAAAAGCAATTGGAAATCGTTTTGTATGCAAGTATAACATGTGTGGAGATGAACCCCTTAGCTAGCCTTCCATCCATCTATTTTAAAACCAAAATCGTTTTCAAATCTGTTTTGTTTTACAAGTTTTGTTTTGTTTTCAAAATTCGTCAAAACCAAATCCCCCTTTGTTTTCAAGTGTCAAATTAGTTAGAAAGTGTTTTAGTTTATGTTTTTAAGTGTTTCAAGTCAAGTTATAACTATTTTCGTCCAAAATCTTGTTAAGTGTCCAAAACTGCCCAGAAAGTGGTTTTAAGGCAGTTTTGAGTGTTTTTGTGCTGTTTTGAGTCTTTTGGTTTGTTTTAGAGTTTTAAAGTATAGTTTTGCATTGTTTGAGTCTAGTTTAGTGTTTTAAACTTTGTTTTTACGTTTTTGAGTCAATTCCAAGTGATTTTGCAATCCCTCCTAATCCCCGGTTTAGAACGATCCCTACTTACATTCTTCACTACAATTGATAAAAAGAGGGTTTAATTTGTGTGCGTATAATTCTCACATCAAATTTTGGCGCCGTTGCCGGGGATTAGCAACTTTGCTAATCCCTTGGATTGTATTTTTGTTTTGTTTAAGTAAGGTCAGATTCTGAGTTGTTTTTGTTTCTTGTTTAGGTACTAGTTTATGACTCGGAGTTCTAATCCGATTCACGAACATATTCTGGACTTTGACGACGATTTTGAGCGCGAGTTGAGACGAAAGAGGAAGAATCCGGAACCTAGTGAATCAAGTGCAAGTTCCGAGTCCGTTTCTGAATTTGAAGAGGAAGTTGAAGAGATGGCAGCGGACAACCGCACAATCAAGGAGCTTTCCGCTTCGGGATTGGACAATGCCGCACCTCTATGCATCCAATATCCTAGGGCAGCTCCCGACAAAACCGCTGAATTCGAATTGAAGTCAAGCTTGTTACATCATATTCCGAAATACCATGGGCTATCCATGGAAGATCCGAACAAGCATTTGAAGGAATTTGAAGTAGTTTGCTCGAGCATGACTCCGGTGAACGTTGATGAGAGCATATTGAAGATGAAGGCCTTTCCCTTTTCTCTCCTAGAGAAGGCGAAAGATTGGTTGTACGAATTGCCTCCCGGAACCGTCACATCTTGGGAGAGCATGAAACGAGCCTTCTTGGAGAAGTTTTTCCCAACTTCTCGAGTCATCCTCCTACGCAAAAGGATAAGTGGAATTCAACAAGATGAAGGTGAATCTTTCCCTACTTATTATGAACGTTTTAAATCTCTTGTTGCTTCATGTCCACAGCATCAAATGAAGGAGGAACTACTTCTACAATACTTCTACGAGGGACTTCTACCAATTGAACGTCAAATGCTAGATGCCTCAGCGGGAGGAGCTTTGGTGGACAAGACTCCTACGGCAGCAAAATTGTTGATCGCCAACCGAGCGTTGAACGCTCAACAATACGAAGGAGTTGGACAAAGAGGAACCCCACGGCAACACCAAGTCAATGAGGTAAGTGCCATAACCGAACTTCAAAATCAAATGGCTAACCTTACTACGTTGCTTTCTCAGGTGGTAGAAGGTCCAAAAGTCAAAACCGTAGCTTCTTGTGGCGTATGCTCTATGCAAGGCCACCATACGGACAAGTGCCCACAATTGATTGAGAATGGTGGATGGGAGACACTCAATGCCGTGGGTTATGGCAACCAATACCAACCACGTGGTGATCCATTTTCCAATACTTACAATCCCGGTTGGCGTGATCATCCGAATTTCAAATGGCGAGAACCCCAAGGCCAACAACAAAATGGATTTAGGCAACAACCCCCGGGTTTCTATCAAAAGCCGTTGGCACCACCACAAGCCCAAGCACAACCTGCCCAAAGCAATTCAGGTTCTTCAAGTGATAATGATAAGATTTTTCAATTACTAACGTCTATGGCGCAGGGTATGCAAACTAGGGACAAAAGAATGGATGAGTTGGAGAAGCAAGTAGGGCAGATTGCCGAGTTCATGGGGCAATTTCGAGAGCAAGGTAGGTTGCCAAGTTCAACCGTTGTTAATCCTAAAGGAGGCTTCGAAACCGCTAAGGCAATCATGTTACGAAGTGGTAAACAAGTCGGAAGTAACCCCGACCCATCCAAATCAAGTCAAGACAAGGATGAAAAGCTGCTACAAGACGAAGCACAAGAACCAAAACTCACGGCCAATAATGTTCCACCCTTGCCGCACCCATCCAATGCTTCTCAACCGTCCCAAACCACCAAGGTAAGTCCAAATTCGAATTTATCTAGTTCCATTCCATTAAATGTGCCCTTTCCTAGCAGGTTCATGCAATCAAGGAAGGAGGAAGAGGACAGTGACATTCTAGAGACCTTTAAGAAAGTCCAAGTCAATATCCCGCTCATTGCTGCAATAAAGCAAATTCCAAAGTATGCGAAATTTCTGAAGAAGCTTTGTACATCAAGGAAGCGAATGCGGGAAAAAGAAGTGGTCCAGGTAAGTGAGAATGTTTCAGCTGTTTTACAAAGGAAATTACCCCCTAAATGCAAAGATCCGGGTAGCTTTACGATTCCTTGTGTTATTGGCAATACAAGATTTGAACATGCCATGTTAGACTTAGGTGCATCCATCAATGTCATGCCATATTCTGTTTATGCATCTATGAATCTAGGAAATCTTAAAAATGATGGCGTTATCATTCAATTAGCCGATCGTTCTAATGCCTATCCAAAAGAAGTTGTGGAAGATGTTTTGGTGCAGGTGGATCATCTAGTATTCCCGGCTGATTTCTACGTACTTGAGATGGAGGACTCGGACCACTCTCCACCAATGCCACTCTTACTTGGACGACCATTCATGAAGACAGCCCAAACCAAGATTGATGTGGCTAAGGGAGCGTTAACAATGGAGTTTGGTGGTGATATGGTTAAATTCAAAGTTCCTGAATCTGTTAAGAATCCTAAGGATGTTCGTTCTTGTTTTGCCATAGATGCGATTAAAGATTCGGGGCAAGAACATTCATCCACACCAATCAAGAAGGATGTACCCAAAATCACCATCGAAGAGGGGATTGGAGTGGAGCATAGGAAGCACGCCAATACTCCCCAAATATCAAATCTGGCCGAGAGCACTACCCTCACCACTCCTTTTGAGTTTATTCGAAATACATTGGTAAGCCTCCTCCGCTAATTCCAATTCCTATTTCGACTAATCGGTTATTGCCTTTTGTGGTGCAGGTACCAAATCGAATCCGTGATAGTGGGAGTGCTCACATTGACTTTGGAAAGCTAAATGACACAATCTGGGACCATCATTATCCACTGCCATACATAGACCCAATCCATGAGTATTTCGAGGAGCATGTCATGGAGGAAATACCCTTCCATGCCGTGGACCCTGGGGGAGTTTAAACGGAGTTTTCGTCCGGCTGTACGACGTTAAAGCAAGCGCTACTTGGGAGGCAACCCATGCATTCAACAAAGGAAGACCGAGAAAGCACTCCAATTCCAGATTTGCGTTCCTAAACCCTTCTCTTTGTTGCTATTTCGTTTCTGCCATGTTAGGTTGTTTAGTTGCTGTTTTGATTGTTTGCTTGTTATTTGTGTGAGTCTATGCTTGAAACATTGAGGACAATGTTTGATTTAAGTGTGGGGGGGTAACCAAAGTGTTTTGATGCAAATTCGTAGGGTTTATCACTCATAACTTCTAAATGTTGTTCCTTGCTGTTTTTAAGTGTTTTAAAGCTGTTTTAGTGTGTTTTGATTCAAAAATCCGAAAAATCCCATAAAAATTTGAAAAATTGTTTTAAAAACCCAAAAAGAGTTGTTTTTGTGTGTTTGTTTGTGTCTTAGGGTACCTTCCAACACAATGATGAGGATTCGGTTTGTAATTGCATGACTGTTAAAAAGAGTTGTAAAGATGGATGAAAGTTTGATTTACTCTTTGGTTTATGCTTGGTTATGGTTATAACTTATGAATTCACACATAATCATAAAGAAAAATCAATTTTTGTAACATGCTTGAAGGAAGGAATTCAAACTAACGCTACAACCTTGTGAGACTTGAGCCTAAACGTTTATTTGGAGAGTTAATAAATCTGTGTATTGTTGTTTTCTAAAGTCGTTGCATGGTTTCATTATTCTTTGCTTGGTTGCTACTTAGAAGGCGTTTCATCATTTAGTTCCAAACACTAGAACTCATACCCAATTCATTCAAAGCATGTTATTGATTTGCAAAACACAAATTCAAGATAAAAGTTGTGTAGTGACCACCATAGCCAAATGGCCATATCTCCATATTTCATTGTGTTTTGTAGGTTTTAACCCCGTTGAGCCTTGTTTAGCCTATATTCTTTGTAAACCACATTATCCTCACCTAGCCTAGATTAGGACCATCCATACCTTTGTTCTTGAAGCATAGTAACGCATGACTCAATATGAATTCCTTTTGGTCATTGTTTGGCAGAAAATAAGTGTGGGGGAAGTGAGGTTTATGTGGGTGTACCAAAGTCTTGAATAAGGCACGGGTAGAGAAAGAAAAAAAAAATTCGTGGAAAATAGAAAAAAAAAAAAAAGTTGTGAAAAGAATGAAAAAGAAGTTTGAAAAGATGTGCAAAAGAGTCCTTAAGTGTTGTTTGTTGAAGAAAGGGTCCAAAACATTCAATTCGGCCCTAGTCGTTGCTTAAATCTCCCCTTTATGTTTAAAAGATGATTTATGCATGCTAATGGGAATTCTAAGTTCAATTTCATTATGGTGCTTGCTATTGCTTTAAGAACGTTGTTTTCCCTATCCTTTCGTTGTTAGCCAACTCCCCAAAGCCCCGTTACAACCCTTGACTTTAATCTTGAGTGTTGTGTGTTTCAATTTGTGGAGTTTGATTTTGGTATGAGCATATAGGTGTCACTGGTTCTCGCATCTAAGTAGTAGCATTCCGTTCATGAGATCATATCTAAACATGTTATTTACTCCGGAAAAATGCTTTTCTTGTTATACATATATGTGAGCATTCGTTTTCATATTTACATCAATCTTCTCACATATAACTAGTGTAGGGTGTGTAGTTAGAAAATCTGAGTGAAAATAGAGTGCATATCTAGGAAGGAATTGAGGAAATTCTCTAAGGCATGTTACTACATTCAAACATCGTTTTAATTGGTTTAATGCGAACTAATGAGTAGTGACTATGATTAAGTATGTGCTTAAGTGTAAAGATGGCTAAAATCTGTGGGAATGATGATTTTTAACATGTCATGTGCATTGGAAATCCCTGAGGCGATTGTTGGAAGGTTTAGGTTGTGTTTTACTCGTTTTGTTTTGCTCGAGGACTAGCAAAAGCTAAGTGTGGGGGAATTTGATAGGAGCATATTTATGCACCTTAGTTTAGCTTGTTCTTGTGCATTTATATTGTTTTTCTTAGTGAAAGTAGTCTTTTAAGCTAGTTTTATGTATTTTCAGGTTTTAAGGGCAAAATATGCAAAAGGAGGCATTTTGGAGCCTTTTGGAGCAAATTAGAGCTTGGAATGAAGATCATATGCTTGGAGCCATGAGGATGGACGAAATTGAAGACTTGAAGATGATGTTTCCTACTTGAGCTAGGTTTCCTAGTTGAAGTAGGAAAATACTTAGAAAAATGGAATCCTAGCTAAATTGGGAATCCTAGTTGAAATGGGTTTCCTAGTTGAATTGGGAAACCTAGAAGATTGAAGTTCCCTACTTGAACAAGGTTTCCTACTTGGAGTAGGAAATGTAAACCCCAAATGGCATTCAAGTGCAGCTACAATGAAGATTTCCAAGTCCAAAAAGGAAAAGGTTTCCATAGTGAAGAAGGAGAAGAATTCCAAGTCAAGGAAGGAGAAGGACATGTTTTCCTAATGCTAGAAGGACTCCTAAGTATTGTAGGACACAAGTTGGAAGGTTCTAGAGTGTTCCTCCCCTTTGCCGCAAGTTCTAAGCAATTTCCTATCAGTTTTGGGGCTTTCTAGAAGCCCTATCCCTAATCCCTACAAAAGTGCCGACCCTAGCCTTCTAGATGGACCTAATCCCTTGCCTTGCAAGGCTTTCTAGAAGCCTTAGCCTATCCCTACAAATCTGCCGCAAGTTCCCCTTGTTCCTTGAGGTTTCCTAGCTTCTAGAAGGCCTATTCCTATAGGATTTAGATTTTATTATCCTTCTCTGATTCCTAACCCTAAATCAGCCCCTAAACACTATAAATACACCCCTTGGCCGCACCAATTATTCATTCACTCTCCCACATTCAGAAATTCGCCAAAACACCATCCTCCCTAGTTCTAAGTCTTTGCCGCAGCCACCACCATACCTAAACACCATTATATCCTTCCATACCCATCCACCCATTCACACGAGGTCCTAAACTTGTCTCTACACCCTTTGCCGCACCAAGGAGGAGGAGAAGGAGTCTTGGAAGTTCATGCAATTCAAGCCAACATCGCTGGAATTTCTAGGTGTTTCTTTTCCTTTGATTTCAATGTTTAAATTTAATTCTCTTTGTTTTGTGCGTATGAGGAACTAAACCCCCCCTTGGCTAGGGGGGATTCGAAACACATGTTTATGCTTGCGATATGATTTGATTACTTCTAATTGCGTTTCATAAGTTATGAATTCAATTTACTTATCTATGTGAATTACATTGATTTGTGTGTGTTGGTTGAGAGTGCACGCTTAATTATCATGCATAAATTGAATGCTAGGATATAAGGAAATTTCACCTAATCGTTATGGACTTATATTCACAAGTAGTAAAGGTTGATGATCTCAATCGAGTTAAGTAAATTCTTGGCATAAGTTTCATGCAATCATAGTAACAAGTGCTTCGTCAATGCTTATGGTTTTCATAGAACTTAATGATTCTTGCTTGTGTCTCTATTATGCAATCATGTAGGGGACTTGTGGGGAATGCTTTGGGTTGTCGTATGCAATCATCCAATTCAATAACTTTAGGAAAATCTGAAGGTTAATTTAAGCGGACCTAATTAACTTGGGGCGTTGAGAATTCATGGTTTATTGAAAAGCAATTGGAAATCGTTTCGTATGCAAGTATAACATGTGTGGAGATGAACCCCTTAGCTAGCCTTCCATCCATCTATTTTAAAACCAAAATCGTTTTCAAATCTGTTTTGTTTTACAAGTTTTGTTTTGTTTTCAAAATTCGTCAAAACCAAATCCCCCTTTGTTTTCAAGTGTCAAATTAGTTAGAAAGTGTTTTAGTTTATGTTTTTAAGTGTTTCAAGTCAAGTTATAACTATTTTCGTCCAAAATCTTGTTAAGTGTCCAAAACTGCCCAGAAAGTGGTTTTAAGGCAGTTTTGAGTGTTTTTGTGCTGTTTTGAGTCTTTTGGTTTGTTTTAGAGTTTTAAAGTATAGTTTTGCATTGTTTGAGTCTAGTTTAGTGTTTTAAACTTTGTTTTTACGTTTTTGAGTCAATTCCAAGTGATTTTGCAATCCCTCCTAATCCCCGGTTTAGAACGATCCCTACTTACATTCTTCACTACAATTGATAGAAAGAGGGTTTAATTTGTGTGCGTATAATTCTCACATCACAAAGCACCCCACGGCATGGAGGAAGAGTTCTTTGCCGTGCACTCTAGTGAAGATATCCTTGAGATGGTTGATGTGAGAATTATACGCACACAAATTAAACCCTCTTTTTATCAATTGTAGTGAAGAATGTAAGTAGGGATCGTTCTAGACCGGGGATTAGGAGGGATTGTTAATCACTTGGATTTGACTCAAAAACGTAAAAACATAATATAAAACACTAAACTAGACTCAGAGAATGCAAAACTAAAGTTTAAAACACTAAGACAAACCAAAAGACTCAAAACAGCAAAAAAACACTCAAAACTGCCTTAAAACCACTTTCTGGGCAGTTTTGAACACTAAAGAAGAATTTGGACGAAAATAGTTATAACTTGACTCAAGACACTTTAAAAACACAAACTAAACAGATTCTAAGACTTTTAAACAAGAAAGTAAAAGGGGGGTTTTGAAATTGACGAATTTGAAAACAAAACTTAAACTTTGTAAAACGAACAGATTTGAAAACGAATTTGGTTTAAATGAATGGATGGAAGGCTAGCTAAGGGGTTCATCTCCACACATGTTATACTTGCATACGAAACGATTTCCAATTGCTTTTCAATAAACCATGAATTCTCAACGCCCCAAGTTAATTAGGTCCGCTTAAATTAACCTTCAGATTTTCCTAAAGTTATTGAATTGGATGATTGCATACGACAACCCAAAGCATTCCCCACAAGTCCCCTACATGATTGCATAATAGAGACACAAGCAAGAATCATTAAGTTCTATGAAAACCATAAGCATTGACGAAGCACTCATTACTATGATTGCATGAAACTTATGCCAAGAATTTACTTAACTCGATTGAGATCATCAACCTTTACTACTTGTGAATATAAGTCCATAACGATTAGGTGAAATTTCCTTATATCCTAGCATTCAATTTATGCATGATAATTAAGCGTGCACTCTCAACCAACACACACAAATCAATGTAATTCACATAGATAAGTAAATTGAATTCATAACTTATGAAACGCAATTAGAAGTAATCAAATCATATCGCAAGCATAACCATGTGTTTCGAATCCCCCCCTAGCCAAGGGGGGTTTAGTTCCTCATACGCACAAAACAAAGAGAATTAAATTTAAACATTAAAATCAAAGGAAAAGAAACACCTAGAAATTCCAGCGATGTTGGCTTGAATTGCATGAACTTCCAAGACTCCTTCTCCTCCTCCTTGGTGCGGCAAAGGGTGTAGAGACAAGTTTAGGACCTCGTGTGGATGGGTGGATGGTTATAGAAGGATATAATGGTGTTTAGGTTTGGTGGTGGCTGCGGCAAGGACTTAGAACTAGAGAGGATGGTGTTTTGGCGAATTTCTGAATGTGGGAGAGTGAATTATGGAGGTGGTGTATGATTTATGTGGCTGAATGGTGTATTTATAGGGCAAAATCACACCCAAATCTGCAAGGTAAAGGACTTAGAATTAAAAAGGAATTAGGCAATCCAAATCCACAAGGAGAAGGCCTAATTAATTCAGAAACCCAAAGGGAAAAGGGATAGAGGCGCCAGATTTTTAGGGGTTCTAGAAACAAAGTGTTTTGTGGCAGAAATTGGGACTTCTAGAAGGATTTGGGGCGCCACTTTTATAGGGGATTCTAGAAAGAGTGTTATTTGGTTGATTTCTAGAAGAACAAGGCCTAAAAACATGCAACACCAATGTAGGAATAGATAAGAGCTTCTAGAAAGGTTTCTAAGGTCTTCTAGAAGGCTAGGTGCGGCATTGCTTCTAGAATAAGGATAAGGTGTCCTAAAGTGTTTAGGAGACCTTTATGCACTAGGTGACGGGATTTTAAACCGCACAAATTTAACCCTCTTTTTGACAGATGTAGTATAGATGTAAGTAGGGTATCGTTCTAGGCCGGGGATTAGGAGGGCTTGCTAAAACCTCTAAAATAATTTAAAAACGTAAAAACAAAGTTTAAAACACTAAACTAAAATAAAAACACTTAACTAAAATAACTCAAAATAAAACTAACAAATAAACTAAAACAAATCAAAAGACTCAAAACAACTCAAGACTCTAGAAAATACAAACTAAGCTAAAAACTCGAAACACACTAAAAATGACTCAAAATAATGAAAACAATTTAAAATAAAAACTAGGAATTAAAATGGATGGAAAATAAATTAAAAGATCAAAAATAATAAAAACTAACTAAATAATATAATATAATAATGGGGGGGGTTTGATTTTAACGAAACGTAAATTAAACTTAAATAAATTATAAAATTGACAAAAACATAAAATAAAGGTGAATGGATAGACGACGGATTGGCTAGAGGGTTTTTCTCCACACATGACACATAAGCAACCTAAATTGATTTTCAGTTGTTCTTTCAATAAATTGTAAATTTCAATACTCCAGATTAACCGTGAACAACACTTTTTTAATCTTCAAGTTTTCCTTATGTTATTAAATTGGATGAACAGCATACAACAATTTAACACATTCTCTAAAAGTCCCCTACGTGAAAAGCACAATAGAGATACAATCAAAGATCATTAAACTTTGTGAAAACTATAAATACTGACGAGGCATTCGTAACTATGAAAAGCATGATACTCCTGCCAAGAATTTACTTAACGCGATTGTGGATAACAACCTTCACTACTCATGAATATAAGTTCATAACGATTAGGTGAAATTCACTTATATTCTAGCATCAAATTCATGCATGTAAATTAAGTATGCATTCTTAATCAACATACACAAATAAGTTATCAATCAAGCAGTTAAGCAAATTAAATCACAACTCAGAAATCACAACTGAAATTACCAATTCAAATTACAAATATAATCATGGTTTTGAATTATCCTCTAGCCAAAACAAAATTAATTATACATTATTCAAACAGAAATTAAAAACAAAAGTTGGAGGATTAAACCGAAACGGGGATGTTAGGATCTGTCTGTGCACTGTGCTTGTGCACTGTGCGTGAGCTCCCAATTATATCTCTGGATTTGCAATTGCACCATTTGCCGCATGCTGCCAAGGCAGCTCCCTGGTTACTGCTCCAATCTTCCTCCCCCTCTTTTCTCGCTGACTTAGTGGCTGCCCCCTGCGAGAGCTCCTGCCTTCCTCTCGGTGGCTTATGTTTCCTGCCTTCAAAGGCAGCGAAGCTGCCTAGCTTTTTCTTTTTCTCCGAGCCCTGGCACCTCCTCAAAGCCCCCGAGGCTCGCTGCACCAAAGGCAGCTTTGTAGTCTCCCTCCAACAAATGGGCCTTTGCCCTCTCAGCCTTTCTGTCCGTGTAATGAACCTCCTCACGCTGCAGTGTTGCTGCCAAGCAGCTCTTTTTCGCACCGACTGCCTTCTCCTCTCCCGAGTTCCCCCCGAGTTTGCTTCTGTTTTTTCGTGTTTTATTCCCCAAAACTGCCTTGAAGGCAGCCCCCATTCGCAAGGCTTGTTTCAATCCTTTTATGCCTCTTCCGCTCCTGACTCGGTCTCCCCCAAAACTCCTTCTTTAATCCCGTGTGAACTCCCCTTTTATTTTTCTTTCCGTCTTCTTCAAGCTGGCAGCACGCCATTTTTTATTTCTTCTTTATCTCAGGCCAGCCTTTGTTTATGCTTTTCCATCATTTCTTTTCTGCTTTTGACTCCACCGAAGTCTTCCCATGTGCCCACCGAAAGCTTCCTTAAGCTTCCATCATACAAACCCACATATAATTATATTAAAATATATAAATATATAAATAAATATATATATATATATATATAAATATATTATTTTCCAAAATATAAGTATAATTCAACAAGCAAGATAATTTAGACGAATTTAATTACTTAACACTTCACTTATTCTATTTTTATTTCTTAACTAGATAAATTCATAAAACATAAAAATAACGCAAATAGCTCAAAATAAAACGAACTAACTAAGAAAAGACGAGAGAATTTGATATAAAAATATGTATAAATATCATCCGATCAAATACCCCCACACTTAGCTTTTGCTAGTCCTCGAGCAAAACAAAGAAAACAGAAAAAGTAATAACATGAAAAACATTAGCTTCCCCTTATTTGACCCTCATAGAATTTCATTCGAAAACATAAATCAGCAAGAACCATAGCTAGCACCAAACAAGCTAATTCAAGCTCATCTTCCTTATTCAAATATTAGCAGTAATCTTTAAATCATCCTTGAAGTGTAGTGTGTGAGATAGCCATGCTAATGCAATTTCAAGTTTTTAATTTTTAAAAACATCATATGCAAACTAGCAACCTTCTCACGGGATATGCACTCAATCACACATGTGTTTAGTTTTAATGTGTTTCGCTCAAAGAAACAAATGTGAAAGATCTACCATACGCTTGCATAAAAATCACTTCTCCACAATCATAATTGCAAAACTTAAATCAAGAGGACTTTTATTGGATGTAATGAGGCTTAGGGATAGGGCTATTGAAACGAAAGAATAGGAAAGCACAAGTTCCAAGTTACATTGCAAGCAATTCTTTTTATTGAGATTTATAAGAACTCAAACTCTCCAGCGATTCTTTTAACACCTCCCATCACACCCTTAAACTGAAACTTTAAACTTTTTATTTTATTTTCTATGGATACAATCTTTCTTTTTTTTTTTCTTTTTTTTTTCTTCTCTTTTCTCTTTTTTTTTTTTTTTAAATAATAAATACAAATATGAAATACCCCCACACTTATTCTTTTGCCAAACTCATTCCAAGTACTTCACAAATATTTCTCATAAGACAATCTCAAATTGCTCGCTTGGAAAGGGTAAGGAAACATGCTTGAGGTATAAGGGTAGACATATCTGGTGTTAAGAAATAAAAGGCTCAACATAACGGCTCAAATAGGCAATCTAATGATAATTTTTTTTTTTTGTTCTTTGGGAAATATGGTTATTTGGGCCATGGTGGTAAACCTAATGCCTCTATCATTTTCAAGTTCATGCAATCAATGACAAATATTTCAAAAGATTGTTACGCAAGTTCTAGAGATGCATCTCACATAAGTTCATCACACATGAAAGAATAGGAGTGTATGATAAATGCACACACTTTCAATAGGCTCAAAAACTCACATGGGATGTATATGGTCACTAAATTCACATATGAAGCTTTAATTCATGCTTTAGTTTCACATCAACAAGGCTATGTGCATTTGGTTTTTCAAGAATAATCAAACATATACAATACTAACAAGAGAATAAGGAATTTCACACAACACATGTTAACTAAGTTCTTGATCATCATGGTTCAAATTTCATCCAGTTATATCATTGGGTCGGGAAACTAATAAAAATCTAATTAAAAACAATAAGGAAAACAAGACAATATTTTTGGATTTTTTAAATTTTTTCGAAAAAATTAAATAAAACAAAACTAATTAAGAAAACAAAAAGCAATAACATGGAAACAAATGAAACCAGTTCAAAGTTGAAGGTACAAAAAAATTTAATTTGGTCATTTTTTATACTCTTTACCCCCACACTTAAACTAGACATTGTCCCCAATGTCAGAAAACAATAAAATGCAAATAAAAATAAAATGAATAAATAATACGAAACAAAATAAAGCAATAGGACTGAAAACTTCCCTAATTTGCAGAAAACTCAATCGAGGACCCCCAAGCGTAAATTTTGCAATGAACTTCAAGGGAGGAAATAACCAAACGTTCCTGCAAAGAAAAGAAATAAATCAGTTAAGCACGCAAGAAAATATAGAAAATGCAAACGAAAATTGAAAATGAAAATAAAAGATAACGAAAAGAACTAAAAGGCGGTCATTGGTCGCTTGTTGATTTTCCACAGCTTTCATCTTGAACTGGATGGGCCTCCTTCTTGCAAGTGCTCCTCAGCTTAGTTGAGGATGAGTCAGCACGTTGTCTCCACATGCTTCAAGTAGTCCGGTCTCCACGCAGGTGTGGCATCTTCTTGAACTCTTGGATCAACCCAGACTCATCTGCTCTTGGGTGCACCTCAGACTCCTCCTGCTTCGTCTGTGAGGTACTTTTGTTTTTGAAGAAGTACCTCAACACAGGTTTATTTTTGAAGTGGGCTGGGAGGGGTCTGAGATGAGTACTCGAGAGCAAGACTAGGTAAGCAATCAGGATCTCACTTTCTCCACGTTCCTCAGATGAAGGAGAGGAGAAAGCATAATATGAGATACTTTTGCTTTTAACCTTTTTAATATGAAATACTTTTGCTCTGGAAGGTTTGTTTTCTGGGGTGATCCAAGGGATGAAGAACACTGAATAACTCGAAAGCTTTCTTTGGGAAGACATTATCGGAGATGAAGAGAGGAAGAGAGGTTGAGAGGTGGAGAGGGTGTGAAGGTGTGCCTTTGCTGTGGAAGGCGAAAGTCGAACTTATAGAAATTTGGCTTCACAACCGGAACTATTCCTTCACTATTTGTCGGCAGCCGGTGAATGGATGAACAGTGCCCGTTACGCGCTTTCTGACAAAGCGTCCGTAAATTCCGCAGGGCTGACGGTGCAGGCGACGAGTGACGACAAATTGGAATGATGATATTTTGAAAACCGGGGTTCAAAACCGGGTGCGGCTCATGGTTTTCGCAACGCTCCACGCTGCACGTGATGAGTCACGACAAACTGGAAAAGCTGAGCCCTCGTGATGCCACGTGAATTCTGAGCAATTCCGACTTTTGAGAAAGGAAACGGCTCTCGAGAAAGGAACGTCCAGCTTTGATCTCTGAGGAGCGGGCGCCTCTTTGATTTGCTTCTTTTTATAGAGGCGCTAATTCTGCTCCACCTCACACTTGAACTCCCTCAAACACTTCCTTCTGAAAATACTCCCTTCTGTAAACACTCATAATCCTTCCGAACTCTTCTTGCACTTCTGCACTCTTAATCTTTCCGCTCTCTTCTTCCGCTTCAGCAATCATAATCTTTCCGAACTCTTTTCTTCCTCAACCCCCTCTAAAAATGTCTTGCCCTTCCGACCGTCGCCTAAACTTGAATGTCGGGGAAGACGATGACTCGTCTTCTCCGAACAATATTTGGAATCCATCCTTCATATCCCCCAATGGTCCACTTACAGTCGGGGACACAATGATGAGGAATGAAATCACCGCTACGGTGATTGCTAGAAATCTGCTCACCCCAAGGGACAATAGGATGCTATCCAGGCGGTCGGACGAGCTGGCCGTTCAGGAATCTTTGGCCCTCAGCGTCCAAAGTGCAGGCTCAGTTTCAAACATGGGCCAGCGCCTGCTTGCAAGATCTCGTCAGGTGGAGTCGCTGATGGCGGAGGTGGCCAGTCTTCGGCAGGAGGTCAGAGGACTCAGGCACGAGAACAAGGAGTTGCACATGCTTGCAACTAGTTACTCGACCAGCATGAAGAGGAAGCTGGACCAACTGCAGGAGTCGGACGGTCGGATTCAGAGCGATCATGATAGGTTCATGGCGCTACTCCCGAGGTTTATGTTGCCTTCGTCCTCGGGAGTTGCACCAAGCGTTCCGCCTCCGGAGATTCCAACTCTGGCTCTTCGTCTTCCCGGAGCTCCGTCGACTTCTCAGGCACCACCTGGCAATGACCAATGATTTCCATTAGTTTTTCGTATTATTGTAAATTTAAATTTTTTTTTTTAAGTTTATTTAAATAAATATATATATATATATTAATATTATTATTATTATAATTTAAATTTTTTTTTTTTAGGGTTATTTTAAGCAAATTAAAATATGCAAAGTAAAATATGTAAATTAATGTAAAAAGACTTTGTTTATCCGCAATAAAAATAAACATTGCCCTTAATTTATTTAAACTCAAACTAAATAAAAATCAACCAAATAACAAAATTAACTAAGCAAAACAAAATGAAAGTAAAAGCAATAAAGAAGAAGGTTAAGAAATGCAAATCTGATTGCTTGGGTTGCCTCCCAAGAAGCGCTTGCTTTAACGTCTTTAGCCGGACGATTCTTTCCTTATCCTCCCCTCGGCTCCAAAGCATGAAATTTATCTTTTAACGGGAGGTGATATTTGAAATGATTCGGCAGCGGTCTGGATTCAAGGGTGGGCGCCTGAATCATTAAAATTAGAGACAAGTTAGTATAAAATAAAAATAAAATTAAAATTGGAGAAAATGGCTTACTGTCTTTCTCCGACTTAAACTCAATAACAAAAACCACATTTTTGGATATTTCCGGGATTTTGAACTTGGCCAGGTTTACTATGATGGTAGTGGCCTTGATTGTCTGCACAACCTCTTTGATGCAATTTACAAATTCTTCACCCACTTCGATTTCTTGAATCCCTTTTCTTGGTGTGCAAGGTTCGGGAACTTGTTTTGGTGCACCAAGAATTGGGATATCACTTTGGATCTCTGGAAGAACTTCCACAACGTCTTTTTCACTCTCTTCAAAATTTGGAATTAAAATTCTGCAAGGAAAAAGGACATTCGGTGGAAAAATGTTAGAATGAATTGAAATTGGAACTTCCTCACCTGAGTTGGACAACATAGGGACTTCAGGGGTTTGAGACAAAAATTCTTCTAAACTGCCCAAGTCGTCCTCCTCATCTTCTTCTTGCAGCTGCAATTCATCCATCTCTCCTTCCACAGTGGTGGCTTCATCGAATTCCACTTCTCCCTTTGAATTTGCAAATGTGGAGTTGCAAAGTTCACGTTGCTCTTGAATTTGTGCCTTGACTTCCACAATCTGCCCCATTTGATTATTCAATTCTCCCATCTCCTTGGTTTGATTTTCTACTTCCTGGTTCAAAGAGATGAGTAATTGAATAATATTATCATTATTCACAGATGTACCTGAATTTAATTTGGCAGATTGTGATGGAGGTTGTGGTGGTGTTGTATAGAACTCCTCATATGGCTGCCAATATGCTTCATGTTGAACTTGTTGAGCTTCCCACCACATAGAGTTTGAATGATCACTCCAATCCGAGTTGCGAGCGTTGAAATACAAGTTGCCGCTTGGTTGATCATAGCCTTGATATCCTTGCCCATAGGGCACATCAAGTGTAGGAACACTTGGCATTGAGGCCCGTTCGGCATTATAAGTCCATTGAGCAGTAAGCTGCGCCAATTGAGCTTGAATGTTTGCCATATCTTCATCCATTTTTACCTAAAATTAAAGAACGAAAAATAAATCAAATACCAAAAGTAAAATACACAAACACAAATATAAATAAAAACACAAACAAAAACACAAATATAAAAATAAACACAAACAAAAATAAAGGATTAGCAAAGTTGCTAATCCCCGGCAACGGCGCCAAAAATTTGACGGGATTTTAAACCGCACAAATTTAACCCTCTTTTTGACAGATGTAGTATAGATGTAAGTAGGGTATCGTTCTAGGCCGGGGATTAGGAGGGCTTGCTAAAACCTCTAAAATAATTTAAAAACGTAAAAACAAAGTTTAAAACACTAAACTAAAATAAAAACACTTAACTAAAATAACTCAAAATAAAACTAACAAATAAACTAAAACAAATCAAAAGACTCAAAACAACTCAAGACTCTAGAAAATACAAAACTAAGCTAAAAACTCGAAACACACTAAAAATGACTCAAAATAATGAAAACAATTTAAAATAAAAACTAGGAATTAAAATGGATGGAAAATAAATTAAAAGATCAAAAATAATAAAAACTAACTAAATAATATAATATAATAATGGGGGGGTTTGATTTTAACGAAACGTAAATTAAACTTAAATAAATTATAAAATTGACAAAAACATAAAATAAAGGTGAATGGATAGACGACGGATTGGCTAGAGGGTTTTTCTCCACACATGACACATAAGCAACCTAAATTGATTTTCAGTTGTTCTTTCAATAAATTGTAAATTTCAATACTCCAGATTAACCGTGAACAACACTTTTTTAATCTTCAAGTTTTCCTTATGTTATTAAATTGGATGAACAGCATACAACAATTTAACACATTCTCTAAAAGTCCCCTACGTGAAAAGCACAATAGAGATACAATCAAAGATCATTAAACTTTGTGAAAACTATAAATACTGACGAGGCATTCGTAACTATGAAAAGCATGATACTCCTGCCAAGAATTTACTTAACGCGATTGTGGATAACAACCTTCACTACTCATGAATATAAGTTCATAACGATTAGGTGAAATTCACTTATATTCTAGCATCAAATTCATGCATGTAAATTAAGTATGCATTCTTAATCAACATACACAAATAAGTTATCAATCAAGCAGTTAAGCAAATTAAATCACAACTCAGAAATCACAACTGAAATTACCAATTCAAATTACAAATATAATCATGGTTTTGAATTATCCTCTAGCCAAAACAAAATTAATTATACATTATTCAAACAGAAATTAAAAACAAAAGTTGGAGGATTAAACCGAAACGGGGATGTTAGGATCTGTCTGTGCACTGTGCTTGTGCACTGTGCGTGAGCTCCCAATTATATCTCTGGATTTGCAATTGCACCATTTGCCGCATGCTGCCAAGGCAGCTCCCTGGTTACTGCTCCAATCTTCCTCCCCCTCTTTTCTCGCTGACTTAGTGGCTGCCCCCTGCGAGAGCTCCTGCCTTCTTCTCGGTGGCTTCTGTTTCCTGCCTTCAAAGGCAGCGAAGCTGCCTAGCTTTTTCTTTTTCTCCGAGCCCTGGCACCTCCTTAAAGCCCCCGAGGCTCGCTGCACCGAAGGCAGCTTTGTAGTCTCCCTCCAACAAATGGGCCTTTGCCCTCTCAGCCTTTCTGTCCGTGTAATGAACCTCCTCACGCTGCAGTGTTGCTGCCAAGCAGCTCTTTTTCGCACCGACTGCCTTCTCCTCTCCCGAGTTCCCCCCGAGTTTGCTTCTGTTTTTTCGTGTTTTATTCCCCAAAACTGCCTTGAAGGCAGCCCCCCTTCGCAAGGCTTGTTTCAATCCTTTTATGCCTCTTCCGCTCCTGACTCGGTCTCCCCCAAAACTCCTTCTTTAATCCCGTGTGAACTCCCCTTTTATTTTTCTTTCCGTCTTCTTCAAGCTGGCAGCACGCCATTTTTTATTTCTTCTTTATCTCAGGCCAGCCTTTGTTTATGCTTTTCCATCATTTCTTTTCTGCTTTTGACTCCACCGAAGTCTTCCCATGTGCCCACCGAAAGCTTCCTTAAGCTTCCATCATACAAACCCACATATAATTATATTAAAATATATAAATATATAAATAAATATATATATATATATATAAATATATTATTTTCCAAAATATAAGTATAATTCAACAAGCAAGATAATTTAGACGAATTTAATTACTTAACACTTCACTTATTCTATTTTTATTTCTTAACTAGATAAATTCATAAAACATAAAAATAACGCAAATAGCTCAAAATAAAACGAACTAACTAAGAAAAGACGAGAGAATTTGATATAAAAATATGTATAAATATCATCCGATCACTAGGATTAGGAAAACTAACCCTTCTTCATCTTGGAATTCTTTTACTTCTTGGACTTGGAAAACTTCTTTGTTGCTGCAACTTGAGGCCATTTGAGGTTTACATTTCCTACTTCAACTAGGAAACCTTGTTCAAGTAGGGAACTTCAATCTTCTAGGTTTCCCAATTCAATGATAGGAGCATATTTATGCTACTTAGCTAGCTTGTTTTCTTGCATTTAATTAGCTAAAACTATGTTAATTATAGTGTTTAAAGTTATTTTCGTGCAATTTCAGGTTTTTGTGTCAAAGTATGCAAAAAGAAGCAATTTGGTGCATTCTAGAGCATTTTTGGGCCACATTTGGATAGTGCAAGTATGGAGGCATGAGGATGGACGAATTTGAAAGGTTTGAAGTCAGTTAGAGAGCTGCAAGGAGGCCTAAAAATCTGATTTCTAGAAGGCTACATTAATCCCACATGTTTTTAGACTTTGTTCTTCTAGAAGCCAGCCATTTAAGACCTTGTCTATTCACACATGGTGCCTAATTAAAAATCTGATTTCCACATGTTTTTAGACCTTGTTCTTCTAGAAGCCAGCCATTTAAGACCCACATGTTTCACACATGGTGCCTAATTTCTACCTAATTTCTGGTACAAAACCTCTTGTTTTCAACTAAGTTCTAAACCCTTCCTAGCCCTATAAATAAGGCAGCTGCAAGCATCACAAAGGCATTCAGAAATTTCACATACCCTAAACACAACCCTTTCATCCATACACATCCACCATACCCTGAGCACTTGTGCCGCAGCAAGGAGAAGAAGGATTGGATGTTTGAAGATTGGAGCGTTTTAGGTGTAATTCGTTCCATGTCTCTTATGTTTAAATTCTGTTTACTTTGCCTTATTGTGAACATGAGTGGCTAAGCCCCTCTTGGCTAGGGGTGATTTCAAAGCCATGATTATGTGTGTAATTTGAATTGATAAATTTCAGTTATGGATTATTGAGTTCTGAATGCAATTGGCTTAACCGTTGGATTGATAACTTATTTGTGCTTGTTGATTGAGGGTCGACACTTAATTATCTTGCATAAATATGATGCTAGAGTATAAGTGAGTTTCACATAATCGTTACAAGCTTATATTCATATGTAGTGAAGGTCGTTGGTCACGATCGCGTTAAGCTCAATTCCTAGCATGAATAACATGATGTCATAGTTATAAGTGTTTTGTCAATGCTTATGATTTTCATTGAACATAATGATCTTTGAATGTATCTCTATTATGATGTCATGTAGAGGACTTTTGGAGAATGTTTTAGGTTGTCGAATGATGTCATCCAATCTAATAACTTAAGGAAAATCTGAGAATTAACTAGTGATGTCACGGTTAATTTGGGGCATTGTCGTTCATGATTCAATAAGAAGTAACTGGAAATCAATTCGTTTGCATGCATATCATGTGTAGAGAAAGAGCCTCTAGCTTGTCCATCATTCATCTTATTTCCCACATTACTTGTTTCAATTTTCGTCCAAATCTGCCTAGTTTAGTTTCTGTTTGTTTTTAGTTTAAATTCGTCCAATCCAAAACCCCCCTTTTACTTTCTTGTCTTAGAATGTTTTAAATCTGTTTAGTTTGTGTTTTTAAGTGTTTTGAGTCAAGCCCAAACCTAAAATTCGTCCAAAATAGAGTTTAGTGTCAAAACTGCCCAGTTTGTGTTTTTAGGCAGTTTTGAGAGTTTTTAGCTTGTTTTGAGTCTTGTGAATCTGTTTTGAGTCCCTTGAGTCTTTTCAAACGTTTTTAAGTTTATTTTTGTGATTTTGAGTCAGTTTAGAGGTTTTAGCAAGCCCTCCTAATCCCCGGTCCAGAACGATCCCTACTTGCATCTTTACTACAATTTGACAACAAGAGGGTTTTATTTGTGCGTTTGATTTAATTCGCATCAAATTTTGGCGCCGTTGCCGGGGATTAGCAACTTTGCTAATCCCTTGGTTCTTTTCTTTTTGTTTAGTTAGTTTTTGTTTTAGTTTCGAACTTAGTTTTATTTCCTTTGTTTGATGTTACTTTTGATATTTGCTTTAATTCTTTTTCTTTGATTTTAGGTGCTTGAGAAGTAAGAGATGGATTTTGCTAGCATTCAAGCTCAATTGGCAAATCTTACTTCTCAATTGACACAATATGCCGAAAGGACCACAATGCAAAATATCCCGACATTTGGTGCGTCTTATAGGCAAGGATATCAAGCCAATCAATTTCCACAAAGAGATTGGCGCGATCATTCAAATTCTATGTGGTGGGAACCTCAACAACAAGAAACATATTGGCAACCATATGAGGATTCATATGCACCACCACAGCCTCCCCCTCAATCTTCACATCCAAATTCAGGTAAATCAAATTATTATAAGGGAGTTATTCAACAACTGAATTCTTTGGAGCAAGGCAGGGAAGCTCAACCATTTCAACAAGACGCATTTTGGCAACCAATTGAGGATTTCTATAAAGCAAAGGAGTTGGCTGACTGGAACAATCAATTTGGGCAGAATGCAGAATGCATGGAACAAATTCAAGAACAAATGGTTGAAGAAGAGGCCAGGGATGAATTGCTACTACTCGAAGAGGGGGAGGATGCACAAGGCACGGCAAGGGAAGAACAACCCTTGCCGCAACCTCCCAATGTTCCTACACCACCCAATTCGAGTAAGGTTGTTTCAAATTCAATTATTTCTAACCTTATTCCTCCCAATGTGCCTTTCCCTCACAGGTTTATGCAATCCAAGAAAGATGAGGGAAAGAAAGACATCTTGGAAACCTTTCCAAAAATTCAAGAGGAAGAAGTTGTTGGGGACTATGTAGAAAGCATCGAAGAGGACATATTTGAAACCACAAAGCCCAAAGAAGTTGAATTTGATGACATTGGACAAGTCATAACCATCACATGCAATCTAGCCAAGTCCAATATCCCTACAACCTTCAAAGATGTGGCGTTCGTAATTGAGTTGGTGTCGGAGCAAGCAAGTAAGCCATCTTCTCCAACTTCAATTTTGTTTTATACTAACTTGTTGGCTTTGATGATTCAGGCACCTACACTAGAATTTAGACCATTGCCGGATCATTTCAAGTATCACCTTCCATTCAAGGATCAATTCCATGCTGTGGGACCTAGGGGAGCTTGAATGGAAGTATCGTCCGGCTAAAAGACGTTAAAGAAAGCGCTTCTTGGGAGGCAACCCATGCATTCAAATAAGGAAGACCTAAGAATCGCTCCAACAACCAGATTTGAGTTTCTAAACCCTTCACTTTGTTGCACTTATTTTGCCATCTTTGCCATGATTAGTTCATTGTTGTTTGTTTGTTTCTTTATGTTTGGTGTGATTTTATGCTTGAAACATTGAGGACAATGTTTGATTTAAGTGTGGGGGGGGGGGGTAACTAAGTGTTTTAGATGCAAATTCGTGGGATTTTATCACCCTTAACTTAAAGACTTGTTCCTTGTTGTTTTAAGGTGTTTTTAAGCAGTTTTGGTGTGTTTTGTAGTAAACTAAGTGTTTTAGATGCAAATTCGTGGGATTTTATCACCCTTAACTTAAAGACTTGTTCCTTGTTGTTTTAAGGTGTTTTTAAGCAGTTTTGGTGTGTTTTGTAGTAAAAATCCGAAAATCACATAAAAATTTGAAAAATTTGTTTTAAAAACCCCAAAAGGAGTTGTTTTTGTTTATTTGTTTGTGTCTTAGGGTACCTTCCAACACAATGATGAGGATTCGGTTTGTAATTGCATGACGGTTAAAGAAAGTTATAAACATGGATAAAAGTTTGATTTACTCTTTGGTTTATGCTTGGTTGTGGTTATAACTTATGAATTCACATGTAATCATAAAGGAAAAATCAGTTTTTGTAACATGCTTGAAGGAAGGAACTCAAACTAACGCTACAACCTTGTGAGACTTGAGCCTAAATGATTATTCAGAGAGTTTATAAACTGTGCATCTTTGTTTCCTAAAGTCGTTGCATGATCTCATTATTCTTTGCTTGGTTACTACTTAGAAGGCGTTTCATCATTTAGTTCCAAATGCTAGAACTCATGCCCATTTCATTCAAAGCATGTCATTGATTTGCATAACACATATTCAAGATGAAGTTGTGTAGTGACCACCACCTTAGCCAAAAGCCGTGAATCCCATATGTCATTATGTTTTGTAGGTTTTAACCCCATTGAGCCTTGTTTAGCCTTTTCTTTGTTAACCCACATTACCCTCACCTAGCCTAGATTAGGACTATCCATACCCTCGTTCTTAAAGCATAGTAAAGCGTGATTCAAATTGAATTCCTTTGTGGCAGAAAACAAGTGTGGGGGAAGTGTTTTTCATGAGAATTTGTGTGCCATAGGCACGGGTAGAAAAGAAAAGAAAAGAAAAAAAAAAGTGTGAAAAAGTTGTTCCAAAGTATTGTTTGTTGAAGTAAGGGTCCAAAACAATGAATTCGGCCCTAAGGAGCTGTCTAAGTCTTTCCCTTGTGTTTTAAAGTTAATTTCTGCAATCTCAGTGAATTCTAAGTCTCCATTCCATTACTTTGTTTACTAACGCTTGAAGAACGTTTGTTTTTCCTATCCTTTCTTTGTTAACCAATGCCCCAAGCCCTGTTACAACCCTTGACTTCAATCTTGAGTGTTATGTGTTTCAAATTGTGGAGTTTGAATTTGGTATGAGCATATGGTGTCACTGGTTCTCGCATCTAAGTAGTAGCATTCCATTCATGAGATCATATCTAAAACATGCTCATTAACTCCAGAAATTGCTTTCTTTGTGATATATATATGTGAGCGTTCGTTTTCATATCTACATCAATCTTCTCACATATAATTAGTATAGGGTGTGTAGTTAGAAAATCTGAGTGAAAATTGAGTGCATATCTTGTAAGGAATTGAGGAAATTCTCTAAGGCATGTTACTACATTCAAAACATCGTTTTAATTGGTTATTTGTGAACTAATGAGTAGTGACTATGATTAAGGATGTGCTTAAGTGTAAAGATGGCTAAAATCTGTGGGAATGATGATTTTTAACATGTCATGTGCATTGGAAATCCCTGAGGCAATTGTTGGAAGGTTTAGGTTGTGTTTTACTCGTTTTTGTTTCGTTTGTTTACTTTGTTTCGTTTTGTTTTGCTCGAGGACTAGCAAAAGCTAAGTGTGGGGGAATTTGATAGGAGCATATTTATGCTACTTAGCTAGCTTGTTTTCTTGCATTTAATTAGCTAAAACTATGTTAATTATAGTGTTTAAAGTTATTTTCGTGCAATTTCAGGTTTTTGTGTCAAAGTATGCAAAAAGAAGCAATTTGGTGCATTCTAGAGCATTTTTGGGCCACATTTGGATAGTGCAAGTATGGAGGCATGAGGATGGACGAATTTGAAAGGTTTGAAGTCAGTTAGAGAGCTGCAAGGAGGCCTAAAAATCTGATTTCTAGAAGGCTACATTAATCCCACATGTTTTTAGACTTTGTTCTTCTAGAAGCCAGCCATTTAAGACCTTGTCTATTCACACATGGTGCCTAATTAAAAATCTGATTTCCACATGTTTTTAGACCTTGTTCTTCTAGAAGCCAGCCATTTAAGACCCACATGTTTCACACATGGTGCCTAATTTCTACCTAATTTCTGGTACAAAACCTCTTGTTTTCAACTAAGTTCTAAACCCTTCCTAGCCCTATAAATAAGGCAGCTGCAAGCATCACAAAGGCATTCAGAAATTTCACATACCCTAAACACAACCCTTTCATCCATACACATCCACCATACCCTGAGCACTTGTGCCGCAGCAAGGAGAAGAAGGATTGGATGTTTGAAGATTGGAGCGTTTTAGGTGTAATTCGTTCCATGTCTCTTATGTTTAAATTCTGTTTACTTTGCCTTATTGTGAACATGAGTGGCTAAGCCCCTCTTGGCTAGGGGTGATTTCAAAGCCATGATTATGTGTGTAATTTGAATTGATAAATTTCAGTTATGGATTATTGAGTTCTGAATGCAATTGGCTTAACCGTTGGATTGATAACTTATTTGTGCTTGTTGATTGAGGGTCGACACTTAATTATCTTGCATAAATATGATGCTAGAGTATAAGTGAGTTTCACATAATCGTTACAAGCTTATATTCATATGTAGTGAAGGTCGTTGGTCACGATCGCGTTAAGCTCAATTCCTAGCATGAATAACATGATGTCATAGTTATAAGTGTTTTGTCAATGCTTATGATTTTCATTGAACATAATGATCTTTGAATGTATCTCTATTATGATGTCATGTAGAGGACTTTTGGAGAATGTTTTAGGTTGTCGAATGATGTCATCCAATCTAATAACTTAAGGAAAATCTGAGAATTAACTAGTGATGTCACGGTTAATTTGGGGCATTGTCGTTCATGATTCAATAAGAAGTAACTGGAAATCAATTCGTTTGCATGCATATCATGTGTAGAGAAAGAGCCTCTAGCTTGTCCATCATTCATCTTATTTCCCACATTACTTGTTTCAATTTTCGTCCAAATCTGCCTAGTTTAGTTTCTGTTTGTTTTTAGTTTAAATTCGTCCAATCCAAAACCCCCCTTTTACTTTCTTGTCTTAGAATGTTTTAAATCTGTTTAGTTTGTGTTTTTAAGTGTTTTGAGTCAAGCCCAAACCTAAAATTCGTCCAAAATAGAGTTTAGTGTCAAAACTGCCCAGTTTGTGTTTTTAGGCAGTTTTGAGAGTTTTTAGCTTGTTTTGAGTCTTGTGAATCTGTTTTGAGTCCCTTGAGTCTTTTCAAACGTTTTTAAGTTTATTTTTGTGATTTTGAGTCAGTTTAGAGGTTTTAGCAAGCCCTCCTAATCCCCGGTCCAGAACGATCCCTACTTGCATCTTTACTACAATTTGACAACAAGAGGGTTTTATTTGTGCGTTTGATTTAATTCGCATCATTCAACTAGGAAACCCATTTCAACTAGGATTCCCAATTTAGCTAGGATTCCATTTTTCCAAGTATTTTCCTACTTCAACTAGGAAACCTAGCTCAAGTAGGAAACATCATCTTCAAGTCTTCAATTTCGTCCATCCTCATGGCTCCAAGCATATGATCTTCATTCCAAGCTCTAATTTGCTCCAAAAGGCTCCAAAATGCCTCCTTTTGCATATTTTGCCCTTAAAACCTGAAAATACATAAAACTAGCTTAAAAGACTACTTTAACTAAGAAAAACAATATAAATGCACAAGAACAAGCTAAACTAAGGTGCATAAATATGCTCCTATCAAATTCCCCCACACTTAGCTTTTGCTAGTCCTCGAGCAAAACAAAACGAAACAAAGTAAACAAACGAAACAAAACGAGTAAAACACAACCTAAACCTTCCAACAATCGCCTCAGGGATTTCCAATGCACATGACATGTTAAAAATCATCATTCCCACAGATTTTAGCCATCTTTACACTTAAGCACATACTTAATCATAGTCACTACTCATTAGTTTGCATTAAACCAATTAAAACGATGTTTGAATGTAGTAACATGCCTTAGAGAATTTCCTCAATTCCTTCCTAGATATGCACTCTATTTTCACTCAGATTTTCTAACTACACACCCTACACTAGTTATATGTGAGAAGATTGATGTAAATATGAAAACGAATGCTCACATATATGTATAACAAGAAAAGCATTTTTCCGGAGTAAATAACATGTTTAGATATGATCTCATGAACGGAATGCTACTACTTAGATGCGAGAACCAGTGACACCTATATGCTCATACCAAAATCAAACTCCACAAATTGAAACACACAACACTCAAGATTAAAGTCAAGGGTTGTAACGGGGCTTTGGGAAGTTGACTAACAACGAAAGGATAGGGAAAACAACGTTCTTAAAGCAATAGCAAGCACCATAATGAAATTGAACTTAGAATTCCCATTAGCATGCATAAATCATCTTTTAAACACAAAGGGGAAAATTTAAGCAACACTTAGGGTCAAATTCAACTTTTTGGACCCTTCCTTCAACAAACAACACTTAAGAACTCTTTTTCTCATCTTTTCAACTCCTTTTTCATTCTTTTCACGACTTTTCTTTTTCTCTTTCTATTTTCCACGAAATTTTTTTTTCTTTTCTATTTCGTGCCTTATTTAAGACTTTGGCACACTCACACAAAAACTCACTTCCCCCACACTTGTTTTCTGCCAAACAATGATCCAAAAGGAATTCATATTGAGTCATGCATTACTATGCTTCAAAAACAAAGGTATGGATGGTCCTAATCTAGGCTAGGTGAGGATAATGTGGGTTAACAAAGAACATAGGCTAAACAAGGCTCAACGGGGTTAAAACCTACAAAACAGAATGAATTAGGGAGATATGGCCATTTGGCTATGGTGGTCACTACACGACTTCATCTTGAATATGTGTTATGCAAATCAATAACATGCTTTGAATGAATTAGGCATAAGTTCTAGTGTTTGGAACTAAATGATGAAACGCCTTCTAAGTAGCAACCAAGCAATGAATAATGAGACCATGCAACGACTTTAGAAAACAACAATACACAGATTTATTAACTCTCCAAATAAACGTTTAGGCTCAAGTCTCACAAGGTTGTAGCGTTAGTTTGAGTTCCTTCCTTCAAGCATGTTACAAAAATTGATTTTTCTTTATGATTATGTGTGAATTCATAAGTTATAACCATAACCAAGCATAAACCAAAGAGTAAATCAAACTTTCATCCATGTTTACAACTCTTTTTAACAGTCATGCAATTACAACCGAATCCTCATCATTGTGTTGGAAGGTACCCTAAGACACAAACAAACACACAAAAACAACTCTTTTTGGGTTTTTAAAACAAATTTTCAAATTTTTATGGGATTTTTCGGATTTTTGAATCAAAACACACTAAAACAGCTTTAAAACACTTTAAAACACTTAAAAACAGCAAGGAACAACATTTAGAAGTTATGAGTGATAAACCCTACGAATTTGCATCAAAACACTTTGGTTACCCCCCCACACTTAAATCAAACATTGTCCTCAATGTTTCAAGCATAGACTCACACAAATAACAAACAAACAATCAAAACAGCAACTAAACAACCTAACATGGCAGAAACGAAATAGAAACAAAGAGAAGGGTTTAAGAACGCAAATCTGGAATTGGAGTACTTTCTCGGTCTTCCTTTGTTGAATGCATGGGTTGCCTCCCAAGTAGCGCTTGCTTTAACGTCGTACAGCCGGACGAAAACTCCTTTGAAGCTTATTGGACCCCACGGCATGGAGAGGTGTATCGTCTACGATCTGCCCTCGGAAATACTTCATTCTTTGGGTCCTTGAATGGGATGGGATAATGGTCCTTTCTGATTTTGGTGTTTGGCTTCTCTAAATCAACACGAACTCTCCCACCACGTTGAAGTCGATTTGGTACCTGCTCCATAAAAGGTAACACCCTTTTAGTTGAAATGGGAATCGAAATTGGAATAGGTGGCTTACCTTTGTACGGCAAGGAAGTGGTAGCACAATGGACAGCTGCACAAGGGGTGGTCTCGGCCAGATTTGGTGATTGTACAATTGGGGCCGTGCACTCCTTGTTGTGCACTCCAATTCCTTCCTCGACGGTAGGTTGAGGCGCATTCTTCTTGGCTAGCGTTGAACATTCCTGCCCTATATTTTCAATTACATTAATAGCACAACAAGAACGAACATCATTAGTATTCTCAACCGATTCAGAAATCTTAAAGTTAATCATATCACCACCAAAAGCCATAGTAACTGCTCCCTTGGCCACGTCAATCTTGGTTTGAGCCGTTTTCATGAAAGGTCGGCCAAGTAAAAGTGGTGATGATGGAGAGTGGGCCGAATCCTCCATGTCAAGCACATAGAAATCTGCAGGAAAAATCAAGTGGTCTACCTGCACCAAAACATCCTCCAAAACTCCTTTCGGATATGCATTAGATCGATCGGCTAATTGAATAATAACACCATCATTTTTAAGCTCTCCTAGATTCATAGATGCATAAATAGAATACGGCATGACATTAATTGATGCACCTAAATCTAGCATAGCATGTTCAAACCGTGTATTACCAATTACACACGGGATAGTGAAACTACCCGGATCCTTGCATTTAGGTGGCAGCTTCCTTTGCAATATTGATAGGAGCATATTTATGCTACATAGTTAGCTTGTTTTCTTGCACTTACGTAGTTAGTTATCGTTTATTATAGTGATTTAAGCTATTTTCGTGTGTTTGTAGGTTCAAATGGCAAGTGAAGCAAGAAAGTGCGTTTTGGTGCGTTTTAGAGCTAAATTGAGCTTAAATGGAGTACATGCATATGGAGCACCATGGATGGACGATTTTGGAGCTAAAATGAGCTAAGGAGTGAATGAAGATGTGAAGAATGAAATTCAAAGCGAAGGACGAATGAAGAGTCAAAAGTGGAAACTGAAGTTTCTAAGTTTGGAAGTTTCTAATTCCAAAGGTTTCCATTCTTGAAGAGTTTCTATTCTTGAAATGGAGATGTCCTAATCTTTTCTAGAAGGCCAACCTTGGGCCTTATCATCTCAGCCACATCTAAGCCCTCCTAGCCCACATTGCCGCACCCTAAACCCTAGCCCATCACTTGTGCCGCACCTATTCCTTCTAGAATCTCCTTTTGCCTTGCCTTGCAAGGCATTTTCCTACCCTAGGCCTTAATTTCTGCTAAAGCCCATGCCTAATCTGATTTAACCTAGGGTTTGCCATGCCTATATATATCCTTCTTAAGTGTGCCGCACCATTCATCACCCCCCCCCCATTCAGAAATTCGCCAAAATTCCTTCACACACCTTTGCCGCAACCTACAACCACCATTCTCCATATTTTTCCATCCTTGCCGCAACCCACCATCCATACCACCATTCATCCACCTTCGCCGCACCTTTCAGCCACCATACCCACCTTGTGCGCCATCTTTGGAGGATAGGAAGAGTGCTCCGTGCAATCCAAAAGGGAGGAGAAGGCTCACGCAAGCAATCTGCCACCATTGGGGAGTTTCCGAGTTCTTTCTTGCTTTGTTTCGTTTCTATGTTTAATTTAAATTGTTTCTCAATTATGTTAAACATGTGGAACTAATTTCTTTTTAGTTAGAGGCGAATTTGAAGCCATGGACATATGTTGGTTATGATTTGATTTACTCCAGTTATGAATTCATGAACTTTGGATGTGGTTTACTTTTCTGTTTTGATTAAGAACTTGTTTATGTATGTGGGTTGAGGGTCGACACTTAATTTGCATGCTTAAACTTGATGCTAGAATATAAGGGAATTTCACCTAATCGTTATTAACTTATATTCATGAGTAGTGAAGATCGCTAGTCACGATTGTGTTTAGTAAACCCTAGGTTGGATTAACATGCGTATTCCATAGTTATGAATGCCTAGTCGATGTTTATGATTTCCATTGAACTTAATGATTCTTGCTTGTATCTCTATTATGCAATTCATGTAGGGAACTTGTGGGGAATGCTTTGGGTTGTCGTATGCAATCATCCAACTCAATAACGTTAGGGAAATCTGAAAGTTAATTTAAGCGGACCTAATTAACCTGGAGCATTGTCATTCATAAATTCGTTGAATTCATAATTGGGAATCAAATTATATGCATATGTTCATGTGTGGATAAGGAACCCTCTAACTAGTTTCTCCATCCATTCAATTCACCAAAATCTGTTTAGAATCTGTTTTGTTTTCAAGTTTCTGTTTTAATTCTAAATTCGTCAAAACCAATCCCCCATTTATTTTAAAGTGCTAGATTAGTTAGAAATCCATTTAGTTTGTGTTTTTAAGAGTCTTGAGTCAAGATAGAACCTATTTTCGTCCAAAATTGGGTTTGTGCTCAAAACTGCCCAGAAAGTGATTTTGAGGCAGTTTTGAGTGTTTCTGGGCTGTTTTGAGTCTTTTGCTTTGTTTAAGTGTTTTAAACTCTAGTTTTGCATTCTTTGAGTCTAGTTTAGTGTTTTAAACTTTGTTTTTACGTTTTTGAGTCAATTTCACATTGATTAGCATCCCTAGTTAATCCCCGGTTAGAACGATCCCTATTTGCTCTTATACTACAATTGTCATCCATAGGGTTTAATTTGTGTGTCAATCTAATTTTCACACCAAATATCGCAGAGACATTCTCACTTACATGCACCACCTCTTTCTCCCGAATCCGCTTCTTTGTTGTACAAAGCTTCTTCAAAAACTTGGCGTACTTCGGGATTTGCTTTATAGCATCAAGGAGCGGTATATTGACGTGCACCTTCCTAAACGTTTCCAGAATGTCTTTTTCATCCTCTTCTTTCTTTGCTTGCATGAACCTACTAGGAAAGGGAACATTTGAAGGAAAATCATTAGTAGGAACTGAACTTGACACGTTTTTACCTTTATTGGCCAATTTGAACGAATTGGGATCACTTGGGATTTGCAGCAATGGTGGTTCTCCTTTGGCTGTGAGTGGCCTTTGCTCTTCCTCTTCAATTCTCAACTCTTCCTCCTCGTTGGAGCGTGATTTGGATGGTTTAAGGTCAGATCCTACTTGTCGTCCACTTCGCAAACTTATGGCTTTTGCAGATTCGAATCCACCTTTCGGATCGACCACCGTTGAGCTAGGCAACCTTCCTTGCTCATGAAATTGCCCCAAGAACTCGGCAATTTGTCCCACTTGTTTCTCCAACTCATCCATCCTCTTGTCTTGGATTTGCCTCTCTTTGTTTTGAGTTTGGACTTCCTGCGTCAAGGTAGTAAGTAATTGAAAAATCTTATCATTATCACTTGAATTACCTGAATTGTTTTGGGCAGGTTGTGCTTGGGCTTGTGGTGGTGCCAACGGCTTTTGATAGAAACCCGGGGGTTGTTGCCTAAATCCATTTTGTTGTTGGCCTTGTTGGGGTTCTCGCCATTTGAAATTCGGATGATCACGCCAACCGGGATTGTAAGTATTGGAAAATGGATCACCACGTGGTTGGTATTGGTTGCCATAACCCACGGCATTGAGTGTCTCCCATCCACCATTCTCGATCAATTGTGGGCACTTGTCCGTATGGTGGCCTTGCATAGAGCATACGCCACAAGAAGCTACGGTTTTGACTTTTGGACCTTCTACCACCTGAGAAAGCAACGTAGTAAGGTTAGCCATTTGATTTTGAAGTTCGGTTATGGCACTTACCTCATTGACTTGGTGTTGCCGTGGGGTTCCTCTTTGTCCAACTCCTTCGTATTGTTGAGCGTTCAACGCTCGGTTGGCGATCAACAATTTTGCTGCCGTAGGAGTCTTGTCCACCAAAGCTCCTCCCGCTGAGGCATCTAGCATTTGACGTTCAATTGGTAGAAGTCCCTCGTAGAAGTATTGTAGAAGTAGTTCCTCCTTCATTTGATGCTGTGGACATGAAGCAACAAGAGATTTAAAACGTTCATAATAAGTAGGGAAAGATTCACCTTCATCTTGTTGAATTCCACTTATCCTTTTGCGTAGGAGGATGACTCGAGAAGTTGGGAAAAACTTCTCCAAGAAGGCTCGTTTCATGCTCTCCCAAGATGTGACAGTTCCGGGAGCCAATTCATACAACCAATCTTTCGCCTTTTCTAGGAGAGAAAAGGGAAAGGCCTTCATCTTCAATATGCTCTCGTCAACATTCACCGGGGTCATGCTCGAACACACTACTTCAAACTCCTTCAAATGCTTGTTTGGATCCTCCATGGACAGCCCATGGTACTTCGGAATGTGATGTAACAAGCTTGACTTTAATTCGAACTCGGCAGTCTTGTCGGGAGCCGCCCTAGGATATTGAATGCATAGGGGTGCGGCATTGTCTAATCCCGAAGCGGAAAGCTCCTTGATTGTGTGGTTGTCAGCTGCCATGTCTTCTACTTCCTCTTCAAATTCAGAAACGGACTCGGAACTTGCACTTGATTCACTAGGTTCCGGATTCTTCCTTTTTCGTCTCAACTCGCGCTCGAAATCGTCGTCAAAGTCCAAAATATCTTCGTGAATCGGATGAGAACTCCGAGTCATAAACTAGTACCTAAACAAGAAACAAAAACAACTCAGAATCTGACCTTAGTTAAACAAAACGAAAATACAATCCAAGGGATTAGCAAAGTTGCTAATCCCCGGCAACGGCGCCAAAATTTGATGTGAGAATTATACGCACACAAATTAAACCCTCTTTTTATCAATTGTAGTGAAGAATGTAAGTAGGGATCGTTCTAGACCGGGGATTAGGAGGGATTGTTAATCACTTGGATTTGACTCAAAAACGTAAAAACATAATATAAAACACTAAACTAGACTCAGAGAATGCAAAACTAAAGTTTAAAACACTAAGACAAACCAAAAGACTCAAAACAGCAAAAAAACACTCAAAACTGCCTTAAAACCACTTTCTGGGCAGTTTTGAACACTAAAGAAGAATTTGGACGAAAATAGTTATAACTTGACTCAAGACACTTTAAAAACACAAACTAAACAGATTCTAAGACTTTTAAACAAGAAAGTAAAAGGGGGGTTTTGAAATTGACGAATTTGAAAACAAAACTTAAACTTTGTAAAACGAACAGATTTGAAAACGAATTTGGTTTAAATGAATGGATGGAAGGCTAGCTAAGGGGTTCATCTCCACACATGTTATACTTGCATACGAAACGATTTCCAATTGCTTTTCAATAAACCATGAATTCTCAACGCCCCAAGTTAATTAGGTCCGCTTAAATTAACCTTCAGATTTTCCTAAAGTTATTGAATTGGATGATTGCATACGACAACCCAAAGCATTCCCCACAAGTCCCCTACATGATTGCATAATAGAGACACAAGCAAGAATCATTAAGTTCTATGAAAACCATAAGCATTGACGAAGCACTCATTACTATGATTGCATGAAACTTATGCCAAGAATTTACTTAACTCGATTGAGATCATCAACCTTTACTACTTGTGAATATAAGTCCATAACGATTAGGTGAAATTTCCTTATATCCTAGCATTCAATTTATGCATGATAATTAAGCGTGCACTCTCAACCAACACACACAAATCAATGTAATTCACATAGATAAGTAAATTGAATTCATAACTTATGAAACGCAATTAGAAGTAATCAAATCATATCGCAAGCATAACCATGTGTTTCGAATCCCCCCCTAGCCAAGGGGGGGTTTAGTTCCTCATACGCACAAAACAAAGAGAATTAAATTTAAACATTAAAATCAAAGGAAAAGAAACACCTAGAAATTCCAGCGATGTTGGCTTGAATTGCATGAACTTCCAAGACTCCTTCTCCTCCTCCTTGGTGCGGCAAAGGGTGTAGAGACAAGTTTAGGACCTCGTGTGGATGGGTGGATGGTTATAGAAGGATATAATGGTGTTTAGGTTTGGTGGTGGCTGCGGCAAGGACTTAGAACTAGGGAGGATGGTGTTTTGGCGAATTTCTGAATGTGGGAGAGTGAATTATGGAGGTGGTGTATGATTTATGTGGCTGAATGGTGTATTTATAGGGCAAAATCACACCCAAATCTGCAAGGTAAAGGACTTAGAATTAAAAAGGAATTAGGCAATCCAAATCCACAAGGAGAAGGCCTAATTAATTCAGAAACCCAAAGGGAAAAGGGATAGAGGCGCCAGATTTTTAGGGGTTCTAGAAACAAAGTGTTTTGTGGCAGAAATTGGGACTTCTAGAAGGATTTGGGGCGCCACTTTTATAGGGGATTCTAGAAAGAGTGTTATTTGGTTGATTTCTAGAAGAACAAGGCCTAAAAACATGCAACACCAATGTAGGAATAGATAAGAGCTTCTAGAAAGGTTTCTAAGGTCTTCTAGAAGGCTAGGTGCAGCATTGCTTCTAGAATAAGGATAAGGTGTCCTAAAGTGTTTAGGAGACCTTTATGCACTAGGTGACGGGATTTTAAACCGCACAAATTTAACCCTCTTTTTGACAGATGTAGTATAGATGTAAGTAGGGTATCGTTCTAGGCCGGGGATTAGGAGGGCTTGCTAAAACCTCTAAAATAATTTAAAAACGTAAAAACAAAGTTTAAAACACTAAACTAAAATAAAAACACTTAACTAAAATAACTCAAAATAAAACTAACAAATAAACTAAAACAAATCAAAAGACTCAAAACAACTCAAGACTCTAGAAAATACAAACTAAGCTAAAAACTCGAAACACACTAAAAATGACTCAAAATAATGAAAACAATTTAAAATAAAAACTAGGAATTAAAATGGATGGAAAATAAATTAAAAGATCAAAAATAATAAAAACTAACTAAATAATATAATATAATAATGGGGGGGTTTGATTTTAACGAAACGTAAATTAAACTTAAATAAATTATAAAATTGACAAAAACATAAAATAAAGGTGAATGGATAGACGACGGATTGGCTAGAGGGTTTTTCTCCACACATGACACATAAGCAACCTAAATTGATTTTCAGTTGTTCTTTCAATAAATTGTAAATTTCAATACTCCAGATTAACCGTGAACAACACTTTTTTAATCTTCAAGTTTTCCTTATGTTATTAAATTGGATGAACAGCATACAACAATTTAACACATTCTCTAAAAGTCCCCTACGTGAAAAGCACAATAGAGATACAATCAAAGATCATTAAACTTTGTGAAAACTATAAATACTGACGAGGCATTCGTAACTATGAAAAGCATGATACTCCTGCCAAGAATTTACTTAACGCGATTGTGGATAACAACCTTCACTACTCATGAATATAAGTTCATAACGATTAGGTGAAATTCACTTATATTCTAGCATCAAATTCATGCATGTAAATTAAGTATGCATTCTTAATCAACATACACAAATAAGTTATCAATCAAGCAGTTAAGCAAATTAAATCACAACTCAGAAATCACAACTGAAATTACCAATTCAAATTACAAATATAATCATGGTTTTGAATTATCCTCTAGCCAAAACAAAATTAATTATACATTATTCAAACAGAAATTAAAAACAAAAGTTGGAGGATTAAACCGAAACGGGGATGTTAGGATCTGTCTGTGCACTGTGCTTGTGCACTGTGCGTGAGCTCCCAATTATATCTCTGGATTTGCAATTGCACCATTTGCCGCATGCTGCCAAGGCAGCTCCTTGGTTACTGCTCCAATCTTCCTCCCCCTCTTTTCTCGCTGACTTAGTGGCTGCCCCCTGCGAGAGCTCCTGCCTTCCTCTCGGTGGCTTCTGTTTCCTGCCTTCAAAGGCAGCGAAGCTGCCTAGCTTTTTCTTTTTCTCCGAGCCCTAGCACCTCCTCAAAGCCCCCGAGGCTCGCTGCACCGAAGGCAGCTTTGTAGTCTCCCTCCAACAAATGGGCCTTTGCCCTCTCAGCCTTTCTGTCCGTGTAATGAACCTCCTCACGCTGCAGTGTTGCTGCCAAGCAGCTCTTTTTCGCACCGACTGCCTTCTCCTCTCCCGAGTTCCCCCCGAGTTTGCTTCTGTTTTTTCGTGTTTTATTCCCCAAAACTGCCTTGAAGGCAGCCCCCCTTCGCAAGGCTTGTTTCAATCCTTTTATGCCTCTTCCGCTCCTGACTCGGTCTCCCCCAAAACTCCTTCTTTAATCCCGTGTGAACTCCCCTTTTATTTTTCTTTCCGTCTTCTTCAAGCTGGCAGCACGCCATTTTTTATTTCTTCTTTATCTCAGGCCAGCCTTTGTTTATGCTTTTCCATCATTTCTTTTCTGCTTTTGACTCCACCGAAGTCTTCCCATGTGCCCACCGAAAGCTTCCTTAAGCTTCCATCATACAAACCCACATATAATTATATTAAAATATATAAATATATAAATAAATATATATATATATAAATATATTATTTTCCAAAATATAAGTATAATTCAACAAGCAAGATAATTTAGACGAATTTAATTACTTAACACTTCACTTATTCTATTTTTATTTCTTAACTAGATAAATTCATAAAACATAAAAATAACGCAAATAGCTCAAAATAAAACGAACTAACTAAGAAAAGACGAGAGAATTTGATATAAAAATATGTATAAATATCATCCGATCAAATACCCCCACACTTAGCTTTTGCTAGTCCTCGAGCAAAACAAAGAAAACAGAAAAAGTAATAACATGAAAAACATTAGCTTCCCCTTATTTGACCCTCATAGAATTTCATTCGAAAACATAAATCAGCAAGAACCATAGCTAGCACCAAACAAGCTAATTCAAGCTCATCTTCCTTATTCAAATATTAGCAGTAATCTTTAAATCATCCTTGAAGTGTAGTGTGTGAGATAGCCATGCTAATGCAATTTCAAGTTTTTAATTTTTAAAAACATCATATGCAAACTAGCAACCTTCTCACGGGATATGCACTCAATCACACATGTGTTTAGTTTTAATGTGTTTCGCTCAAAGAAACAAATGTGAAAGATCTACCATACGCTTGCATAAAAATCACTTCTCCACAATCATAATTGCAAAACTTAAATCAAGAGGACTTTTATTGGATGTAATGAGGCTTAGGGATAGGGCTATTGAAACGAAAGAATAGGAAAGCACAAGTTCCAAGTTACATTGCAAGCAATTCTTTTTATTGAGATTTATAAGAACTCAAACTCTCCAGCGATTCTTTTAACACCTCCCATCACACCCTTAAACTGAAACTTTAAACTTTTTATTTTATTTTCTATGGATACAATCTTTCTTTTTTTTTTTCTTTTTTTTTTTCTTCTCTTTTCTCTTTTTTTTTTTTTAAATAATAAATACAAATATGAAATACCCCCACACTTATTCTTTTGCCAAACTCATTCCAAGTACTTCACAAATATTTCTCATAAGACAATCTCAAATTGCTCGCTTGGAAAGGGTAAGGAAACATGCTTGAGGTATAAGGGTAGACATATCTGGTGTTAAGAAATAAAAGGCTCAACATAACGGCTCAAATAGGCAATCTAATGATAATTTTTTTTTTTTGTTCTTTGGGAAATATGGTTATTTGGGCCATGGTGGTAAACCTAATGCCTCTATCATTTTCAAGTTCATGCAATCAATGACAAATATTTCAAAAGATTGTTACGCAAGTTCTAGAGATGCATCTCACATAAGTTCATCACACATGAAAGAATAGGAGTGTATGATAAATGCACACACTTTCAATAGGCTCAAAAACTCACATGGGATGTATATGGTCACTAAATTCACATATGAAGCTTTAATTCATGCTTTAGTTTCACATCAACAAGGCTATGTGCATTTGGTTTTTCAAGAATAATCAAACATATACAATACTAACAAGAGAATAAGGAATTTCACACAACACATGTTAACTAAGTTCTTGATCATCATGGTTCAAATTTCATCCAGTTATATCATTGGGTCGGGAAACTAATAAAAATCTAATTAAAAACAATAAGGAAAACAAGACAATATTTTTGGATTTTTTAAATTTTTTCGAAAAAATTAAATAAAACAAAACTAATTAAGAAAACAAAAAGCAATAACATGGAAACAAATGAAACCAGTTCAAAGTTGAAGGTACAAAAAATTTAATTTGGTCATTTTTTATACTCTTTACCCCCACACTTAAACTAGACATTGTCCCCAATGTCAGAAAACAATAAAATGCAAATAAAAATAAAATGAATAAATAATACGAAACAAAATAAAGCAATAGGACTGAAAACTTCCCTAATTTGCAGAAAACTCAATCGAGGACCCCCAAGCGTAAATTTTGCAATGAACTTCAAGGGAGGAAATAACCAAACGTTCTTGCAAAGAAAAGAAATAAATCAGTTAAGCACGCAAGAAAATATAGAAAATGCAAACGAAAATTGAAAATGAAAATAAAAGATAACGAAAAGAACTAAAAGGCGGTCATTGGTCGCTTGTTGATTTTCCACAGCTTTCATCTTGAACTGGATGGGCCTCCTTCTTGCAAGTGCTCCTCAGCTTAGTTGAGGATGAGTCAGCACGTTGTCTCCACATGCTTCAAGTAGTCCGGTCTCCACGCAGGTGTGGCATCTTCTTGAACTCTTGGATCAACCCAGACTCATCTGCTCTTGGGTGCACCTCAGACTCCTGCTTCGTCTGTGAGGTACTTTTGTTTTTGAAGAAGTACCTCAACACAGGTTTATTTTTGAAGTGGGCTGGGAGGGGTCTGAGATGAGTACTCGAGAGCAAGACTAGGTAAGCAATCAGGATCTCACTTTCTCCACGTTCCTCAGATGAAGGAGAGGAGAAAGCATAATATGAGATACTTTTGCTTTTAACCTTTTTAATATGAAATACTTTTGCTCTGGAAGGTTTGTTTTCTGGGGTGATCCAAGGGATGAAGAACACTGAATAACTCGAAAGCTTTCTTTGGGAAGACATTATCGGAGATGAAGAGAGGAAGAGAGGTTGAGAGGTGGAGAGGGTGTGAAGGTGTGCCTTTGCTGTGGAAGGCGAAAGTCGAACTTATAGAAATTTGGCTTCACAACCGGAACTATTCCTTCACTATTTGTCGGCAGCCGGTGAATGGATGAACAGTGCCCGTTACGCGCTTTCTGACAAAGCGTCCGTAAATTCCGCAGGGCTGACGGTGCAGGCGACGAGTGACGACAAATTGGAATGATGATATTTTGAAAACCGGGGTTCAAAACCGGGTGCGGCTCATGGTTTTCGCAACGCTCCACGCTGCACGTGATGAGTCACGACAAACTGGAAAAGCTGAGCCCTCGTGATGCCACGTGAATTCTGAGCAATTCCGACTTTTGAGAAAGGAAACGGCTCTCGAGAAAGGAACGTCCAGCTTTGATCTCTGAGGAGCGGGCGCCTCTTTGATTTGCTTCTTTTTATAGAGGCGCTAATTCTGCTCCACCTCACACTTGAACTCCCTCAAACACTTCCTTCTGAAAATACTCCCTTCTGTAAACACTCATAATCCTTCCGAACTCTTCTTGCACTTCTGCACTCTTAATCTTTCCGCTCTCTTCTTCCGCTTCAGCAATCATAATCTTTCCGAACTCTTTTCTTCCTCAACCCCCTCTAAAAATGTCTTGCCCTTCCGACCGTCGCCTAAACTTGAATGTCGGGGAAGACGATGACTCGTCTTCTCCGAACAATATTTGGAATCCATCCTTCATATCCCCCAATGGTCCACTTACAGTCGGGGACACAATGATGAGGAATGAAATCACCGCTACGGTGATTGCTAGAAATCTGCTCACCCCAAGGGACAATAGGATGCTATCCAGGCGGTCGGACGAGCTGGCCGTTCAGGAATCTTTGGCCCTCAGCGTCCAAAGTGCAGGCTCAGTTTCAAACATGGGCCAGCGCCTGCTTGCAAGATCTCGTCAGGTGGAGTCGCTGATGGCGGAGGTGGCCAGTCTTCGGCAGGAGGTCAGAGGACTCAGGCACGAGAACAAGGAGTTGCACATGCTTGCAACTAGTTACTCGACCAGCATGAAGAGGAAGCTGGACCAGCTGCAGGAGTCGGACGGTCGGATTCAGAGCGATCATGATAGGTTCATGGCGCTACTCCCGAGGTTTATGTTGCCTTCGTCCTCGGGAGTTGCACCAAGCGTTCCGCCTCCGGAGATTCCAACTCTGGCTCTTCGTCTTCCCGGAGCTCCGTCGACTTCTCAGGCACCACCTGGCAATGACCAATGATTTCCATTAGTTTTTCGTATTATTGTAAATTTAAATTTTTTTTTTTTAAGTTTATTTAAATAAATATATATATATATATTAATATTATTATTATTATAATTTAAATTATTATTTTTTTTAGGGTTATTTTAAGCAAATTAAAATATGCAAAGTAAAATATGTAAATTAATGTAAAAAGACTTTGTTTATCCGCAATAAAAATAAACATTGCCCTTAATTTATTTAAACTCAAACTAAATAAAAATCAACCAAATAACAAAATTAACTAAGCAAAACAAAATGAAAGTAAAAGCAATAAAGAAGAAGGTTAAGAAATGCAAATCTGATTGCTTGGGTTGCCTCCCAAGAAGCGCTTGCTTTAACGTCTTTAGCCGGACGATTCTTTCCTTATCCTCCCCTCGGCTCCAAAGCATGAAATTTATCTTTTAACGGGAGGTGATATTTGAAATGATTCGGCAGCGGTCTGGATTCAAGGGTGGGCGCCTGAATCATTAAAATTAGAGACAAGTTAGTATAAAATAAAAATAAAATTAAAATTGGAGAAAATGGCTTACTGTCTTTCTCCGACTTAAACTCAATAACAAAAACCACATTTTTGGATATTTCCGGGATTTTGAACTTGGCCAGGTTTACTATGATGGTAGTGGCCTTGATTGTCTGCACAACCTCTTTGATGCAATTTACAAATTCTTCACCCACTTCGATTTCTTGAATCCCTTTTCTTGGTGTGCAAGGTTCGGGAACTTGTTTTGGTGCACCAAGAATTGGGATATCACTTTGGATCTCTGGAAGAACTTCCACAACGTCTTTTTCACTCTCTTCAAAATTTGGAATTAAAATTCTGCAAGGAAAAAGGACATTCGGTGGAAAAATGTTAGAATGAATTGAAATTGGAACTTCCTCACCTGAGTTGGACAACATAGGGACTTCAGGGGTTTGAGACAAAAATTCTTCTAAACTGCCCAAGTCGTCCTCCTCATCTTCTTCTTGCAGCTGCAATTCATCCATCTTTCCTTCCACAGTGGTGGCTTCATCGAATTCCACTTCTCCCTTTGAATTTGCAAATGTGGAGTTGCAGAGTTCACGTTGCTCTTGAATTTGTGCCTTGACTTCCACAATCTGCCCCATTTGATTATTCAATTCTCCCATCTCCTTGGTTTGATTTTCTACTTCCTGGTTCAAAGAGATGAGTAATTGAATAATATTATCATTATTCACAGATGTACCTGAATTTAATTTGGCAGATTGTGATGGAGGTTGTGGTGGTGTTGTATAGAACTCCTCATATGGCTGCCAATATGCTTCATGTTGAACTTGTTGAGCTTCCCACCACATAGAGTTTGAATGATCACTCCAATCCGAGTTGCGAGCGTTGAAATACAAGTTGCCGCTTGGTTGATCATAGCCTTGATATCCTTGCCCATAGGGCACATCAAGTGTAGGAACACTTGGCATTGAGGCCCGTTCGGCATTATAAGTCCATTGAGCAGTAAGCTGCGCCAATTGAGCTTGAATGTTTGCCATATCTTCATCCATTTTTACCTAAAATTAAAGAACGAAAAATAAATCAAATACCAAAAGTAAAATACACAAACACAAATATAAATAAAAACACAAACAAAAACACAAATATAAAAATAAACACAAACAAAAATAAAGGATTAGCAAAGTTGCTAATCCCCGGCAACGGCGCCAAAAATTTGACGGGATTTTAAACCGCACAAATTTAACCCTCTTTTTGACAGATGTAGTATAGATGTAAGTAGGGTATCGTTCTAGGCCGGGGATTAGGAGGGCTTGCTAAAACCTCTAAAATAATTTAAAAACGTAAAAACAAAGTTTAAAACACTAAACTAAAATAAAAACACTTAACTAAAATAACTCAAAATAAAACTAACAAATAAACTAAAACAAATCAAAAGACTCAAAACAACTCAAGACTCTAGAAAATACAAAACTAAGCTAAAAACTCGAAACACACTAAAAATGACTCAAAATAATGAAAACAATTTAAAATAAAAACTAGGAATTAAAATGGATGGAAAATAAATTAAAAGATCAAAAATAATAAAAACTAACTAAATAATATAATATAATAATGGGGGGGTTTGATTTTAACGAAACGTAAATTAAACTTAAATAAATTATAAAATTGACAAAAACATAAAATAAAGGTGAATGGATAGACGACGGATTGGCTAGAGGGTTTTTCTCCACACATGACACATAAGCAACCTAAATTGATTTTCAGTTGTTCTTTCAATAAATTGTAAATTTCAATACTCCAGATTAACCGTGAACAACACTTTTTTAATCTTCAAGTTTTCCTTATGTTATTAAATTGGATGAACAGCATACAACAATTTAACACATTCTCTAAAAGTCCCCTACGTGAAAAGCACAATAGAGATACAATCAAAGATCATTAAACTTTGTGAAAACTATAAATACTGACGAGGCATTCGTAACTATGAAAAGCATGATACTCCTGCCAAGAATTTACTTAACGCGATTGTGGATAACAACCTTCACTACTCATGAATATAAGTTCATAACGATTAGGTGAAATTCACTTATATTCTAGCATCAAATTCATGCATGTAAATTAAGTATGCATTCTTAATCAACATACACAAATAAGTTATCAATCAAGCAGTTAAGCAAATTAAATCACAACTCAGAAATCACAACTGAAATTACCAATTCAAATTACAAATATAATCATGGTTTTGAATTATCCTCTAGCCAAAACAAAATTAATTATACATTATTCAAACAGAAATTAAAAACAAAAGTTGGAGGATTAAACCGAAACGGGGATGTTAGGATCTGTCTGTGCACTGTGCTTGTGCACTGTGCGTGAGCTCCCAATTATATCTCTGGATTTGCAATTGCACCATTTGCCGCATGCTGCCAAGGCAGCTCCCTGGTTACTGCTCCAATCTTCCTCCCCCTCTTTTCTCGCTGACTTAGTGGCTGCCCCCTGCGAGAGCTCCTGCCTTCTTCTCGGTGGCTTCTGTTTCCTGCCTTCAAAGGCAGCGAAGCTGCCTAGCTTTTTCTTTTTCTCCGAGCCCTGGCACCTCCTTAAAGCCCCCGAGGCTCGCTGCACCGAAGGCAGCTTTGTAGTCTCCCTCCAACAAATGGGCCTTTGCCCTCTCAGCCTTTCTGTCCGTGTAATGAACCTCCTCACGCTGCAGTGTTGCTGCCAAGCAGCTCTTTTTCGCACCGACTGCCTTCTCCTCTCCCGAGTTCCCCCCGAGTTTGCTTCTGTTTTTTCGTGTTTTATTCCCCAAAACTGCCTTGAAGGCAGCCCCCCTTCGCAAGGCTTGTTTCAATCCTTTTATGCCTCTTCCGCTCCTGACTCGGTCTCCCCCAAAACTCCTTCTTTAATCCCGTGTGAACTCCCCTTTTATTTTTCTTTCCGTCTTCTTCAAGCTGGCAGCACGCCATTTTTTATTTCTTCTTTATCTCAGGCCAGCCTTTGTTTATGCTTTTCCATCATTTCTTTTCTGCTTTTGACTCCACCGAAGTCTTCCCATGTGCCCACCGAAAGCTTCCTTAAGCTTCCATCATACAAACCCACATATAATTATATTAAAATATATAAATATATAAATAAATATATATATATATATATATAAATATATTATTTTCCAAAATATAAGTATAATTCAACAAGCAAGATAATTTAGACGAATTTAATTACTTAACACTTCACTTATTCTATTTTTATTTCTTAACTAGATAAATTCATAAAACATAAAAATAACGCAAATAGCTCAAAATAAAACGAACTAACTAAGAAAAGACGAGAGAATTTGATATAAAAATATGTATAAATATCATCCGATCACTAGGATTAGGAAAACTAACCCTTCTTCATCTTGGAATTCTTTTACTTCTTGGACTTGGAAAACTTCTTTGTTGCTGCAACTTGAGGCCATTTGAGGTTTACATTTCCTACTTCAACTAGGAAACCTTGCTCAAGTAGGGAACTTCAATCTTCTAGGTTTCCCAATTCAACTAGGAAACCCATTTCAACTAGGATTCCCAATTTAGCTAGGATTCCATTTTTCCAAGTATTTTCCTACTTCAACTAGGAAACCTAGCTCAAGTAGGAAACATCATCTTCAAGTCTTCAATTTCGTCCATCCTCATGGCTCCAAGCATATGATCTTCATTCCAAGCTCTAATTTGCTCCAAAAGGCTCCAAAATGCCTCCTTTTGCATATTTTGCCCTTAAAACCTGAAAATACATAAAACTAGCTTAAAAGACTACTTTAACTAAGAAAAACAATATAAATGCACAAGAACAAGCTAAACTAAGGTGCATAAATATGCTCCTATCAAATTCCCCCACACTTAGCTTTTGCTAGTCCTCGAGCAAAACAAAACGAAACAAAGTAAACAAACGAAACAAAACGAGTAAAACACAACCTAAACCTTCCAACAATCGCCTCAGGGATTTCCAATGCACATGACATGTTAAAAATCATCATTCCCACAGATTTTAGCCATCTTTACACTTAAGCACATACTTAATCATAGTCACTACTCATTAGTTTGCATTAAACCAATTAAAACGATGTTTGAATGTAGTAACATGCCTTAGAGAATTTCCTCAATTCCTTCCTAGATATGCACTCTATTTTCACTCAGATTTTCTAACTACACACCCTACACTAGTTATATGTGAGAAGATTGATGTAAATATGAAAACGAATGCTCACATATATGTATAACAAGAAAAGCATTTTTCCGGAGTAAATAACATGTTTAGATATGATCTCATGAACGGAATGCTACTACTTAGATGCGAGAACCAGTGACACCTATATGCTCATACCAAAATCAAACTCCACAAATTGAAACACACAACACTCAAGATTAAAGTCAAGGGTTGTAACGGGGCTTTGGGAAGTTGACTAACAACGAAAGGATAGGGAAAACAACGTTCTTAAAGCAATAGCAAGCACCATAATGAAATTGAACTTAGAATTCCCATTAGCATGCATAAATCATCTTTTAAACACAAAGGGGAAAATTTAAGCAACACTTAGGGTCAAATTCAACTTTTTGGACCCTTCCTTCAACAAACAACACTTAAGAACTCTTTTTCTCATCTTTTCAACTCCTTTTTCATTCTTTTCACGACTTTTCTTTTTCTCTTTCTATTTTCCACGAAATTTTTTTTTCTTTTCTATTTCGTGCCTTATTTAAGACTTTGGCACACTCACACAAAAACTCACTTCCCCCACACTTGTTTTCTGCCAAACAATGATCCAAAAGGAATTCATATTGAGTCATGCATTACTATGCTTCAAAAACAAAGGTATGGATGGTCCTAATCTAGGCTAGGTGAGGATAATGTGGGTTAACAAAGAACATAGGCTAAACAAGGCTCAACGGGGTTAAAACCTACAAAACAGAATGAATTAGGGAGATATGGCCATTTGGCTATGGTGGTCACTACACGACTTCATCTTGAATATGTGTTATGCAAATCAATAACATGCTTTGAATGAATTAGGCATAAGTTCTAGTGTTTGGAACTAAATGATGAAACGCCTTCTAAGTAGCAACCAAGCAATGAATAATGAGACCATGCAACGACTTTAGAAAACAACAATACACAGATTTATTAACTCTCCAAATAAACGTTTAGGCTCAAGTCTCACAAGGTTGTAGCGTTAGTTTGAGTTCCTTCCTTCAAGCATGTTACAAAAATTGATTTTTCTTTATGATTATGTGTGAATTCATAAGTTATAACCATAACCAAGCATAAACCAAAGAGTAAATCAAACTTTCATCCATGTTTACAACTCTTTTTAACAGTCATGCAATTACAACCGAATCCTCATCATTGTGTTGGAAGGTACCCTAAGACACAAACAAACACACAAAAACAACTCTTTTTGGGTTTTTAAAACAAATTTTCAAATTTTTATGGGATTTTTCGGATTTTTGAATCAAAACACACTAAAACAGCTTTAAAACACTTTAAAACACTTAAAAACAGCAAGGAACAACATTTAGAAGTTATGAGTGATAAACCCTACGAATTTGCATCAAAACACTTTGGTTACCCCCCCACACTTAAATCAAACATTGTCCTCAATGTTTCAAGCATAGACTCACACAAATAACAAACAAACAATCAAAACAGCAACTAAACAACCTAACATGGCAGAAACGAAATAGAAACAAAGAGAAGGGTTTAAGAACGCAAATCTGGAATTGGAGTACTTTCTCGGTCTTCCTTTGTTGAATGCATGGGTTGCCTCCCAAGTAGCGCTTGCTTTAACGTCGTACAGCCGGACGAAAACTCCTTTGAAGCTTATTGGACCCCACGGCATGGAGAGGTGTATCGTCTACGATCTGCCCTCGGAAATACTTCATTCTTTGGGTCCTTGAATGGGATGGGATAATGGTCCTTTCTGATTTTGGTGTTTGGCTTCTCTAAATCAACACGAACTCTCCCACCACGTTGAAGTCGATTTGGTACCTGCTCCATAAAAGGTAACACCCTTTTAGTTGAAATGGGAATCGAAATTGGAATAGGTGGCTTACCTTTGTACGGCAAGGAAGTGGTAGCACAATGGACAGCTGCACAAGGGGTGGTCTCGGCCAGATTTGGTGATTGTACAATTGGGGCCGTGCACTCCTTGTTGTGCACTCCAATTCCTTCCTCGACGGTGGGTTGAGGCGCATTCTTCTTGGCTAGCGTTGAACATTCCTGCCCTATATTTTCAATTACATTAATAGCACAACAAGAACGAACATCATTAGTATTCTCAACCGATTCAGAAATCTTAAAGTTAATCATATCACCACCAAAAGCCATAGTAACTGCTCCCTTGGCCACGTCAATCTTGGTTTGAGCCGTTTTCATGAAAGGTCGGCCAAGTAAAAGTGGTGATGATGGAGAGTGGGCCGAATCCTCCATGTCAAGCACATAGAAATCTGCAGGAAAAATCAAGTGGTCTACCTGCACCAAAACATCCTCCAAAACTCCTTTCGGATATGCATTAGATCGATCGGCTAATTGAATAATAACACCATCATTTTTAAGCTCTCCTAGATTCATAGATGCATAAATAGAATACGGCATGACATTAATTGATGCACCTAAATCTAGCATAGCATGTTCAAACCGTGTATTACCAATTACACACGGGATAGTGAAACTACCCGGATCCTTGCATTTAGGTGGCAGCTTCCTTTGCAATATCGCAGAGACATTCTCACTTACATGCACCACCTCTTTCTCCCGAATCCGCTTCTTTGTTGTACAAAGCTTCTTCAAAAACTTGGCGTACTTCGGGATTTGCTTTATAGCATCAAGGAGCGGTATATTGACGTGCACCTTCCTAAACGTTTCCAGAATGTCTTTTTCATCCTCTTCTTTCTTTGCTTGCATGAACCTACTAGGAAAGGGAACATTTGAAGGAAAATCATTAGTAGGAACTGAACTTGACACGTTTTTACCTTTATTGGCCAATTTGAACGAATTGGGATCACTTGGGATTTGCAGCAATGGTGGTTCTCCTTTGGCTGTGAGTGGCCTTTGCTCTTCCTCTTCAATTCTCAACTCTTCCTCCTCGTTGGAGCGTGATTTGGATGGTTTAAGGTCAGATCCTACTTGTCGTCCACTTCGCAAACTTATGGCTTTTGCAGATTCGAATCCACCTTTCGGATCGACCACCGTTGAGCTAGGCAACCTTCCTTGCTCATGAAATTGCCCCAAGAACTCGGCAATTTGTCCCACTTGTTTCTCCAACTCATCCATCCTCTTGTCTTGGATTTGCCTCTCTTTGTTTTGAGTTTGGACTTCCTGCGTCAAGGTAGTAAGTAATTGAAAAATCTTATCATTATCACTTGAATTACCTGAATTGTTTTGGGCAGGTTGTGCTTGGGCTTGTGGTGGTGCCAACGGCTTTTGATAGAAACCCGGGGGTTGTTGCCTAAATCCATTTTGTTGTTGGCCTTGTTGGGGTTCTCGCCATTTGAAATTCGGATGATCACGCCAACCGGGATTGTAAGTATTGGAAAATGGATCACCACGTGGTTGGTATTGGTTGCCATAACCCACGGCATTGAGTGTCTCCCATCCACCATTCTCGATCAATTGTGGGCACTTGTCCGTATGGTGGCCTTGCATAGAGCATACGCCACAAGAAGCTACGGTTTTGACTTTTGGACCTTCTACCACCTGAGAAAGCAACGTAGTAAGGTTAGCCATTTGATTTTGAAGTTCGGTTATGGCACTTACCTCATTGACTTGGTGTTGCCGTGGGGTTCCTCTTTGTCCAACTCCTTCGTATTGTTGAGCGTTCAACGCTCGGTTGGCGATCAACAATTTTGCTGCCGTAGGAGTCTTGTCCACCAAAGCTCCTCCCGCTGAGGCATCTAGCATTTGACGTTCAATTGGTAGAAGTCCCTCGTAGAAGTATTGTAGAAGTAGTTCCTCCTTCATTTGATGCTGTGGACATGAAGCAACAAGAGATTTAAAACGTTCATAATAAGTAGGGAAAGATTCACCTTCATCTTGTTGAATTCCACTTATCCTTTTGCGTAGGAGGATGACTCGAGAAGTTGGGAAAAACTTCTCCAAGAAGGCTCGTTTCATGCTCGCACACAAATTAAACCCTCTTTTTATCAATTGTAGTGAAGAATGTAAGTAGGGATCGTTCTAGACCGGGGATTAGGAGGGATTGTTAATCACTTGGATTTGACTCAAAAACGTAAAAACATAATATAAAACACTAAACTAGACTCAGAGAATGCAAAACTAAAGTTTAAAACACTAAGACAAACCAAAAGACTCAAAACAGCAAAAAAACACTCAAAACTGCCTTAAAACCACTTTCTGGGCAGTTTTGAACACTAAAGAAGAATTTGGACGAAAATAGTTATAACTTGACTCAAGACACTTTAAAAACACAAACTAAACAGATTCTAAGACTTTTAAACAAGAAAGTAAAAGGGGGGTTTTGAAATTGACGAATTTGAAAACAAAACTTAAACTTTGTAAAACGAACAGATTTGAAAACGAATTTGGTTTAAATGAATGGATGGAAGGCTAGCTAAGGGGTTCATCTCCACACATGTTATACTTGCATACGAAACGATTTCCAATTGCTTTTCAATAAACCATGAATTCTCAACGCCCCAAGTTAATTAGGTCCGCTTAAATTAACCTTCAGATTTTCCTAAAGTTATTGAATTGGATGATTGCATACGACAACCCAAAGCATTCCCCACAAGTCCCCTACATGATTGCATAATAGAGACACAAGCAAGAATCATTAAGTTCTATGAAAACCATAAGCATTGACGAAGCACTCATTACTATGATTGCATGAAACTTATGCCAAGAATTTACTTAACTCGATTGAGATCATCAACCTTTACTACTTGTGAATATAAGTCCATAACGATTAGGTGAAATTTCCTTATATCCTAGCATTCAATTTATGCATGATAATTAAGCGTGCACTCTCAACCAACACACACAAATCAATGTAATTCACATAGATAAGTAAATTGAATTCATAACTTATGAAACGCAATTAGAAGTAATCAAATCATATCGCAAGCATAACCATGTGTTTCGAATCCCCCCCTAGCCAAGGGGGGGTTTAGTTCCTCATACGCACAAAACAAAGAGAATTAAATTTAAACATTAAAATCAAAGGAAAAGAAACACCTAGAAATTCCAGCGATGTTGGCTTGAATTGCATGAACTTCCAAGACTCCTTCTCCTCCTCCTTGGTGCGGCAAAGGGTGTAGAGACAAGTTTAGGACCTCGTGTGGATGGGTGGATGGTTATAGAAGGATATAATGGTGTTTAGGTTTGGTGGTGGCTGCGGCAAGGACTTAGAACTAGGGAGGATGGTGTTTTGGCGAATTTCTGAATGTGGGAGAGTGAATTATGGAGGTGGTGTATGATTTATGTGGCTGAATGGTGTATTTATAGGGCAAAATCACACCCAAATCTGCAAGGTAAAGGACTTAGAATTAAAAAGGAATTAGGCAATCCAAATCCACAAGGAGAAGGCCTAATTAATTCAGAAACCCAAAGGGAAAAGGGATAGAGGCGCCAGATTTTTAGGGGTTCTAGAAACAAAGTGTTTTGTGGCAGAAATTGGGACTTCTAGAAGGATTTGGGGCGCCACTTTTATAGGGGATTCTAGAAAGAGTGTTATTTGGTTGATTTCTAGAAGAACAAGGCCTAAAAACATGCAACACCAATGTAGGAATAGATAAGAGCTTCTAGAAAGGTTTCTAAGGTCTTCTAGAAGGCTAGGTGCGGCATTGCTTCTAGAATAAGGATAAGGTGTCCTAAAGTGTTTAGGAGACCTTTATGCACTAGGATTAGGAAAACTAACCCTTCTTCATCTTGGAATTCTTTTACTTCTTGGACTTGGAAAACTTCTTTGTTGCTGCAACTTGAGGCCATTTGAGGTTTACATTTCCTACTTCAACTAGGAAACCTTGTTCAAGTAGGGAACTTCAATCTTCTAGGTTTCCCAATTCAACTAGGAAACCCATTTCAACTAGGATTCCCAATTTAGCTAGGATTCCATTTTTCCAAGTATTTTCCTACTTCAACTAGGAAACCTAGCTCAAGTAGGAAACATCATCTTCAAGTCTTCAATTTCGTCCATCCTCATGGCTCCAAGCATATGATCTTCATTCCAAGCTCTAATTTGCTCCAAAATGCCTCCTTTTGCATATTTTGCCCTTAAAACCTGAAAATACATAAAACTAGCTTAAAAGACTACTTTAACTAAGAAAAACAATATAAATGCACAAGAACAAGCTAAACTAAGGTGCATAAATATGCTCCTATCAATGGTGGCTGCCCTCGAGTCATTGCCCTCACAATCAAGTAAGTCTTCGGACCCTATTTTAAGTTCAGTTTCGGCTAATAAAATGCTTCCCTCAGTTGTGCAGCCACCTACACTTGAACTTAAGCCATTGCCTAGCCATTTGAAGTATGTTTTCTTGGGAGAGGATGAGACATTGCCCGTCATTATTTCATCCTCACTCACGGCACAAGAAGAGAGCAAGTTGGTGCGAGTGCTTAAGGAGTACAAAACTGCGATTGGATGGACTTTGGCCGACATAAGAGGAATTAGCCCTACTACGTGCATGCACCGCATACTTCTAGAGGAGGGGTCCAAAACATCTCGAGAGGCTCAACGCCGTCTCAACCCTCCAATGATGGAAGTTGTGAAAAAGGAGGTAATCAAGCTTTTAGATTGTGGAGTAATCTATCCAATCTCGGATAGTAAGTGGGTCTCCCCTGTTCAATGCGTTCCAAAGAAATCTGGAGTGACTGTGGTTGCCAATGCCGAGAATGAGCTTGTTCCTACACGCATTCAAACCGGTTGGAGGGTGTGCATCGACTATAGGAAGCTAAACGCCACAACGAGGAAGGATCACTTCCCATTGCCATTCATTGACCAAATGCTTGAAAGGTTAGCCGGTTATGCTTTCTATTGTTTTCTTGATGGTTATTCTGGATATAATCAAATTGTTATAGCACCCGAGGACCAAGAAAAAACCACTTTTACATGCCCCTTTGGTACTTTTGCATATCGTCGCATGCCTTTTGGTTTATGTAATGCACCTGCTACATTTCAAAGATGCATGATGAGCATATTTTCTGATTATGTCGAAAAGATCATTGAAGTGTTTATGGATGATTTTAGCGTGTTTGGTGATTCTTTTGATGGATGCTTGCATAATCTCAGTTTGATCTTAAAATGTTGTGTTGAAACTAACCTTGTTCTTAATTGGGAAAAATGTCATTTCATGGTTAAACAAGGCATAGTGTTAGGTCATATAGTCTCTGAAAACGGCATTGAGGTTGATAAGTCAAAGATAGATCTTGTACGTCACTTACCCTCTCCAACTTCGATTAGAGAGGTTCGTTCTTTTCTTGGCCATGCAGGTTTTTATCGTAGGTTTATCAAGGACTTCTCGAAGGTTGCACAACCTCTTTGCCGTCTCCTACAAAAAGACGTGGCGTTTGACTTCACCAAAGAGTGCACGGCATCCTTCAATCAACTCAAGGAGTTGTTGACCACGGCACCCATCATTGTTCCACCGGATTGGAGCCTACCCTTTGAACTCATGTGTGATGCGTCCGACTATGCCTTAGGAGCTGTTTTAGGTCAAAGAAAGGACAAGAGGCCGCATGTCATTTACTATGCCTCACGGACGTTGAATGATGCACAATTGAACTACTCCACTACGGAAAAAGAACTTCTTGCCATTGTCTTTGCTTTAGATAAATTTCGTTCATATCTAATTGGTACTAAAGTAATTGTTTTCACTGACCATGCAGCTCTAAAGTACTTGCTCACCAAAAAGGAGGCCAAGCCACGGCTAATTCGATGGATGTTGCTACTTCAAGAGTTCGACATAGAGATTAGTGACAAAAAGGGAAGTGAAAACGTGGTAGCTGACCACTTAAGCCGAATGGTGCACAATGAAGAGTCCCTACCCATTGCCGAGACATTCCCTGATGAACAATTGCTGTCCATTAAGGTTAGTACCCCTTGGTATGCCGATATTGTCAACTTTTTGGTGTCAAAACGTATTCCAAGTGAGTTCACTAGGCACCAACGTGATAAACTTAGGCATGATGCACGGTTTTATGTGTGGGATGATCCGTACTTATGGAAATTTTGCCCCGATCAAATTACACGTCGTGTGCACGATTCTGAATGTTATTCGATTTTGAGTTTTTGTCACACATATGCATGTGGGGGGCTCTTTGGCACACAACGCACAGCCCTCAAAGTGTTACAATGTGGATTTTATTGGCCTAGTATTTTTAAGGATGCTCGAAACTTTTGTTTAAAATGTGATAAATGCCAAAGAATGGGTGGAATTAGTGCAAGGGACCAAATGCCGCAGGTTTCTATCCTAAATGTTGAAATTTTTGATGTTTGGGGTATTGATTTTATGGGTCCCTTTCCTTCATCGTATGGTTTCATGTATATTTTGCTTGCGGTTGATTATGTGTCGAAATGGGTGGAAGCAAAGGCCACTCGGACTAATGATTCTAAAGTGGTTGCAGATTTTATTAGAACTAACATTTTTGCAAGGTTTGGAATGCCACGAGTGATCATTAGTGATGGAGGGTCACATTTTTGCAATCGGACCATTGAAGCGTTATTGCGGAAATACTGTGTCACCCATAAGGTTTCTACCCCTTACCATCCTCAAACGAATGGCCAAGCCGAGGTTTCCAACCGAGAGATCAAGCAAATACTTGAGAAGACCGTTGGGCCGACGAGGAAGGATTGGAGCTTACGGTTAGATGATGCACTTTGGGCGTATCGTACGGCATACAAAACCCCCATTGGGATGTCTCCCTTCCGACTTGTCTATGGCAAGGCGTGCCATCTTCCCGTTGAATTGGAGCACAAAGCACTTTGGGCCATCAAGAAGTTTAACATGAACCTCGATGAAGCGGGAAGTCATAGGAAATTCCAATTGCAAGAGCTTGATGAGATCCGGCACGAGGCGTACGAGAATGCGAGCATTTACAAGCAAAAGACCAAAGCCTTCCGTGACAACATGATCCGTGGGAAATCCTTCTCAATTGGGCAGAAAGTGCTCTTGTTCAATTCCCGTCTACGATTGTTTCCCGGTAAGTTACGTTCTAAGTGGATTGGACCGTTTGTTATTACTAATGTTTTTGTTCATGGTGCAGTCCAAATCCAAAGCTTGAAAACGGGACAAGAATTCAAGGTGAATGGGCATCGTTTGAAGCCTTACTACGAACACTTTGTGGAGCACACCGTGGAGGACATTTCCTTGGATGCCGTGGGCACTAATCAAGAGTGATGAGGCGTTTCGTCCGGCTGTACGACGTTAAAGCAAGCGCTACTTGGGAGGCAACCCATGCATTCAACAAAGGAAGACCGAGCAAGCACTCCACTTCCAGATTTGCGTTCCTAAACCCTTCTCTTTGTTGCTATTTCGTTTCTGCCATGTTAGGTTGTTTAGTTGCTGTTTTGATTGTTTGTTTGTTATTTGTGTGAGTCTATGCTTGAAACATTGAGGACAATGTTTGATTTAAGTGTGGGGGGGGGGGGGGGTAACCAAGGTGTTTTGATGCAAATTCGTAGGGTTTATCACTCATAACTTCTAATGTTGTTCCTTGCTGTTTTTAAGTGTTTTTAAGCTGTTTTAGTGTGTTTTGACTCAGAAATCCGAAAAATCCCATAAAAATTTGAAAAATTGTGTTAAAAACCCAAAAAGAGTTGTTTTTGTGTGTTTGTTTGTGTCTTAGGGTACCTTCCAACACAATGATGAGGATTCGGTTTGTAATTGCATGACTGTTAAAGAAAGTTGTAAATATGGATGAAAGTTTGATTTACTCTTTGGTTTATGCTTGGTTGTGGTTATAACTTATGAATTCACATGCAATCATAAAAGAAAAATCAGTTTTTGTAACATGCTTGAAGGAAGGAACTCAAACTAACGCTACAACCTTGTGAGACTTGAGCCTAAACGTTTATTTGGAGAGTTAATAATCTGTGCATTGTTGTTTTCAAAAGTCGTTGCGTGATCTCATTATTCTTTGCTTGGTTACTACTTAGAAAGCGTCTCATCATTTAGTTCCAAACACTAGAACTCATGCCCAATTCATTCAAAGCATGTTATTGATTTGCATAACACATATTCAAGATAAAAGTTGTGTAGTGACCACCATAGCCAAATGGCCATATCTCCATATTTCATTGTGTTTTGTAGGTTTTAACCCCGTTGAGCCTTGTTTAGCCAATATTCTTTGTAAACCACATTATCCTCACCTAGCCTAGATTAGAACCATCCATACCTTTGTTCTTGAAGCATGGTAATGCATGACTCAATTTGAATTCCTTTTAACCAATGCATGGCAGAAAACAAGTGTGGGGGAAAGTGAGTTTTAGGGGTGTGCCACAGTCTTGAATAAGGCACGAAACAGAAAAGAAAAGAAGAAAAATTCGTGGGAAATAGAAAGAGAAAAAGAAAAATCGTGAAAACAATGAAAAAGAAGTTGAAACGATGTGAAAAAGAGTCCTTAAGTGTTGGTTGTTGAAGAAAGGGTCCAAAACATTCAATTCGGCCCTAGTTGTTGCTTAAATCTCCCCTTTGTGTTAAAAGATGATTTCTGCATGCTAATAGGAATTCTACGTTCGATTTCATTATTTTGCTTACTATTGCTTAAAGAACGTTTGTTTTCCCTATCCTTTCATTGTTAGCCAACTCCCCAAGCCCCGTTACAACCCTTGACTTTAATCTTGAGTGTTGTGTGTTTCAATTTGTGGAGTTTGATTTTGGTATGAGCATATAGGTGTCACTGGTTCTCGCATCTAAGTAGTAGCATTCCGTTCATGAGATCATATCTAAACATGTTATTTACTCCGGAAAAATGCTTTTCTTGTTATACATATATGTGAGCATTCGTTTTCATATTTACATCAATCTTCTCACATATAACTAGTGTAGGGTGTGTAGTTAGAAAATCTGAGTGAAAATAGAGTGCATATCTAGGAAGGAATTGAGGAAATTCTCTAAGGCATGTTACTACATTCAAACATCGTTTTAATTGGTTTAATGTGAACTAATGAGTAGTGACTATGATTAAGTATGTGCTTAAGTGTAAAGATGGCTAAAATCTGTGGGAATGATGATTTTTAACATGTCATGTGCATTGGAAATCCCTGAGGCGATTGTTGGAAGGTTAGGTTGTGTTTACTCGTTTTGATTCGTTTTAGTACTTTGTTTCGTTTTGTTTTGCTCGAGGACTAGCAAAAGCTAAGTGTGGGGGAATTTGATAGGAGCATATTTATGCGCCTTAGTTTAGCTTGTTCTTGTGCATTTATAGTGTTTTTCCTTAGTAAAGTAGTCTTTTAAGCTAGTTTTATGTGTTTTCAGGTTTTAAGGGCAAAATAAGCAAAAGGAAGCATTTTGGAGCCTTTTGGAGCAAATTAGAGCTTGGAATGAAGATCATATGCTTGGAGCAATGAGGATGGACGAAATTGAAGACTTGAAGATGATGTTTCCTACTTGGGCAAGGTTTCCTAGTTGAAGTAGGAAAGTACTTAGAAAGATGGAATCCTAGCTAAATTGGGAATCCTAGTTGAATTGGGAATCCTAGTTGAATTGGGAAACCTAGAAGATTGAAGTTCCCTACTTGAACAAGGTTTCCTACTTGGAGTAGGAAACTTAAACCCCAAATGGCACCAAGTTGCAGCTACTAAGAAGATTTCCAAGTCCAAGAAGGAAAAGGTTTCCAAGATGAAGAAGAAGAAGAATTCCAAGTCATGCAAGGTGAAAAACATGTTTTCCTAGTGCTAGAAGGATTCCTAATCATTGGAGGACACAAGTTGGAAGGTTCTAGAGTTTTCTTCTCCTTGCCGTGGGTTTGGGCTCATTCCTACCAGATTTGGGCTTTCTAGAAGCCCTATCCTAAGTCCCCTAGATCCATGCCACACCTAGCTTCTAGATGGCCCAAATTCCTTGCCTTGCAAGGCTTTCTAGAAACCCTAGCTCTCAAATACAAACCTGCCGCACCCTAGGTCCTAATTCCCCTTGGATTTCAGATTTAATTAGCCCAATTCCTTGTGAATTTGGGTTAATTGGGCCATAATCCCTTATCCTTATTGGATTTACAATTTCTGCTACACTTAGGAGGCCTAATCCATCAATTAAATTAAATCCAAGCCCTAATCTGATTTATCTAGGGTTTAGGGTGCCTATGTATATATGTGCTTATGAGTGCCGCACGATGGATCACCCATTCTCTCAAAAACAATTTATGCCGCACCCTCTAAGCCTCCATCATTCACTCCACAACATCAGAAATTCGCCTAAGCCTCTCCACACCCTTGCCGCAGCCCCAAAACACCATTCTCCCTAGTTTTTAGTTTGTGCTGCACCACCCACCATCCCTAAACAGTACTACAGCCATTCACCACCATTAATCCATACACATAGGACCCTTAGGACCTGTTTTGAACCTTTGCCGCACCAAGGAGAGGAGAAGGAAAGCTTGGAGTTCATGCAATTCAAGTTGTGTCGCTGGAATTTCTAGGTGTTTCTTTTCCTTTGATTTCAATGTTTAAATTCTATGCTCTTTGTGTTGTGAGTATGAGGAACTAAACCCCCCCTTGGCTAGGGGGGGATTCGAAACACATGATTATGCTTGCGATATGATTTGATTACTTCTAATTGCGTTTCATAAGTTATGAATTCAATTTACTTATCTATGTGAATTACATTGATTTGTGTGTGTTGGTTGAGAGTGCAGGCTTAATTATCATGCATAAATTGAATGCTAGGATATAAGGAAATTTCACCTAATCGTTATGGACTTATATTCACAAGTAGTAAAGGTTGATGATCTCAATCGAGTTAAGTAAATTCTTGGCACAAGTTTCATGCAATCATAGTAATGAGTGCTTCGTCAATGCTTATGGTTTTCATAGAATTTAATGATTCTTGCTTGTATCTCTATTATGCAATCATGTAGGGGACTTGTGGGGAATGCTTTGGGTTGTCGTATGCAATCATCCAATTCAATAAATTTAGGAAAATCTGAAGGTTAATTTAAGCGGACCTAATTAACTTGGGGCGTTGAGAATTCATGGTTTATTGAAAAGCAATTGGAAATCGTTTTATATGCAAGTATAACATGTGTGGAGATGAACCCCTTAGCTAGCTTCCCATCCATCTATTTTTAAAACCAAAATCGTTTTCAAATCTGTTTGTTTTACAAGTTTTAAGTTTTGTTTTCAAATTCGTCAAAAACCAATTCCCCCTTTGTTTTGAAGTATCAAAATAGTTAGAAGTGTCTTAGTTTGTGTTTTTGAGTGTTTTGCGTCAAGTTATAAAGTATTTTCGTCAAAATCTTCCTTTATAAAGTTATAAAGTGTTTTTAAGCAGTTTTGAGTGTTTTTGTGCTGTTTTGAGTCTTTTGGTTTGTTTTAGAGTTTTAAAGTCTAGTTTTGCATTCTTTGAGTCTAGTTTAGTGTTTTAAACTTTGTTTTTACGTTTTTGAGTCAATTTCAAGTGATTTTGCAATCCCTCCTAATCCCCGGTCTAGAACGATCCCTACTTACATATTCTGCTACAATTGATAAAAAGAGGGTTTAATTTGTATGCTTATATATTTCGCACCATGCACGAAAATAGCTTAAATCACTATAATAAACAATAACTAACTACGTAAGTGCAAGAAAACAAGCTAACTAAGTAGCATAAATATGCTCCTATCATGGATGAAATTGAAGACTTGAAGAAGATGATTCCTACTTGAGCAAGGTTTCCTAGTTGGAGTAGGAAAAGCCCTAATGGAAGATGGAGTCCTAGCTAAATTGGGTTTCCTAGTTGAATGAGGAATCCTAGTTGGAATTGGGTTTCCTAGTTGAATGAGGAATCCTAGTTGGAATTGGTTTCCTAGTTGAATTGGGAAACCTAGAAGACAGTTTCCTACTCAAACAAGGTTTCCTACTTGAAGTAGGAAATGTAAACCCCAAATGGCATCAAGTTGCAGCTACAAGGAAGTTTTCCAAATCCAAAAAGGAAAGGTTTCCAAAGTGAAGAAGGAGAAGTTTCCGAGTCCAAGAAGGAGAGAGACAAGTTTCCTAATGCTAGAAGGACTCCTAAACATAGTTGGAGACAAATTGGAAGATTCTAGAAGTATTCCTCCTCCCTGCCGCAAGTTCTATGCAATTCCCACCAGTTTTGGGCTTTCTAGAAGCCCTATCCCTAATCCCTACATTGGTGCCGCACCTAGCCTTTTAGATGGTCCCTAATTCCTTGCCTTGCAAGGCTTTCTAGAAGCCTTATCTGCCCTAGACCCTTTGCCACAAGGAATCCTAGTCCTTAGTTGATTTTTAATCCAATTCCTGATGGATTTGGCTTTCTAGAAGGTCTAAACCTGATTTGCCTAGGGTTAGAAGTCTATATAAACCACCTAGGTGCCGCATATTATTCATTCATTCACTCCACAATTCAGAAATTAGCCCAAACCTCTCCTAAGCCTTTGCCGCAGCCACTAAACACCCTTCTCCCTAGTTTTAGGTTCTTGCCGCACCATCTACCTCCCATAAACACTACTACATCCATCCATAACCATTCATCCATGCACCTAAACCCTTAGAACCTGATCTAGACCCTTTGCCGCACCAAGGAGGAGGAGAAGGAAGCTTGGAAGTTCATGCAATTCAAGTTCGCGTTGCTGGAATTTCTACGTGTTTCTTTTCCTTTGATTTCAATGTTTAAATTTAATTCTCTTTGTTTTGTGCGTATGAGGAACTAAACCCCCCCTTGGCTAGGGGGGGATTCGAAATACAGTTTCATAAGTTGTGAATTCAATTTACTTATCTATGTGAATTACATTGGTTTGTGTGTGTTGGTTGAGAGTGCACGCTTAATTATCATGCATAAATTGAATGCTAGGATATAAGGAAGTTTCACCTAATCGTTATGGACTTATATTCACAAGTAGTCAAGGTTGATGATCTCAATCGATTTAAGTAAATTCTTGGCATAAGTTTCATGCAATCATAGTAATGAGTGCTTCGTTAATGCTTATGGTTTTCATAGAACTTAATGATTCTTGCTTGTATCTCTATTATGCAATCATGTAGGGGACTTGTGGGGAATGCTTTGGGTTGTCGTATGCAATCATCCAATTCAATAACTTTACGAAAATCTGAAGGTTAATTTAAGCGAACCTAATTAACTTGGGGTGTTGAGAATTCATGGTTTATTGAAAAGCAATTGGAAATCGTTTCATATGCAAGTATAACATGTGTGGAGATGAACCCCTTAGCTATCCTTTCATCCATTGTTTTAAGCCAAATTCGTTTTAAAATCTGTTTTGATTTACAAGTTTATTTGTTTTTAAATTCGTCAAAACCAATTCCCCTTTTTGTTTTCAAGTGTCAAATTAGTTAGAAAGTGTTTTGATTTGTGTTTTTGAGTGTTTTGAGTCAAAGTTATAAGTATTTTCGTCCAAAATCTTCTTTAGTGTTCAAAACTGCCCAGAAAGTGGTTTTAAGGAAGTTTTGAGTGTTTCTGTGTTATTTTGAGTCTTTTGGTTTGTTTTGGTGTTTCAAGTTCTAGTTTTGTATTGTTTGATTCTAGTTAGTGTTTTAAACTTTGTTTTTACGTTTTTGAGTCAATTCCAAGTGATTTTGCAATCCCTCCTAATCCCCGGCCTAGAACGATCCCTACTTGCGTATTTGCTACAATTGATAAAAAGAGGGTTTAATTTGTGTGCATATAATTCTCACATCAATTGGGATTTGCCTTTCCTACTTCAAGTAGGAAACCTTGTTTGAGTAGGAAACTTCAATCTTCTAGGAATCCCAATTCAACTAGGAATCCTAATTCAACTAGGAAACCAATTTCAACTAGGAAACCAATTTCAACTAGGAATCCTAATTCAACTAGGATTCCACTCATTTAAACCAAATCCCCCTTTACTTTGAGTGTCAAGTATGACATGTGTGGAGAAGAATCCCTTAGCTAGCTTTCCATCCATTCATTTAAACCAAATTCGTTTTACAATCTGTTTTGTTTTACAAAGTTTTTGTTTTCGTTTTCAAATTCGTCAAAACCAAATCCCCCTTTACTTTGAGTGTCAAATTAGTTAGAAATCAATTTAGTTTGTGTTTTTAAGTGTCTTGAGTCAAGTTATAACCTATTTTCGTCCAAATTTTTCCTTAGTGTGCAAAACTGCCCAGAAAGTGGTTTTAAGGCAGTTTTGAGTGTTTGTTTGCTGTTTTGAGTCTTTTGGTTTGTTTTAGTGTTTTAAACTTTAGTTTTGCATTCTTTGAGTCTAGTTTAGTGTTTTAACTTTGTTTTTACGTTTTTGAGTCAGTTTTCAAGTGATTTAGCAATCCCTCCTAATCCCCGGTCCAGAATGGTCCTACTTACATTCTTTACTACAATTGATAAAAAGAGGGTTTTAATTTGTGTGCTTATAATTTTCACATCAAATTTTGGCGCCGTTGCCGGGGATTAGCAACTTTGCTAATCCCTTGGATTGTTTTATTTTCGTTTGTTTATTTCATTCCAGATTCTAATCTTGTTTTGTTTCTTGTTTTAGGTACTCGTTTATGACTCGGAGTTCTCATCCGGTTCGTGAACATATTTTTGACTTTGACGACGATTTCGAGCGAGAGTTGAGACGAAAGAGGAAGAATCCAGAACCTAGTGAATCAAGTGCAAGTTCAGAATCCGTTTTTGAATTTGAAGAGGAGGAACCCACGGCAAAAGTGGGTGAAGTAGTTCAAGACATGGCCGCGGACAACCGAACAATCAAGGAGCTTTCCGCTTCAGGATTGGACAATGCCGCACCCCTATGTATTCAATATCCTAGGGCGGCTCCAGATAAGACTGTCGAGTTCGAATTGAAGTCAAGTTTGTTACATCACATTCCGAAGTACCATGGGTTGTCCATGGAGGATCCAAACAAACACTTGAAGGAGTTCGAAGTAGTTTGTTCGAGCATGACCCCGGTGAATGTCGATGGCAGCATCTTGAAGATGAAAGCTTTTTCATTCTCTCTAATGGATAAAGCTAAAGATTGGTTGTATGAATTGGCTCACGGAACTGTCACATCGTGGGAGAGCATGAAACAAGCCTTCTTGGAGAAGTTTTTCCCAACTTCTCGAGTCATACTCCTACGAAAAAGGATAAGTGGAATTCAACAAGATGAAGATGAATCTTTTCCTACTTATTATGAACGCTTGAAATCTCTTGTTGCTTCATGTCCACAACATCAGATGAAGGAGGAACTTCTCCTACAATACTTCTACGAGGGACTTCTACCAATCGAACGTCAAATGCTAGATGCCTCAGCAGGAGTAGCCTTGGTGGACAAGACCCCCACGGCTGCAAAGACCTTGATTGCTAATTGAGCGTTGAACGCTCAACAAAACGAAGGCGTTGGACAAAGGAGCATCCCACGGCAACACCAAGTGAATGAGGTAAGTGCTATAACCGAACTTCAAAATCAAATGGCTAACCTTACTACTTTGCTTTCTCAGGTGGTGGAAGGTCCAAAAGTCCAAACCGTAGCT